>OX393554.1:80222336-80604836 GCA_947650365.1 Chamaelirium japonicum
ACTAGATCGCGTGTTAGATGCCTAGCCCAAGCCCAACCCAAGAAAAATATTTCAAGCTCGGATTGAGCACGGTTTGCCCATATTGGTAGGACCGGTCGAGTTGTGCTGGTTTGAGTATACTTACTTTCCATCATTGTTTAAAATTTTGATCCTAGAAGATAAAAAACTTAAAAAAGTCCTTATACTTACTAACAATACTATACAACTTTTGTTACATTTTTATCCATACAATTTACTAGATAATGCCTTTATTTGATAAGCAAGAAGTAAATAAATAATATGAGATTGGATGAACTGAATAGATGATTGTGATTGTGATCCCTCAACATATGAGCACTCGGTACGGCTATGATTGTTGCCTATTTCTTACAGACTCACAGACATATATGAATGCTCGGATTCAGGTTAGATCGGGTTACTCGACCTCTCAACCCGAGCCCAACCTGAATTCAACTCGGGTTGTATTTTTTCAACCCTAACCCAACCTAATCTTTAAATACATCAATCCAAACCCGCCCAAAACTTGGGTTGGGTCGGGTCAAACCCGTCCAAGGTGTAGCCCTATAATCATGTGCCGGCTCAAGTCCGAACGTGTGTGTGTAGAGGTAGGTCCTGGTCGTGTGCGGGCTTGAGTCCGGGAGGATGCAGATCAGGCTAGGCCCTAATCGCGTTGAGTGTAGCTCGAATCTGGTTCTTTCCTGGGCGCCAATTTTTTTATAAAATTAAACAAACCTAATTTGGCGATCAAACCACCGTATTAGGTGAATCAAGTGCGGCTATCGTATTAGACGATGAGGCCACCAATTTACATCATAATTGACCATTTTTAGCCACCGATTTAAGCCCGTTCTATTTTAGTGCTCCCTTTGTTTCTTCCCTTTTTTTTGTGCACAGAAAGCTTTGATAACATTCTCCTCGATCTATTGTTTTAGTAGACCAAAACTTACCAAGATCTTATAATGAAGTGAAGGAAAAAAAAAACATGCCGATCTGTGGTTGGACTCTTATTAAAAATTAAATTGGGGAACTTAGCCTAACATCCTTGCTAAAGGACAGTCAAATTATCCATTTAGTTTGTAGTCCCTGCTAAAAGTTCGAAAAGGTCTGCAGGAAACATCGTCAAATCAGCTGAAACTTGGCAAAAGACCGACTTACCCTTTTGGCTCTGAACAAACCGCGTGCGAGAGAATAACACTGATATTTAGCGTATCACCCACTAAAAATAATATTTATTACCAAATTGCCACCGCTGGTTTCAAAGGTTGATAAATGTACCCATGTGCCCTTAATTGTTACTTTAATTTATAATTAATTGCCATTATCCACCATTAAAATCGTTATTCGAGAACCCAACGTATCTTTTTCTTAAAACCCTCAATTTTAATCAGATCTCTCTTGTCTAAAGCATGATTTGAAACTGGATTTTGAAATCGTGCAACATAGCCTAAAGAATTTTACAGGAATCCAACAAAAAATATGCCAAAACTAATCAAATCGAAGGTACCTGCTTTCATATTTTTTTTTTGAATTTGTAATATAAATAACAGTAGTCTTAAATATATAAACGCGATGAAAAATAATAAAATTTGCATTATAAAATTTTATAATCAAATCACTGAAAAGCTTGATCGAAATTTTGGGGGCTGTTTGGCAACTGCAACAGATCCGAATCCAGCTGCCCACTAGGTGACTGTAGAAAAGTCTGCTTGGAATCCACCTGCATGTCGGCCAAATCCAGAATGCAGGAACGCTTCAGTTCCAGCTCGCTCAGCAGTGTGCCCGGATGCATGCCAGGTGCTTGATGGAGTGCCTGTTTTACGACGGCCTGCAGGAAATGGGGCGTGGGCTGTGGGTAATGCCTGGGGTGTTCTCTTGCATTCTTATGCCTTGTCAACCGAAGAATACAAGCTCAAGTACATAGAACCTGTAGTGATTGATGGCAAGAGAATGGTGGTTTACCCACATGAAGATATTGCAATAACTGAAAGCTACTGAGCCAATTCACTCGTGGGATTTGTCCTGGGGAAAATGCATTTTTTTCCTCATCTGCAGTCTACGGTGATAATGTTATGGCAGTCGAAGGGGGGAATGGATATGTTCTCCCGTGAGAATGGGATCTTCCTATTTAAGTTCGAGGATGCAGATGACTGCTCAAGAATCTTGGCATGAGGGCTGTGGCATTTTCAATGACGACCTTTGGTTCTTAAAAAGTGGACGAGTGATACTCAATATGATCAGGCAATGCTTTCTCACATCCATGTTTGGGTCAGATTTTTGAATCTCCCGGATAAATTATGGTCTTTTGATATGCTCGGTAGGATGGGAAGTGTTATGGGTACCCCAATTGGGATGGATGCTCCCACTGCTGCAGTGGTTGCTCATAAGGAAGGGGGAATGATGAACTATGCAAGAATTTGCGTTAAGATTAATATCGAGGATGCTATCTGATATGAAGTTGAAGCTCGCAACGATGCAGATACTTTTGTCTCCTTGCAAGCTATTACGTACGATTGGAAGCCAATATTGGAAATAAATCCATGGTAGAGGCCCGCAGCGGAAGCAAAGGGTAGGTCCGAAGACCGTGAGCGGTGTGCATTATATATCAAAATTTTCATCGAAACGATCTACACGTGCGTGTATGAATCTAGCATGGCAACTACACAAACCCTTAACGTCGATCTAGTGAAAAGAATAATCTAGCATGCATGCATATTCTATCTCTATACTAGATCTACATGTTAGAAACCATACCTCCGTGCGGATTCTTTCACCGCGACAAGTTTCTTCTTTGTCAACGGAGACGGGCTTGGATCTGCTCAACATACCTTCGGTGCAATGGCCATAACTTTCTGCTCTAAATTTTGATTGAGCTGAAATTGGAACTGCAAGTAGAGAACTTTGAGACGCACCTTTTGCAAGTGGTTTCATATCGTTTTTAGTTCTGTAGCTCCCACAGTCACAGAAACATCACTGATTTTCTTTGCAAAATCTGGACAGCAAAAGCTTACGGGAGATGCCTTCTAGTTCACCCGATCTCGCACGATGCATGGCGCCTCATCGATGGATCTCTGAGTACCTTCATACGATGAGCCTTCTCCTTCTATGAAACATCATGCAAGAAAGACAAGTCGTTATCCAATGGCGCAAACGAGGAAGAGAGACAAGAGAGGAGAGAAGAAGAGAGGAGAGAAGAAGAGAGGAGAGAGGGGCGGCTAGGGTTTCCCCAAATAGGCATGGCCGGCCACTCAATGGACTAGCATGGCCAGCCCCCCTCTCCCCTATTGCCCTTATATAGGGTCGACCTATCATATGGATAAGGATAAGGTTTGACCGATTCAAACCTCTCCCTTTATCTCTCCTTTATCTTTATCTTTTCCTTGGTTTTGAAAACGATCAAACCGGCCCATTTTCTATACTTCATGATCCACCCCTTCATTGGAGGCAACAACCTTCTAAAACCATGGGGGCCGGCCATGACCAGTCTCCCAACACTTAGGGCCGGCCCCCCTAGTGCATAATGACGCATGGTCTGATCAAAACGCCCTTATGTCACTAGTTGGTCGCTCCTCATGTACGAGACTTTGCAATGCACACATAAGTGAAGTGCACTAGTGATTTCACTATTCTCTGAGGTTCCCCTTAGTGCAAACACATAGTTACGCATCTATCGTGCACCAGTGCGAAGCACTCACAGAGCGTAGGCTTGGACTTCTCACTTCCTCTAACTGCATCCTGTGTTTCGAGGAATGGTACATGGACCGTACATAATGTGGCTAAGGTGGAACCTTCAGGGACCCGGGTTCATGGCTTCCAACTTGGACTCGATCGATACACTACCTGAGTGTACCATTGATTCTCTGAGTCCGAGTTAATCTGCGTAACCACCTAGAGAGCGACGCAGGCTGCACTCCAATTCTTCTAGACTTACTATGTTCTCCGTATATATACCCCTGCTCTCCACTTAGTATGGTAAACCCGCTATCCCTCCACTTGGTGCCTTGATGCAACTCGAGTAGTGGAGAATACCGTCAGACTTGAGTGTTCATATGACTCAGTTACTTCCAGGTTAACTATGTACGTCATACCTCTGATTACTTTACCGAGTAACCGGATCCGGTCAATAGTCCAACTGATGACCACATGGCTAGGGTTTAATACGACGTAGATCAGACCAAGGAACGTACCTCCAGTTAGGGGTGTGGATGACCTGCAAGAGTGACACATTGACGCGATGCTAGTGGGGTAACCCAGTACACTGTGGTTTTGAGTCACGTATTGGACCCTCACACATTGGTGCACCAAAGTACCACACAACTAGTTAGTCCACCAGATGTGGCTCCTTAGGGTTTAGGATCGTTTTACCCTAAGTAGAAACATGGCTTAGTGTACCGGTGTCTGCTCACTGATCTGTGCACTGTGTTGGTTCTATTCGGCTACAGACACTATGCCTGGTAATGACCGTGGTGGAGTCACCCATGTTTTGTCATCCCAATAGCTTATCCTGATAGGGTGGCCAACCCTAATAAGAGCTGCGAATGTATTTAGGTTACATGGAATCAGTCCATTGAGTCTCCATCTCAAATGGATTACCATGTAGCCATGGCTATCTGTTCTGTAATCAGAACACATACTATGGTACGTACCAAGATGCAATCCTAAGCTATCAACCATACATAGCTTAACTATAGGTTTTTACGAGCTATAGACCTTATCAATTCTAACAATCTCCCACTAGGTCTAATAAGAAAAAACGATGTTAAGCTCTATAGCTTCTACATACTGCCCAAAAGCCTTTGCAGAAATTCTCTAAATGAATTGGCAATATTATTTGCATATGCCACCTCAGTACCGCTACTTGCATTTCCTCATATAACTATCAGATCAAGTGGAGTTTGTACTTGATGGGTTTCCTCTCACGATAGTGTCTAGGCTCCTTGGACCTTGCTTACCGCTCTTCTGTTGTATCAACAGATAACTGAGCCTCTGGTATGCATCCCATATTCTCCAAGAACTTCCTGAGCCATACCACCTATTAGACTACCTCGCACACAACAACATGCACAGCCACTGTGGTAGAGTCTATGATGCAACCTTACTTCACACTCTACTAACTAACGCTTCTAATCCCAAGATAAAAACTATTTTTGAAATCAATTTTCTAGAACACACATCTGACACCAAAGTCGATCCTGTGTGTCCAATCGATATCAGGACATGTGAAGTGCAAGCTAATTTCCAATCCTCACTTGATGAGGACTTCTGAGTATGCCCTTCAGATCGGTCCAGTGATATAAACCCGGGTTTGACTGAAATCGACCCATCATTCCTGTTGCGCAATAGATATCTAGCCTCGTAAACCGAATCTGGCAAGAATCTTCATGCGTAGCTTGTGACAGCAAGAGAATGTTGCTCTGGTAATCTCGAGTACCTTGATTCCCAGAACATAACTCGTCTCACTAGGGTCTTTCACATCGAATTGTGATGACTACAAAACTTTACCGTAAATAATATTCTTACGTCATTTTCAATCAGTAGAATATTGTTAACGTAAAGTACTAAGTACACCCTTGTAGCCATTTCACCTTTCTTATACCCACATGATATATCCTCATTCTGATCAAATCCGTATGAGTGGATTCCTTTGATCAAAATAGATATTCCAACTTGGATGCTTGCATCAGTCCATAAATGGACATTTGCAACTTGCATTCCTTATATTCTTGACCTACTGACACAAAGCCTGGGGCTGCATCATCTATATGTCATTTCCTAATTTCCATTAGGGAATAACTTGTTGGAACTAAATCCATGGTAGAGGCCCGCAGTGGAAGCAAAGTGAAGGTCCGAAGATCGAGAGCGGTGTGCGTTACATATCAAAATTTTTATCAAAACGATCTACACGTGCGTGTATGAATCTAGTATGGCAACTACGCGAACCCCTAACATCGATCTAACACAAAAGAATAATATAGCATGCATGCATGTTCTATCTATGCTAGACCTATATGTTAGAAATCATACATGCGTGCGGATTTTTTCACCGCGACAAGTTTCTTCTTTGTCGATGGAGACGGGCTCGGATCTGCTCGACATATGTTCGGTGCAACAGCCATAACTTTCTGTTCCGAACTTAGATTAGGCTGAAATTTGGACTACAGGTAGAGAACTTTGAGACACAACTTTTGCAATAAGGTTTACCTCGTTTGGACTTCTGTAGCTTCCAAAATCATAGAAACATCACTGATTGTTTGTGTAAATTCTGGACAGCAAAAGTTTGCGGGAGATGCCTTCTAGTTCACTCGATCTCGCACGATGCACGGCACCTCGTCGATGGATCTCTGAGTGCCTCCATCTGATGAGCCTTCTCCTTCTACAAAACCCTACGAGAGGAAGATGAGTCGCCATCCAATGGTGCAAGCGAGGGGGAGAAACGAGAGAGGGGAGGAGAAGATCGCTAGGGAGAGAACTAGGGAGGGGGGTTCGGTTTTTCCATCATATATGCCCGACCCCCTATAGCCCCTTTTATATGGAAGGTCTATCCCCTTGGATAAGGCTCCAAGGGGATAAGTTCATCCCCGAAAAATCTTCCTTTATCTCTCTATCTCTTTATCCATTTTCCCCACCTTTAGGGCTTGTTTTGACCAATTCAAAACCCCTATCTTATCCCTATGGCTGGCCCTATTACTCGGGATTATCATCCCCAGAATATAGGGGCCGGCCCTGTATGGGTCTCCCACAGCTAGGGACGACCACTAGTGAGGCTTGGCAGTGCGCATTTTTACCAAAACACCCTTATACCTCAGATTGACCATTTCTAGTGTGCGAGACTTAGCGACCGACGCTTCCTTAAGTGATCTTGACAAGTTACTTTACTATTAACTGAGGTCACTGGAGGGTGCCCCTAGTAAAGTCAACCAGTCAACTCGCAACATGTCCCGGTGCATCGCACCCATGTAGCAAAGTTCACTTATTGTGAGGGATAACTACATGCGTTTCTGTACTAACCTAGGGTTTCCCCTTAGTGCACACACGTAGTTACGCATCTACCGTGCAATAGTACGAAGCACTCACGGAGCGTAGGTTTGAACTACTCGCTTCCTCTTACTGCGTCCTGTGTTTCGAGAAGATGGTACTTGGACCGTATATAATGTGGATAAGGTGGAACCTTCAGGGACCAGGGTTCATGGCTTCCAACTCAGACTCGATCGATATACTACCTAAGTGTACCATCGATCCTCTGAGTCCAAGTTAACCTGCGTGGCCACCCAGAGTGCGACGCAGGCTGAACTTTAATTCTCCCGGACTTACTGTGTTCTCTCTCATACCCCTGCTCTCCGCTTAGTATGGTAAACCCGCTGTCCCTCCATCTGGTGCCATGACGCAACTCGAGCGGTGGAGAATACCGTCAGACTCGAGTGCTTATATGACTCGGTTCCTTACAGGTTGACCATATACATCGTATCTCCGATTGCTTTGACGAGCAACCGGATCCGTCACCAGTCCAACTGATGACCACCTAGCCAGGGTTTAATACGACGTAGGTTAGACCAAGGAACACACCTCCCGTTAGGGGTATGGATGGCTTGCAGGAGTGACACACTGATGCAACACCAGCCGGGTAACCTAGGACACTGTGGTTTTGGATTACTGTATCCGGATCCTCATACATTGGTGCGGCAAAGTACCACACAAATGGTTAGTCCACCAGATATGGTTCCTCAGGGTTTAAGACCATTTTACCCTAAGCAGAAACACGGTTTAGTGCACCGGTGTCAGCTCACCGATCTGTGCACCGTGTTGGTTCTGTTCGGCCACAGACATTGTGCCTGGTAATGACCATGGTGGAGACACCCATGCTCTGTCATCCCAACAGCTTATCCTGATAGGGCGACCAACCCTAATCAGAGCTGCAAACTTATTTAGGTTACATGAGACTAGTCCCTTAAGTCTCCTCAAGTGGATTACCATATAGCCATAGCTCTCTGTTCTGTAATCAAAACACGTACTAAGGTACGTACCAAGATGCAATCTTATACTATTAACCATATATAGCTAAACTATAGGTTTTTATGAGCTGTAGACCTTACCAATTCTAATAATCTCCCACTAGGTCTAACGAGGTATAACGGTGTTGAGCTCTGTAGCTTCTACATATTGCCCAAAAGCCTTTGCAGGAATTCTCTAAAGGAATTGACAATATTATATGTATATTCCACCTCAGTACCGCTACTTGTATTTTCTTCTATAACTGTCAAATTAAGTAAAGTTTGTACTTGATGGGTTTCCCCTAACGGTGGTGCCTTGGCTCTTTGGATCATGCTTACTGCTCTTTTGTTGTCACAACATATAACTGAGCATCTGGTACGCATCCCTGGTTCTCCAAAAACTTCCTGAGCCATACCACTTATTAGATTACCTTGCACGCAACAACGTGCTCAGTCTCTATGGTAGAGTCTGTGATACCCTCTTGCTTCACACTCTACCAACTACCACTTCTAACCCTAAGATAAAAATAATTCCTGAAATCGATTCTCTAGAACACACATCTGACACCAAAGTCAGACTCTGTGCATCCAATCGATATCAGGACTTATGAAGTGCAAGCTAACTCACAATCCTCTATTGATAAGGACTTCTGAGTATACCCTTCACTTTAGTCTAGTGATCTGGACCCGGGTTTGACTGAAACCGACCCATGTATCCTGCTGCGCAATAGATATCTAGCCTCGTAAAACAAATCTGGCTAGAATCTTATCTTCATGTGTAGCCTGTGACAACAAGAGAATCTTACTCTGGTTATCTCGAGTTATCTTGATTTCCAGAGCATAACTCGCTTCACTAGGGTCTTTTATATAAAATTGTGATGACTACAAACCTTTACCGTAAACAATATTCTTACATTATTTTTAATTAGTAGGATATCGTTAATGTAAAGTACTACGTACACCCTTGTAGCTCTTTCACCTTTCTTATACCCACTTGGTTTATCATCATTCTGATCAAATCTGTATGAGCGGATTTCCTTGATCAAAATAGATATTCCAACCTAGATGCTTGTATCAGTCCATAAATGGACCTTTACAACTTGCATTCCATATCTTCCTGACCTACTGACACAAAGCCTGGGGCTGCATTATCTATATGTCCTTTCCAAATTCCCGTTAGAGAATAACTGTCTTGACAGCCATCTACCAGATCTCCCAACTCTAATGGGCTGCAATGGATTAAGAGGATCCGAAATAGACTTAGGCATAGCTACCAGTGAGATGGTTTCGACATAGTCAATCCCTTCTCCTTTGGTAACTAATCTAACTACTTAAGTCTTAACTGGGTGCTCTTCTTATACACGTCCTACATCCCGAAGGGTGATAGTGCTATAAGTGTCAAGACTGTTTCAAGGGACATTGATGCAAGCTTGTCTCCATGGTCTTTTTTCAATTAGAGCTGTCGAAAGCTCCCACTACTTCTTCATAGATCTAGGGATCATCCTCCTGAAACTCTGGATTAACTATCGAAGTTTCTCCATAGTATCTATCAGGAGCTCTGATGGTCCCACAATGACGAGGTGATGGTGGTATAAAAGTGAATTGTTTCTACAGTACCTAGTATACTAGTTTATGTATCATCTACTCCTACTACATTTTTAGATGCGCACTCTCTACCAGTACCCAGTAGTTCACCCAGAACTACCTTACTTGTAAACTTATGGTCTATAATATAATCTTGGTCTAGGTAGATGGTGTTCGTAGAAACGATTACCTTCCAAACCTCAAGATCATAGAATAGTCCGCCTTATGCCTCCCTAGGGTAACCTATAAACAGATATACCTGGAACTTCATCTCCATCTAATCCCTCTTGTCTTTCTGCACAAATGCATGCCAATCCTATATCCTGAGACACTATAGTATTAGCTTTCTCTTAGACCATAGCTCTCTATCGGTCTGAGGTACTGATCTAGATGAGAGATAGTTTCAGATTTAAACTACTGTTTTAAGGTACAACCCCACCAGAAGGTGGGTAGTACATTTGATAATATTCATCATACTACGGACCATGTCAAACAGGGTCCAATTCATTTTCTCGGAGAATTTATTTTGACGTGTTATCCTTGGAGCATTTACTTGGGAGACAATCCCATGCTCCTTAAGGACCCTATAGAATCCATTCGATAGGTTCTCGTTCCTTTGATTAAATCGAAGAGACTCCTATCGTCTTGACGCTCTTGGAACCATAGATGTCAAAAATAACTAACACCAATACCTTAGTAGCTCTTTTTGTTATTCTACCTTTCAGATAACATTCATAGGTTATAGAAGGATTTTCGATGAATCTGTGAACAGAAACTCAACCTTCTGTTACCTCTGAATTTATCTGAGGCAAAATATCTAAATCAGAGGGGTCACAAATAGGATAACTTCTCCGAAGGATTTATATGAATTTTAATTAGTCGCTGCAGCTATGATGAAATCTATTTTTGAATTAGGATTAAATACAAAGAGATTATTCTGATCTATTCCTCTAGTAATGAAGTTATCTATTCAGTTTAAGATACACGCCTACGGTGCTGTCTAAAACTAAAAATTTTATTTACCGAGGAGGAAACAGAACGAAATCTCTAAAGATCAAAATTCTTATTTCGGAAAGACTAAGATAATATATCTGACAATATCCGCAGCGGCTTATAGCATTAGTACCTATGTTAGGATCACTTCACCATAAAGTAGCCTTTTGTTTTTCTTGAATCTCTATAGATACGAAGTCTACAATGCAAGAAGCAAAAGAACTACTACTAAATAGTGACTCAACTCCTAATAAACACAAAACTCAACTCAATCTTCAAATACCCCATATTCTTACCATAGCGGAAATACTTTCTTTCTTGGTGTCACCAGACTTAGGAGCCCACACCAGTTTCTGCACTAGAATAGTTTTCGATCTCTTATAAGTTACTCCCTTAGGTTCTTCTAAAGAAGACCTAGGTTAAGCACTAAAGGCATTGCCTTTAATCTTGATTCCATTCTTTGTCTCTTGGAAATCTCCTTAGAAGTTCTATGTTTATCATCTCTAACTTGTTAAAGCTAAAGTCTCTGATAACACCTTCGAAAGTTCCAGACAAGGATGCAAGATAGATGTCTTCCACCACCTCATCATCTGGCACTATGTCTTTTGAATCTAGTTCGATCTGAAACTCAAGTACGTGTTCTCAAACAAGTATACCCTTAGATATCTCGGTACCGATAAGTATCTTGGTGGAAAAATGATGAGTCTACCGACTTCGCCTTCCAAACATCTAATGCAAGTAAAATTTTATTAGAGAAGACCCAACATATCTCTGACTTGCTTCTAAAGAGTTGTCCGCAAGTCTGCTATGACACAGAACTTGCATATCTCCTCAGATTCTCGCTAGTCGTCATATGCCCTAGTGACATCTGGACCCGTTAGGTCTAGTACAAGGATATTTAGATTGCAAGCCAATGTACATTTACTACCCTAAGCATAAGCTAAAGATAGCGCTTCTGCTCTACGTAGTTAGAGACTCGATAACTGGTTCTCTTATGGGATAGCGGATAGGAGAACTATATGGTTGAATGAAAGAATACAAAATAACTTATTTTATGGATTTTAAAAATAAGCTAATTATATCCAAATACCAATGCTACCCTCACAACGAAGACATATCTATGGATTAATTAACCATGTATGTAAGATCTCGGAATCGACTGCACCTGCCCTAGGGGGCATCATGTAGCGTCAATTCGCTTACATGGACCTTTCCTTGACCCTATCCAAATCTGCCAACTAAGGGCTTTGATGGACCATGATTATCTTTTAGCCAGTGCTACATGATCCCCATTGTGCAAGCAACGGATGCCTCACGTCCACTTCAGATGCTTACCCACAAGCCTAGGTAGTTACGACACGAGAGTTCATATGGCCCCCATTAGGGTGGGAAAAAAGTCCTTCTCTCTTGTCCTCGTAACTGCCATATCTTGAAGGAGGCTGCTAAGTTATCTGGCATGGAAAAACATAACCCTCACCCTAGGGGGTATCGAGCTACGCCCTTCTACCCAGACACAAAGCAGTTGGTTGTGGAGGCCAGAGGATCTCTAAAAGTCCTCTCTTACATCTCTTATTAAATTTGAGGATTCTTTTATGCAAGTATGAGTGTACGCTAAGGTTATGACAACCTATACACTAGACCCTGGTCATTCTATGCTCCCATTAGCGTTTCAAGCCTTTCACGAAGCATTAATCGATCTCAGAATATCATAGTCCCTGCCTCAAGTGGATTTCTCCACTCAAGGATCACATTACATATCCCAAGAACATCGGTGCTTCGAAAACCTAGCTATCACACTAATGCCCTAGAGCCTAGCCTAAGGTCTGATAGACAGAAAAGGTCTCC
Organism: Chamaelirium japonicum; assembly: GCA_947650365.1. Taxonomy (NCBI): domain Eukaryota; kingdom Viridiplantae; phylum Streptophyta; class Magnoliopsida; order Liliales; family Melanthiaceae; genus Chamaelirium; species Chamaelirium japonicum. The sequence continues at coordinate 80,234,744 of OX393554.1, forward strand.
CACTACCATAGCACCTCGCTTATAAATTTGATAAATGATGTCATAGTAGAATTCCAACTCATTCTAGGTTTCGATACTGGCCAAATAGGCACACCCGACTAATCGGTATTGACTTAATGATGACATAACCAAATATGAGGAATTCATACTATTATCAAGAATTAATTAAATAATAGGCATCACTAGTGGGATCCTATCCTAATAAGGTCGCTAGGACCCGAGGGGAAAGGGCATCCCTCTAATACAGATTATTAAATTATTGCATCGGGGTTCTCTACTGAAAATTAAAGAACTACTGAAAGAAACAACCACATAACTGAATCAAGTTCAGGGTCCGATCCCTGAACCTGACTGGCACGGCGCATTCTCTCTATTTCCTTCGTATGGTTCCTCGATATGGTACAAGCCTCTGTATACGATCTCCTGACGCTTTCTACCCTTTGCCGTCATCGTGTACGCTTTGCCGGATCACCATCGTCCTTCAAGGTTCCGCTCGTCCTTCTGGTGGTGTATCTCTGCGGCAAGTCCTCCTCTTCAATCTGTAACCGAAAAAGATCTAGTATGCTTCGAGCAAGTGCTCGCTCATATACAATTTCCTAGAAAGAAAAGGAAAACAAGCCTAGCAAAAAGCCTGGAAGTCAAGGGTGGTCAACCTCCACCACTTCCCCAACTATGGCTCTAAAACCTATCCACACACAGAAGAAAACACATCCAGACAATATTTGCTAACACGGGGTCCGATCCCCGATAGTAAGCAATCGCATATCTAGATTAATTTTAGAAGCGACGCCCTGCAAGAACGATTCATAGATCACACAAAATATACTATGCATGATCTACTCGTAGAACCCCGATGTCGGCACATACTATTTATGCACGCACATGACGATTTCATAAAAAATATAAAACACACACCACTAGTGTGATCTGATACCAATTGTTGGAAATAAATCCATGGTAGAGGCCCACAGCGGAAGCAAAGTGAAGGTCCGAAAACCGGGAGCAGTGTGCGTTACATATCAAAATTTTCATCGAAACGATCTACACGTGCGTGTATGAATCTAGCATGGCAACTACACGAACCCCTAACATCGATCTAACACGAAAGAATAATCTAGTATGCATGCATATTCTATCTATACTAGATCTACATGTTAGAGATCATACCTGCGTGCAGATTCTTTCACCGCGATAAGTTTCTTCTTTGTCGATGGAGGCGGGCTCGGATCTGCTCGATATACATTCGGTGCAATAGCTATAACTTTCTGCTCCGAACTCAGATTAGGCTGAAATTCGGACTACAGGTAGAGAACTTCGAGATACAACTTTTGCAACAAGTTTTACCTTGTTTAGACTTATGTAGCTCCCGAAATTGCTAAAACATTACTGATTTTCTGTACAGATTCTGGACAACAAAACCTTACGGGAGATGCCTTCTAGTTCACTTGATCTCGCATGATGCACGGTACCTCATCGATGGATCTCTAAGTGTGTCCATCTAACGAACCTTCTTCTTCTATGAAACCCTACACGAGGAAGATGGGTCGCTATCCAATGGAGCAAGCAAGGGAAGAAACGAGAGAGGAAAGGAAAAGAGAGCTAGGGAGAGATCTAGGGAGGGGGGTTCGATTTTTCCATCATGCATGGCTGGCCCCCTATAGCCCCTTTTATAAGACCAGCCTATCCCCTTGGATAAGGCTCCAAGGGGATAAGTTCAACCCCTAAAAATCTCCCTTTATCTCTCCATCTCTTTATCCGTTTTCTCCACTTTTAGGGCTTGTTTTGACGAATTCAAAACCCCTATCTTATCCCTATGTTGGCCTTATAACTGGGGATTCTCATCCCCAGAATATAAGGGCCGGCCCTGCATGGGTCTCCTACAGCTAGGATCGGCCACTAGTGAGGCTTGGTAGTGTATGCTTTTACCAAAACGCCCTTATGCTTCAAATTGACCATTTCTAGTGTGCGAGACTTAGCGACTCTTCCTTAAGTGATCTTGACAAGTTACTTTACTATTAACTGAGGTCACCGGAGGGTGCCCCTAGTAAAGTCAACTAGTCAACTGGCAACATATCCTGGTTCATCGCACCCATGTAGCAAAGTTCACTTATGGCGAGGGATAACTACATGTGTCTCTATACTAACCTAGGGTTTCCCCTTAGTGCACACACGTAGCTACGCATCTACCGTGCACTAGTGTGAAGCACTCACGGAGCGTAGGTTTGAACTACTCGCTTCCTCTTACTGCATCCTATATTTCAAGGAGATGGTACTAGGACTGTATATAATGTGGATAAGGTGGAACCTTCAGGGACCAGGGTTCATGGCTTCCAACTCAGACTCGATTGACACACTACTCGAGTGTACCATCGATCCTCTGAGTCTGAGTTAACCTGTGTGGTCACTCAGAGTGCGATACAGGTTGCACTCTAATTCTCCCGGACTTACTATGTTCTCCCTCATACCCCTCCTTTCCGCTTAGTATGGTAAACTCACTGTCCCTCCATCTGGTGCAATGACGCAACTCAAGCGGTGGAGAATACCGTCAGACTCGAGTGCTCATATGACTCGGTTCCTTTTAGGTTGACTATATACATCATATCTCTGATTGCTCTGACGAGTAACCGAATCCGTCACTAGTCCAACTGATGACCATCTGGCCAGGGTTTAATACGACATAGGTCAGACCAAGGAACGCACCTCCCGTTAGGGGTGTGAATGGCCTGTAGGAGTGACACACTGATACAACATCAGTCGGGTAATCCAGTACACCGTGGTTTTGGATCACTACATCCGGATCCTTACACATTGGTACGCCAAAGCACCACACAACTGGTTAGTCCACCAGATATGGTTCTTCAGGGTTTAGGACCATTTTACCCTAAGCAGAAACCCGGTTTAGTGCACCGATGCCTGCTTACCGATCTGTATATTGTGTTGGGTCCGTTCGGCCATAGACACTGTGCCTGGTAATGACCGTGGTAGAGACACCCATGCTCTGTCATCCCAACAGCTTATCCTGATAGGGCGACCAACCCTAATCAGAGCTGCTAACTTATTTAGGTTACATGGGACCAGTCTCTTGAGTCTTCCACTCAAGTGGATTACCATATAGCCATGGCTCTCTATTCTGTAATCAGAACACGTACTAAGGTACATACCAAGATGCAATCTTGTACTATCAACTATTGATAGCTAAACTATAGGTTTTTACGAGCTGTAGACCTCACTAATTCTAACATAACTATCTTGACATCTATCATCCGTATATCCCAACTATAATAGGCTGTGATGGATTAAGAGGATCCATAATAGACTTAGGTATAGCTACCGGCGAGAAGGTTTTGACATTGTTAATCCATTCTCTCTTGGTAACTAATCTAGCCTTTTTAAGTCTTAACTAGGTCCTTTTTCTTATACACCCTCTATACCCCAAAAAGGTGATAATGTAATAAGAGCCGAGACTGTTTCAAGGGACATAGATGCAATCTTACCTCTATAGTCTTTTGTCAGTCAGAGCTGTCGAAGCTCCCACTATTTTATCGTAGCTCTAGCGATCATCCTCCTGAAACTATGGATTAACTATCGAAGTTTCTTCATGTATCTATTAGGAGCTTTAATGGTCCCACAATGACGAGGTGATGATAGTACAAAAGTGAATTGTTTCTATAGTATCTGGTACACTAGTTTCTGTATCATCTACTCCCACTACGCTTTTGGATGTGCACTCTCTACCAGTACCCAGTAGTTCGACCAAAACTATCTTACTGATAAACTTATGGTCTATAATATAATCCTGATCTAGGTAGATGGTATTCGTAGAAATGATTATCTTCCAAACCTCAAGATCATAGAATAGTCCGCCTTATGCCCCTTAGGGTAACCTATAAATAGATATACCTGAAACTTCTTCTCTATCTCATCTCTCTTGTCCTTCTGCACAAGTTCATGATAATCCTATATCCTGAGATACTATAGTGTCAGCTTTCACTTAGACCATAGCTCTCTATAGGTCTAATGCACTGATCTAGGTGAGAGATAGTTTCATATATAAGCTACTGTTTTAAGGTACAACCCCACCAAAATGTGGATAGTACACTTGGCAATATTCATCGTTCTATGCACCATGTCTAACAGGGTCCGATTCCTTCTCTTGGACACTTTATTCTGATATGTTATCCTCGGAGCATTTAACTGGGAGATAATCCTATGCTCCCTTCAAGATCCTATGGAATATATCCGATAGGTTCTTGTTCCTTTGATTAAATCGAAGAGACTCCTATTATCTGGGCGCTTTTGGAACCATAGACGTCAAAAATAACTAACACTAATACCTTAGTGACCCTTTTAGTTATTCTGCCTTCCAGATAACACTTATAGGTTAGAAGGATCTCTGATGAATCTATAAATAGAAACTCAGCCTTCTGTTACCTCTGAATTTAACTGAGACAAAATATCTAAATCAGAGTGGTCACAAATGGGATAACTTCACTAAAGGATTTAGATGGATTTCAATTACCCTGAGACCATACTCATCTTCAAATACCCCCTATACTCGTCACAGTGGAAACACTTTCGTCCTTGGCGTTACCAGACTTAGGAGTCCAAATTAGTTTCTGCACTAGAATAGTTTTCGATCTCTGATAAGTTACTCCCTTAGGTTCTTCTAAAGAAGACCTATGTTAAGCACTAAAGGCATTGCCTTTAATCTTGATCCCATCCTTTATCTCTTAGAAATATCCTTAGAAGTTCTACGTTTGTCATCTTTAGCTTGTTAAAGCTAAAGTCTTTTACAATGCCTTTGAAGGCTCCAGACAAGGATACAAGACATACGTCTTCCACCCCTCATCATCTGACACCATGTCTTTGGAATCTAGTTCGATCTGGAACTCAAGTATGTGTTCCCGAACAAGCATACCCTCAGACATCTTGGTATCGACAAGTATCTTGGTGGAAAAGCAATGAGTCTACTGACTTCACCTTCCAGACATCTAATGTAAGTAAAACTTTATTTGAGAAGACCCGGCATATCTCTCACTTGCTTCTAAAGAGCTGTCCGCAAGTCTGCTATAACATACCACTTGCACATCTCCTTATACTCTCGCTAGTCATCATATGCCATAGTTAGTACCCTAGTGACATCTGGACTCATTAGGTCTGATACATGGATATTAAGTTTGGAAGCCAATGTACGTTTACTACCCTAAGCATAAGCTAAAAATAACACTTCTGCTCTACGTAGTTAGAGACCCGATAACTGGTTCTCTTATGGGATAGTGGATAGGAGAACTATATGGTTGAATGAAAGAATGCAGAAAAACATATTTTATGAATTTTAAAAATAAGCTAATTATATCCAAATGCCAATGCTACCCTCACCGCGAAGACACATCTATGGATTAATTAACCATGTATGTGATATCTTAGAATCGGATACATCCGCCCTAGGGGACGTTGTGCAGTGTCATCCGCTCACACGGGTCTTTCCTTGACCCAGTCCAAATCTGCCAACTAAGGACTTTGATGGACAATGGTTATCTTTTGGCCAGTGCCATATGATCACTATTATCAAAGCAACAGATGCCTCACATCCACTTCAGATGCTTACCCACAAGCCTAGACAATTACGACACGGGAGTTCGGTGGAAAAAAAGCCCTTCTCTCCTGGCCCCGTAATCACCATATCCGTAAGGAGACCGCTAAGTTATCTGGCATGGAAAAACATAACCCTCACCTTAGGGGGTATCGAGCTATGTCCTTCCACCCAGACACAAAGCAGTTGGTTGTGGAGGCTGGAGGATCTCGACGAGTCCTCTTACACATCCCTTATTATAGTTGAGGGTTATTTTATGCAAGTATGAGTGTATACTAAGGTCACAACAACCTATACACTAGACCCTGGTCATACCATGCTCCCACTAGCGTTTCAAGCCTTTCGCTTAGTATTAATCGATCTCATAATATCATAGTCCCTACCTCAAGTAGATTTCTCCACTCAAGGGTCACATTACATATCCCAAGAACGTCGATGCTCCGCAAACCTGACTATCACGCTAATGCCCTAGAGACTAGTCTAAGGCCAGACTGATAGGAAAGGCCTCCTACTACCATGGCACCTCACTTATAAATTTGAAGATTGATGTCATAGTAGAATTCTAACTCATTCTAGGTTTCGATGCTGGCCAAATAGGTACACCCGACTAATCGGGTGTTGACCTAATAGTGGCATAATCAAATATGAGGAATTCACGCTATTATCAAGGATCAATTAAATAATAGGCAACCGATGTTGTCTATGTAAACCGATGCTATCTATGTGAACAAGCGGAAGAAACTGCCAAACTTATTTTCTTCAAATGTCACTGGTCCAGTGAGATTTGGGAGAAGATCTGTATCATTATGGATTGGAATTATGTGGTTACCGGTATCACTATCAAGAGAGTCTTGTGGGGGAAAATCTCCGTGCGGACCCGAAGACTTCGCAGCACCAGTCAATTGGAGTAGAAGTTGAAGATCGTTGTTCGATCTGCTGATTGGAAGATAGGTTAGAAGGTCGATGCCTTGCTTGCTTTGAGTTAGTTCTTCTGAGGTACAAATAGAGGGAGATGCTATCAGAATGGAGGTTGACACAATATGTGATCTCGGAGTTCAGCCGAAGCCTACGTCTCCGTGCTATAGGGAGCAACCCGAATTCACTATCACTTTGATCGAAGTGACCTCGACAGGCCGAGTGTCACGGGAGTCTCTCTGATCTCTTCAAAGACAAGAAGAAGATCGAGGAGAGTTGAAGGTTGAGAGGGTTGGAACTTCCAGAGCTCTGATTTCTGAAATCAGATATCAGATGATGATGGCACTGATCTTTCTTTCTGGATTTTCTTTCTGGATTTGAAATCGAATCCATTTACATTCGAAGGCTCTGTTATTTATAGAATTCCCGGGGAGGAATTCCGGGGTAAATGGCGGTTTCTGCTGTCGTATCTGGGGATCCTCCAGGCAGGGCCAGTGGGTCCCGCTGTAGTCTTCGGGGGCCTACCAGGCAGGGCCAGTGGGTCTCGCTGTAGTCTCCGGGGGCCCACCAGGCAGGGCCAGTAGGTCCCGCTGTAGTCTTCGGGGGCCCACCAGGCAGGGCCAGTGGGTCCCGCTGTAGTCTCCGGGGGCCCACCAGGCAGGGCCAGTGGGTCCCGCTGTAGTCCTCGGGGGCCCACCAGGCAGGGCCAGTGGGTCCCACTATAGTCTCCGGGGGCCCACTAGGCAGGGCCAGTGGGTCCCGCTGTAGTCTTCGGGGGCCCACCAGGCAGGGCCAGTGGGTCCCGCTGTAGTCTCCGGGGGCCCACCAGGTAGGGCCAGTGGGTTCCGCTATAGTCTTCGGGGGCCCACCAGGCGGGGCTGGTGGGTCCCGCTGTAGTCTCCGGGGGCCCACCAGGCAGGGCCGGTGGGTCCCACTGTGTGCAGACTTCTTGCCAAAATTTGCACCCACAGTTACCCCCTCCAAGTTAGCTAGAGATCATCTGGCTGGCTTGGATTCGTGGTGCAAGGTTAGTGACCCCTGTTATACGTGCAGAGGAGCTTTTGTCGAGCGTTAGCGTTTTTGAAAAGAAGATTTTAATTGGTCATATTCTGACTGATCGGTCAAATCTGACCGATCGGTCAAGTCTGACCTATCGGTTAAATTCAACCGGTCAAGGTTGGAGTGATCGGTCAGAAAACATAGTTTTCTGGCCGATCCAGTACAAATTCGACCGATCGGTTGAATTTGACCGATCGGTCAAGTCTGACCGATCGGTTGAATTCAACCGGTCAAGGTTGAAGTGATCGGTCAGAAAACACAGTTTTTTGGATGATCCAGTACAAATTCGACCGATCGGTTGAATTTGACCGATCGGTCAAGTCTGACCGATCGGTTGAATCAACCGGTCATATTTGGAGTGATCGGTCAGAAAACACAGTTTTCTGGCCGATCCAGTACAACTTCGACCGATCGGTTGAATTTGACCGATCGGTCAAGTCTGACCGATCGGTTAAATTCAACCGATCAAGTTTGGAGTGATCGGTCAGAAAACACACTTTTCTGGCCGATCCAGTACAAATTCGACCGATCGGTTGAATTTGACCGATCGGTCAAGTCTGACCGATCGGTTGAATTCAACCGGTCAAGTTTGGAGTGATCGGTCAGAAAATACAGTTTTCTGGCCGATCCAGTATAAATTCGACCGATCGGTTGAATTTGACCGATCGGTCAAGTCTGACCGATCGATTGAATTCAACCGGTCAAGTTTGGAGTGATCGGTCAGAAAACACAGTTTTCTGGCCGATCCAGTACAAATTCGACCGATCGGTTGAATTTGACCGATCGGTCAAGTTTGACCGATCGGTTGAATTCAACCGATCAAGTTTGGAGTGATCGGTCAGAAAACACAGTTTTCTGGCCGATTCAGTACAAATTCGACCGATCGGTTGAATTTGACCGATCGGATAAGTTTGACCGATCGGTCGAATTCAACCGATCAAGTTTGGAGTGATCGGTCAGAAAACACAGTTTTCTGGCCGATCCAGTACAAATTCGACCAATCGGTTGAATTTGACCGATCGGTCAAGTCTGACCGATCGGTTGAATTCAACCGGTCAAGTTTGGAGTGATCGGTCAGAAAACACAGTTTTCTGGCCGATCCAGTACAAATTCGACCGATCAGTTGAATTTGACCGATCGGTCAAGTCTGACCGATCGGTTGAATTCAACCGGTCAAGATTGGAGTGATTGGTCAGAAAACACAGTTTTCTGGCCGATCCAGTACAAATTCGACCGATCGGTTGAATTTGACCGATCGGTCAAATCTGACCGATCGGTTGAATTCAACCGGTCAAGATTGGAGTGATCGGTCAGAAAACATAGTTTTCTGGCCGTTCCAGTACAAATTCGACCGATCGGTCAAATCTGACCGATCGGTTGAATTCAACCGGTCAAGTTTGGAGTGATCGGTCAGAAAACATAGTTTTCTGGCCGATCCGGTACAAATTCGACCGATCGGTTGAATTTGACCGATCGGTTGAATTCAATCGGTCAATTTTGGAGTGATCGGTCAGAAAACATAGTTTTTTGGCTGATCCATTACAAATTCGACCGATTGGTCGAATTTTAATCGATAGAGGATGGATTGAATTTGACCGAGATAGTACAAATTCGACTGATAGGATGAATTTGACCGATCGGTCAAGTTTGACCGATCGGTTAAATTCAATTGGTTGAAGTTTCAAACCTGCCCAGTCGAGGTGGTAGTATAGTCTGTTTCTCTGCGTTTCTCTGCGAGATCTTCGAGGATAGTTTTGAGCGGTGATGGAGTTTGATTTTTCCTGGTTGAATCTTCTGGTTTGATCGGATATGTGAGCCTTTTGAACTGGCGGTCCGGTTCAATTGGACGGGTGGTTCGCTCGGGCCAGCGGTTCACTTGAATCATCGGTCCGACGCTTCGTCTGGTCCGACGGTTCGCCTGGTTTTGTGCTTGCTACGGATAGATGCCACGTGTACCTACAAAAACACGCGATTTGATATGGTGGTGACACGTATCATCTCGATTTGTGCGCCAATTCCCTTGGGGGTATATAAGCTTCTCTGGCTGTCATTTTCGCCTCACGCTTTCAAAAATTTTCGAAGTCCAGACTCCGTTGCTCCCGATTTCCTGTTCTCTGCTCTCGCTCGATCGGTCAGATGGCGTCTTCTGGCAGTTCGAAGAAGTCAGGTGCGGTCCCCTCGAAGAGGAAGGGGAAGGAGATCGTTGAGGTTCCATCCCCTCCGAAGGGTCATGGCAAAGGCAAGGCCGTGCTTGCCGAACTTGGACAACTGGGCAAAAGGCATCAAGGAGTAGGGTTTGCCTCAGTGCCATCAAGGCCAGAGCACATACCCAAAGCAAGATTTGTTTTGGGCCCGCTGATGTCTTTGACGGAGGAGCCGATTTACATGTACAATACCGGTGGCCAATTCACAGACGCAAAGAGGAAGAAGTGGCAGACACTGCTCGCTTGCTTCACAGAAGGGAAGGTTCAACCCTCGCTCCCGGGGATTTAGTCTGCCTTCGGTATTGACAAGAAGACGATCTTCACCCACTTCGCCAGCAAGGAGCAGGTCATGGGAACCATCGTGACGATTGGCCAACTCAATTGTGGTTTGCGCCTTCCGCTGCCACCCTTCGCCGCGAGGTTATTAAACACCTCCGGCCTTTGCCCCGGGCAGGTCTCTGGGAACACCTGGAGGATCATCTACGCATTCTGCCGCGTAGAGTCGGACTTCCAGGAGGATCTGAAGGCGTGCTACTCCAGTATACCAGAGGATGAAGTTGCTCGGATCGAGCTTGGATATTTTTTCTATCATTATCGATGGGCTTGGAGGAAGGACAGTCCGTTCTTTAACTTGACCGGTGTATCTGCACTGCGCTCGATTGTTGACACAGTCCCCTCGGACAAACTATACACCGATTGGCCCATATCGGTTTCCGGTGCAAGGACTCCTCTCTCCGTACCCGAGACCCCCCGGAATGACGTGCACGATGAAGTGAAGATGTACTGCGAGGGAGGCATCTTTGCTTGGACTTCGGAGAGGGTGGGAGCCATTGATAACTTGTTCCTGGAGTTAATGTGCGGCACTCGATCGTGGAAGCAGTTTTCGAACTGCCCGGTCAGGTACGGCAACGCTAACCTCTTCCATCGGCTACAGGCTCGATACGAAGACAATGAGGTCTTGTACTCCGACTATGAGGAGGATCCTCAGTCGGGCAAGATTATCAGGAAGATTCTTGCCGAGAAGAAGATTTACAGTGCGAGGCATCGATTGCCTACCACGGAGGAGAAGCTGGTGATACAGCAAGGCCCAGCGAAGAAGAAAAGGAAAACCCTCAAGCAGAAGGAAGACAAGGACAAAAAGAAGGAAGAAGATGAAGAAGAGGAAGAGGAAAAGAAGAAGGAATCGAGGAAGGAGAAGAGGAGACTGAAAATGGCAGCGATGACAACGGCGGCAACAACGAGGATGGGGAAGATGGGGGTGGTGATGATGATCTTCCTCCCACCCCCACTGGTGGAGATGGTGGGAATAGGGGTGGTGAGGAAGAAATTCCTCCCACCCCCACTGGTGGTGACCAGGAACAGGGGGGTAGTGGGGATGACCTCCCTCCCACCCCCACTGGTGGTGACCAGGAACAGGGGGGTAATGGGGATGACCTCCCTCCCACCCCCACTGGTGGTGAAGCAGAAGACTATTCCTATCCCTATCGATGAGGCTAAGGCCCGTCGAATGGAAGGGGTGATGGATGCGGAGGGCGACGGCCACAAGGTGGTTCCCGCCTTCCACTTCGAGGAGTTGAAGAAGCGCCCGATGCGCTTTAAGATAAAGTTCTCGGGGAGTGGTGGGGTTGGAAGCAACCCCACGCCCCTCGATCAAATACCTCCCGAAGCTCCCCGCATCGAAGGAGCGACTATGAGCGGGGGTTTGGAGGTTGAGCAACCCCCACCCCCCTCTCGCTCTTTGGCCGATGAGGTGGCTGCTCTCATGGCTGGGCTTCATCAGCCAGGTGGGCAACAAGAGGAAGAGGGTGTTGCACCTCCCCAGGGTGCTCCCTCTCCTATTCACTTGGAGAGGGAGAGCCGTATGGGCGATGAGGCTCCCCAACCCCAGCAAGAGCCAACTCCCGCTAAGGAGAAGTCGACCCCTCGGGGTAAGAGCTCCGACCGCGGGAAGGGAAAGGCTCCTCAAGTCGATGTCTCAGGTATCTTCACCAGATTCTACTTCTGATCATGCTGCCTTTGAAGCTTGAAAATATTCTAACTCTTTTGAACTTTTTGTTCGATTTGCAGGGACTCCTGTTGGCATGGCTTCACTTTTGAAAGATTTGGATGAGGTTGACATCAACCACCCAACTCCCGTGATCCGGAAGCTCTGCAACCTTCCGGGGGCCCCGATCGAGGAAGCCTTTCATAGGCTCGAAGTGGTGGTAAGTGCACCAGCTTGAATTATCTTTTGAATTGAATCCTCCGATATATTTCTATCATTTCTTGTTTGTTCGCAGAACTCAGCGGTTCTGAAATTCGGCACGAAGCTTTTCAAGAAGTACGGAGAGCGAGAGGCTTCAGCTGAAGTCTCTCACCTAACTGCTGAACTACAAGCTACCCAAGAGGAAAAGGATAAGCTGAGGGAGCTTCTAACCTCCAAGAAGGAGGCCTTGAAGGCCAAGATCGAGGTCCTTCGCAAGAAAAAACTCGAAAGCAAAGGCTGGCAGAACGGTTATGAGGCTCGGGGTCATGAACTGGAATCGTTGAAGAAACGTTTCTTCAGGATAGAGACCCTGGCCCATGACCGAGGGGTGGAGCTCCAGGAGTTGAAGGGCAAACTTGACGGCAGGGAAGCTGCTCTTGATGCAAGGGAGGTTGCTCTAGCTGCTAAGGAGGCTACTTCTTCTGCCAAGGCGGCTGCTTCTTCTGCCAAGGAGGAGGCCCTTCAGAAGGAGTTGGAGCATATGCGCACTGAATGCGCGAGTTACAGGGAGATGGCTGAGAAGGAGGTGGAGGCACTCAGGGTCCACGCTAGCAGCGTCCGATCTTCCAAGGCTTCAGTGGCGAGCAAAGCTCGTGTTGGATCCGAGGGAGAGAAGTCGCGCGCGCAAAGTGTGGCCAAGCCTTGAGATCTTCTATCTTCTTTTTTGTCGTTTGAACTTGTAAACTCTCGATATGTAACAGCTCACTCCTGTACTTAGCCAATTTTTGATAATAGAGATCCTTTTGGTGTTTGAAAATTGAATGTATCTGGTATTGAGTTCTTTGAATATTGAGTTCTGAAATGTTATTGGAATGATTGAATATTCATACACTTGAAGATAAGGGGTCGAGTCGCAACTCAATCACCCAAACTTGTTAAGTATCTTGAAAATTGAACTTGAATTCGTTTAACATTTGTATGTGAGGGGTCGAGTCGCAACTCATACACCCAAACTTGTTAGACGATATCGAAATTGATTGAAATTGAAGGTCAGTTTAACATCTGTAAGTAAGGGGTAGTGTCGCAACACATACTCCCAAACCTGTTAAACCGACTAGTGACTTGACGTTTGCTTTGTATGATAATCCGAAATCCTTTTAACATTTGCCCGTAAGGGGTTGAGTCGCAGCTCAAGCACCCAAACTTGTTAAAGACCTTGCAATTTGAATATAGATAGTTTGAAACTGCTCCAGAACTAGGACATTTGAACAGTTGAAAGAGATCTTTATTCATCATGAAATTTACATCATGGATAGAACAATTTGAGGTGTCTAGAATTCCAAGCTCATGGCAACCTATCTCCTTCTGGTGAGATCAGTCGATAAGAGCCTTTGCCTCCCACTGATTCGACGATATATGGACCTTCCTAGTTGGGAGCAAGTTTCCCACTGCTGTGTTCCTTCGTGTTGTAGAAGACTGCTCTAAGGACCAGACTGCTGATTGGGAATTGTCGTTTGTAGACTTTTAGATCGTAGGCTTGCTTTATCTTTTGTTGGTACTTGGCCACACGAAGGGATGCTTGATCTCTTAATTCTTTAGAGAAATCCAGATCATCGATGCGAAGATCTTCATTGATCCCTTCTTCAACTCCCCTGGTCTTCAAAGTATTTGATATATTCTCTGTCGGGAGTACTGCTTCTGATCCATACGTCAGACGGAAAGGTGAGAACCCTGTGGATCTTCTCGGAGTTGTGCGATATCCCCAAAGAACTTCAGGTAGGACTTGTTACCACAATCCTTTCTTGTCGTTGAGCTTCTTCTTGAGTATGCCAAGAATAGCTCTATTGGAGGCTTCAGCTTGACCATTGCACTGAGGATATCTTGGAGTTGAATAAAAGAGTTTGATCCCGTTGCTCAGGCAAAACTCTCGGAATTTGTCGGAGTCAAATTGAGCTCCATTGTCAGCAACAAGAACTTGAGGTGTACCAAACCTTGAGAAGATGTTGTACCAAATGAATTTGATCACTTCATCGTCAGTCTCTTGGAAGAGGGGCACAGCTTCAACCCATTTGGTGAAGTAATCCGTGGCTAGCAGTAGATACTTCTTCTTGCTTGGAGTCGGTGGGAAGGGACCCAAGAAGTCCAATCCCCACTGATGGAAAGGCCATGGACTTGATAGTTGGTGAAGCTCATCTGCAGGAAGATGGATAGCGCGAGCGTGTCGTTGGCACGGCTCACACCTTTGAACCACTTGGCGAGCATCCTTTGCCATTGTAGGCCAGTAGTAGCCTTGCAATTTCGTCTTGGCTTCAAGTGATCTTCCTCCCGAATGATTTCCACAGGCCCCAGAGTGGATATCGATCAAGATTACTTTTGCTTGTTCAGGGCCAATGCATTTGAGCAACATCCCATTGTGAGATTTGATGTATAGATCTTCTCCTTGAATGGTGTAGCATGGAAGCTTTCTTTGAAGTTTTCGGGCTTGAGTTGGATCTTCGGGCATTTTGCCATTTTTGAAGAAGTCAAAAATTGACTGTCTCCAATCTTCAAGCTCACTTGTAGGAGTAAGGTTCAACATCAATTGATCTCCACCCCCAGATCTCTTTATGGTAGCAGTGATCTGTTGTTCGGGGGTGGTCTTGGGCACTTCCTGATAATCAATTTGTATTTGCCTTCCTCCGAGTGAGTCTCCAAGGACGGAGGCAGCATTGGCTAAGGCATCTGCTTCTCGATTCTCTGCTCTTGGGATTTGAACGAATTCAATACTAGTAAAATGTTGTTGAAGACGTCGTACTAGGGACAAGTAGAGTTGCATTCTCTCTTCACGAGCTGTGTACTCTCCATTGATTTGCCTTATAACCAGCTGGGAGTCGCTGTGAACGGTGACTCTATTAACCCCCAGGGATTCAGCCATTTCGAGTCCGGAGATGAGTGCTTCATATTCAGCTTCGTTGTTGGTAGCATTGAATCCAAGGAGAGTAGCCTTCTAAAGATGATCAAGTTCGGGGGATATCAAGACTATCTCAGTTCCCGAACCGATCGCACTGGATGCTCCATCAGTGTAAAGCTTCTAGGGAGGAGTTGCGGTAGTACTCTCAAGGCTTGAATCAGCTTTTATAGTTGGATTGGACGAAGGATCAGCTTCATCTTCTAAGCGCATATCGATATCTTCTTCCCAAGTGATGGGGTCTTCAACTGGAAAGTCAGCTAGAAAATCAGCAATAGCTTGACCTTTGATGGAAGTGCGAGATTCGAACTGAATCCCCAGAGCACTCATTTCGATCACCCATTTGGTCATTCGATCAGCTCGACCAGCTTCGTCAACGATATCTTTGAGTGGGTGTTCTGAAATGACAGTGATCTGGTGGGAGATGAAGTAAGGTTGGAGACGTCGTGATGCAGTGAGCAAGGCCAGAACGACCTTCTCAGTTTTGGAGTAACGAGTCTCAGCGGGAAGAAGCGTATGACTGATATAGTAGACTGGATGTTCGATGCCTTCTCTTCTGCTGATTAAGACCGCACTGATTGCTTGATCAGTGACGACGAGATAGAGCCATAGATCTTCTTTAGGAAGCGGAGCCGTCAGGATGGGGGCTTGCATCAGATATTTCTTGATGTCCTGAAAAGCTCCTTCACAAATTGGACTCCACCCAGATGTATCCGCCTTGCGTAGCTTGTCGAAGAGTGGTTTACACTTATCGGAGGACTTTGAGATGAACCGATTGAGGGCAGCAAGTCTTCCAGTGAGACGTTGCACTTTCTTCCGATTGGTAGGTGATGGCATGTCGAGGATAGCTCGAATTTGGTCAGGGTTGGCCTCAATACCTCTTCTGGTCACAAGGTGACCCAGAAATTTGCCCGATTGAACTCCAAAAGCGCACTTGGCAGGATTGAGCTTCATGCGATACTTTCGGAGGACTTGAAAGGTTTCTGCCAGATCGGATAGATGTTTTCCTCGAGTGGAGCTCTTGGTGAGGAGATCATCAACGTAGACTTCGACGTTGCGACCGATCTGATCTTCGAACATCTTTGTGACTAACCTTTGATAGGTAGAACCAGCATTTTTGAGGCCGAATGGCATTACATTGTAGCAGTAGAGACCTCGGCTAGTTACAAAACATGTCTTCTCTTGATCATCCGGATGAAGCGGAATTTGATTGTATCCAGAGTACCTATCATTGAAAGACAATAGCTCATGGCCAGCAGTGGCATCGACGAGTCTATCTATCCTTGGCATGGGGAATGGATCTTTGGGACAAGCCTTGTTGAGATTGGTGAAGTCGATGCAGACTCTGACCTTCCCATTTTCTTTGGAACAACAACTATGTTGGAGATCCAAGTAGGATACTCTACTTCACGAATGAAGCCTGCTGTGAGTAACTTACTGATCTCTTGAACAGCAACTTGTAGCTCTGGTCGGATGGTGCGTGGATTTTGCTTGATAGGCTTCACTTCTTCTTTGATCGCAAGTCGGTGACAAGCGTCATCTGGATTGATACCAGGCATGTCTTCGAAACACCAAGCGAAGACGTCGATATTGGACTGGAGGAAGGATACCATGTCTCGCGCTTCTGCGTCGCTAAGACCGGTACCAATAAATGTTTGTCGAGGGAGATCTCCACTGCCGATATTGATAGGGATGATTTCTTCAATTAAAGGTGAGGCTTCCCATTCGATTGGTGGGGGCTCGATCGGTGGAATCTCCTTTGATTGCTATTTGGAAGAGAGACCAGCTTCATCTCGTGGCCGCTTTAGAGGAGCAATATTGATCTTACGATCAGTTTTTGCAGCAGCGACTTCACATGATCTCCCGGCCTGCTGATCGCCTCGAATGCAGACAATGCCTTCTCCTGTTGCAAACTTGAGTAGTTGGTGATAAGAAGAGGAGATGGCATTGATCTGGTGGAGGAATGGTCGCCCGAGAATGGCGTTGTAGCTGGACACTCCTTCGACTATTGCGAACCTCACCGAGACTCGAGTCTCTTGGCTAAGGTCGAGAGTGAATCTCGATTCACCCACCGTAATGCTTTGTTCACCGTTGAAGCCCGTGATTACGGTCGGGACGACGTCGAGGCTTGAGTATTTGTGTCCCAGATGCTTGAAGCAGTCCGAAAACATAATGTCGATGGAGCTCCCTATGTCGATGAGGATCCGGTTGACGGTGCTTCCGTCGATGAGGAGTTTCAAGACCAGGGGGTCTCGATGGGGAGTATAAACTCCTTGAAGATCGGAGTCGTTGAAAACAATGGATGGCCAAGCCAAACCTTCGATAGGCTTCTCGATCCAGGTATCCTCCTTGTTCGAAGCAGAACGAACGTGAAAGATGCGTCGAACTTGCCGATCCACTTCCTTCCCGGTCAAGGTTTGATTGTGCAATGTTCCATGAATACCAAAGACGTTGGCATTCACAGAGATAGGTTGCCGGTTGGAGGAGATTTGATGGACCCAACATGCTTCTTTCCCCTTTGCAGAGGTTCGACGTTGACCTTGTCCGCCCTTGACGTACTCTTGAAGGTGGCTTTCTCGTAACAAATCTTCGAGATGAAATTTCAGCCGATAGCACCGATTGGTGGAGTGGCCGTGACTTCGGTGGAATTCACAGTAGACTGTTTTGTCCTCTGTGAATTTAGTGTTTGGCTGAAGCGGATTGGGCCTTCGAAGGAATTCTTCGTGTTGAATGCGATCGAGGATCTGTTCGACTGGTAAGTCCCACTCGGTGAAAGTGGTCTTTGTTGGAGATCGACGTCCGTCAGTTTTTGATCGCTTGTTGGCTGAAGAAGCTGTTGGCTCAGCGTTGTGAGCTTTGGCAGCATACTTAGGAGCTTCTCTTTCCGCGGGTCTTCACTTCGTTTCTTGCCCTTTTCGAGCGATTTGATCATCTTCAACCTCAATCTCTCTCTGGATTCGATCGAACATAGAACCCAGAGAAGGAGGGGGATTGCGGATGAAGTCGTTGTAGATGTGTAGATCGAAGCGGAGGGCGTTCTGGAAAGCCAACATGATGGCTTCATCATCCAGATGTCTTCCAGAGAGGGCAGCATGCTCGTTGCGAAATCTCCTTGTGAAGCTGCGGAGAGTCTCGTCAGCGCCCATCCTCAGCCGGTAGAGGGAGTCGAGCTTCTTTTCTGGCTTCAGATTGAGTTGATAATGCTGCACGAAAAGGTTAGCCAAAACACCGAACTGGGTGATGGACCCAGCTCGGAGATTATGATACCAATCGAGTGAGGGCTCATCGAGGCTCCCGGCAAAAGTGCGACAAAGCACATGGTTCTCTTCTTCGTGCGGTGTCAAGGCTTGCTTGAAGGCAAGTATATGGAGAGTTGGATCTCCTTTGACGCAGTTGAATTTGGGGAGGATAGGAGTTCTCCATCCCCTCAGAAATGTTGACTCGAAGAGGCTTCGATGGAGAGGTCCGGCGGAGGAATACCCATCCCTACGACCGTGTCCTCGACCTAGATGTGGGTCAAGAGGCAAGATCGCAAGGTCTTGCTCAGGTATTGAAGTATTTGCCGGTTGAAGTCGGTATCGAAGGTCCGATCCAAGTCCACGTTGGAGTGGAATGGAAGGGGAGACTCTACTCTTTGAAGGAGCACCTTTAATCTGGTGCTTCCTTGGTATGTCGAGCTTTGAAGGTGCGTTTCTATCGCAGTTGCGACCAGAAGAGGATTGGGAGGACTCGTCGTCAAGGCGATCCCAAACACTCTGTTTCCATGGGGCAGCAGAGGGAGTTGGGTCACGATGAATTCTCTCGAAGGCAGCAGTGCCCATTGATCTCCGTTGCTCAGAGTGGATTGATGGTCGTGGCCGATCGACTCTCTCATTAGTCGAGGGGATGGGAAGAGCAATTCTAGCCTCGGAAGCTGCCTTCTTGAGTGCATCCCTCTCAGCAGTGAGGGTGGCATTCTGTTTTGCCAATTGAAGCAGTTGGAAGTCGACCGCCGAGATTTGATAGGTTGAAGGAAGATCTTCAGCGGGAGAAGGGGTTGTATACCCTATCGATGGATGAGGAGGTGGGGCAATCGGTCGATCAACCGATCTCCCACTACCTGATCGAGTATCCATATTGGGGGCAGGAAGGGGCTGCTCGAAGTTGAGCCTTTGACTCATTGATCGAGTCTCAGGGCGAGGTTGACGTGTGTTACTTCCTTCTGGTTGACCCTGGTGCTTGGTCCTCGCCATTCAGTAAGCGAAGGGTGCAACAAGAGTGCCGGCGTCCGAGCGATTGTTTGTTTAACCGAGGGGGCGAGGAAGTTTGACTATTGATCAGTTATCTACTTGACTGATCTAATAGTAGTTGTGGAACGGACACAGCTTCTCGTTCGATCCCACAGACGGCGCCAAACTGTGGGGGAAAATCTCCGTGCTGACCCGAAGACTTCGCAGCACCAGTCAATTGGAGTAGAAGTTGAAGATCGTTGTTCGATCTGCTGATTGGAAGATAGGTTAGAAGGTCGATGCCTTGCTTGCTTTGAGTTAGTTCTTCTGAGGTACAAATAGAGGGAGATGCTATCAGAATGGAGGTTGACACAATATATGATCTCGGAGTTCAGCCGAAGCCTACGTCTCCGTGCTATAGGGAGCAACCCGAATTCACTATCACTTTGATCGAAGTGACCTCGACAGGCCGAGTGTCACGGGAGTCTCTCTGATCTCTTCAAAGACAAGAAGAAGATCGAGGAGAGTTGAAGGTTGAGAGGGTTGGAACTTCCAGAGCTCTGATTTCTGAAATCAGATATCAGATGATGATGGCACTGATCTTTCTTTCTGGATTTTCTTTCTGGATTTGAAATCGGATCTATTTATATTCGAAGGCTCTGCTATTTATAGAATTCCCGGGGAGGAATTTCGGGGTAAATGGCGGTTTCTGCTGTCGTATTTGGGGATCCTCCAGGCAGGGCCAGTGGGTCCCGCTGTAGTCTTCGGGGGCCTACCAGGCAGGGCCAGTGGGTCCCGCTGTAGTCTCCGGGGGCCCACCAGGCAGGGCCAGTGGGTCCCGCTGTAGTCTTCGGGGGCCCACCAGGCAGGGCTAGTGGGTCCCGCTGTAGTCTCCGGGGGCCCACCAGGCAGGGCCAGTGGGTCCCGCTGTAGTCTTCGAGGGCCCACCAGGCAGGGCCAGTGGGTCCCGCTGTAGTCTCCGGGGGCCCACCAGGCAGGGCCAGTGGGTCCCGCTGTAGTCTTCGGGGGCCCACCAGGCAGGGCCAGTGGGTCCCGTTGTAGTCTTCGGGGGCCCACCAGGCGGGGCTGGTGGGTCCCGCTGTAGTCTCCGGGGGCCCACCAGGCAGGGCCGGTGGGTCCCACTGTGTGCAGACTTCTTGCCAAAATTTGCACCCACAAGTCTGTAAATTCTTTATTTCTATTTCAGATGGTCCTCAGCGTCTTATAGAGAAGATTCTCATCACGAAAATAGTTTTTCCAATATGTATGGAGCATAACTGTAGGGCTTTTGAAGCTCAAGCATGTTCGGCTTCTGAAACTTTCTCTAAAATAGCTGCTCGATATGTGGAGGTGCTGCAGAATATTGGAAGTCAAAGTGCTATGCCTGTAGCAGCTTTGGTAATTTTAAATTGGAACCTGTATATCGACTTAGGTTTCTACCATGGTATGGAGCCTGACATGGAGGACACGCAGCGGACTGATAATCAAATTAATCCCAGTGCATTGTAGTTTTGCTAGTGCATTCCATGGGCATAGCTGGAAGGGGGTAGGATTTGGGCTTGCTGATCAATGGAGATTGGTGTGTAACGACTGGCGGTGTATGCTAGTGCATCCCTTTAGTTAAGCGTACTTATCTTTGGGAATTTGCAGACGGGAGGAATTTGGAGCATACTGATTGGAGCTAGTGATGATTGGAGGTTGTGGCGCATACTGACTTGTTACGGATTGGCGGGGAGGTATGAACTCTGCAGCTCCTTTCCTGTGTTCCTCTTCTTTGTGGCAGTAGTATGCTTTTTTGCTAGTAGTTGTTGGATTGAGGGAGTTCTTTCCTTTGGCTCAGGGATCAGACTTCTCTAGTAGTCACCATGTTGGTTGGATTACCTTAGGGTTCTGCTAACTTGTTGTTGTTGTTTTGGTTTGGCTTATTTAATTTATTCATTTTTTACCGCTAAAAAAAAAATAATAGACGTCACTAGTGGAATCCAATCCTAATAATTAAGGTCGCTTGGACCCGAGAGGAAAGGGTATCCCTCTAAAACACAGATAATCAAATTATCGCATCGGGGTTCTCTACAGAAATATAATGAACTACTGAAAGAAATAGCCACACAACTGAATCAAGTTCAGGGTTCGACCCCTTGAACCTGACTGGCACAGCGCAGGCTCTCTATCTCCTTCGCAAGGTTCCTCGATCCGGTGCAAGCCTCGGTATACGATCTCTTGATGCTTTATGCCCTTCGCCGTCATTGTGTACCCTTCGCCGGATCGCCATCGTCCTCCAAGGTTCCGCTCATCCTTCGATAGTGGATTTCCATAGCAGGTCCTCATCTTCAATTTGTAACCGAAAAAGCTCTAGTATGCTTCGAGTAAGTGCTCTCTCATACACAATTTCCTAGAAAGAAAAGGAAAACAAACATAGCAAAAATCATGAGAATCAAGGGTGGTCAACCTCCACCACTTGCCCGACTATGGCTCTAAAATCTATCTACACATAAAAGAAAACACATCTAGATAATTTTCTAGCATGGGGTCTGACCCCACGTAGCAAGCAATCACATATCTAGATTTTTTTAGAAGTGGTGCCCTGTAAGAATAATTCATAGAACATACAATATCTACTATGCATGATCTACTCGTAGAACCCCGATAGCGGCACATACTATTCATGCACGCAGATGACGGTTTCATAAAAAATATGAAACGCACACTACTAGTGTGGCTCTGATACTAATTATTGAAAATAAATCCATGATAGAGGCCCGCAGTGGAAGCAAAGGATAGGTCCGAAGACCGTGAGCAGTGTGCGTTACATATCAAAATTTTCATCGAAACGATCTACACGTGCGTGTATAAATCTAGCATGGCAAGTACACGAACCCCTAACATTGATCTAGTGAAAAGAATAATCTAGAATGCATGTATATTCTATCTCTACACTAGATCTACATGTTAGAAGCCATACCTCCATGCGGATTCTTTCACCACGACAAGTTTCTTCTTTGTTGATGGAGACGGGCTCATATCTGCTTGATATACCTTCGGTGCAACGGCCATAACTTTCTGTTCTAAACTCCGATTGGGCTAAAATTTGGACTGTAAGTAGAGAACTTTGAGATGCACCTTTTACAAGTGGTTTCACTTTGTTTGGAGTTCTATAGTTCCTACAATCATAGAAACATCATTGATTTTTTGTATAAAATCTGGACAGTAAAAGCTTACGTGAGATGCCTTCTAGTTCACCCGATCTCGCACGATACACGGCGCCTCATTGATGAATTTTTGAGTGCCTCCACATAACGAGCATTCCCCTTCTACGAAACACCACGCAAGAAAGATGAGTTGCCATCCAATGGCGCAAGCGAGGAAGAGAGACGAGAGAGGAGAGGAGAGAGGGGCGGCTAGGGTTTCCCCAAATAAGCATGGTAAATGGACTAGCATGGCTAGCTCCCTCTCCCCCAATTCCCTTACATAAGGCTGACCTATCCTATGGATAAGGCTTCTAACGGATAAGGTTTGACCGATTCAAACCTCTCCCTTTATCTCCCCTTTTATCTCTCTTTTTATCTCTCCTTTATCTCTATCTTTTCCTTGGTTTTGAAAACGGTCAAAACCAACCCATTTTCTGTGTCTCATGACCGACCCCTTCATTAGAGGCAACAACCTCCTAAAACCAAGGGAGTTGGCCTTGACCAGTCTCCCAACACTTAGGGCTGGCCCCCCTAGTGCATAGTGGCATATGGTTTGACCAAAATGCCCTTATATCATTAGTTGGCTGTTCCTGATGTACGAGACTTTACAAGGCACACATGAGTGAAGTGCACTAGTGACTTCACTATTCTCTAAGGTTCCCCTTAGTGCACATATGTAGTTACGCATCTACCGTGCACCAGTGCGGAGCACGGAGCGTAGGTTTCGACTTCTCGCTTCCTCTAACTGCATCCTGTGTTTTGAGAAAATAGTACAAGAACCATACATAATATGGATAAGGTGGAACCTTCAGGGACCTGTGTTTCGACACACTACCCGAGTGTACCATCGATCCTCTGAGTCCGAGTTAACCTGTGTAGTCATCCAGAGTGTGACATAGGCTACACTCCAATTCCCTTAGACTTACTATGTTTTCCGCATACCCCTGCTCTCCGCTTAGTATGGTAAACCTGCTATCCCTCCACTTGGTGCCATGATACAACTCGAGCGATGGAGAATACCGTCAGACTTGAGTGCTCATATGACTCGGTTCCTTCCCGGTTGACCATATATGTCATACCTCTGATTACTCTGCCGAGTAACCGGATCTGGTTAACAGTCCAACTGATGACTACCTGGCCAGGGTTTAATACAACATGGGTTAGACCAAGGAACGCACCTCCCGTTAGGGGTGTGGATCAACTAAGAGGTTTTGGCAGTTTTGGCATGAATCAACTTGACCGTTGCAATATCGACAAGCACGGGCATGCACTATAATATACTAGTTGGGGTCTGCCGAACCCCCTCCCATCCTGGGATGGGAATATCTCTAAGAAAAAAAAACTGAACAGATCAATCTCGACCGTTGAAGTATGATCACGACTTATTGTGTACTGACTCTAAAGACTCGAAGAAGCGACTAAATTAAGAGGAGCCGATTCCGAGTGCATCTTACTTTTCATAGTTCATACCGAAGATATCACATGCAGATTATATCATTTTTGTAAATTTTCCCAACAAAATTAGAACTTTGCATCTCTTAGTTGATTCATGTCGAAACTGCCAAAACCTCTCCGTTGATCCACACCCCTAACGGGAGGTGTGTTCCTTGGTCTGACCCACGTAGTATTAAACCCTGGCCATATGATTATCAGTTGGATTATTGACCTGATTCGGTTACTCGGTAGAGTAATCATTGGTACAACGTACATGGTCAACTTGGAAGGAACAGAGTCATATGAGCACTCGAGTCTGACGGTATTCTCCACCGCTTGAGTTGCATCATGGCACCAAGTGGAGGGATAGTGGGTATACCATACTAAGCAAAGAGTAGGGGTATACGGAGAACATAGTAAGTCTAGGGGAATTGGAGTGTAGCCTACGTCGTACTCTAGGTGGCTATGCAGGTTAACTCGGACTCAGAGGATCGATGGTACACTCGGGTAGTGTGTCGATCGAGTCCAAGTTGGAAGTCATGAACCCTAGTCCCTGAAGGTTCCACCTTATCCATATTATGTTTGGTCATTATACCATTTCTGGTAGTTTCGGTAGTTTTGGCGGTTTTGGCAGTTTCAACAGTTTCGGCGGTTTTGGTCGTTTCGGTAGTTTCGACGATTTCGACAATTTCGACAATTTTGACCGATTCGGCGATTTCAGCAGTTTCGGCAATTTTAGCAGTTTCGGCAGTTTTGGCAATTTCGACAGTTTCAACAGTTTCGGCAGTTTCGATCGTTTTGGTGGTTTCGGTAGTTTCGGTTGTTTCAACGGTTTCAGCAGTTTCAACAATTTTGGTCAGTTTCGGTCGTAGTTTCGGTGATTTTAGCAGTTTTGGTAGTTTTGGCAATTTCGGCGATTTCAGCAGTTTTGGTGGTTTCGGCCGTTTTGGTGGTTTCAATAGTTTCGACGTTTCAGCAGTTTCGGCGATTTCAGTAGTTTCGACAGTTTTAGCAATTTCGGCAGTTTCAGCGGTTTCGACTGTTTTGGTGGTTTCGATAGTTTTGGTCGTTTCGGCGGTTTTGACGGTTTCAGCAGTTTCGATAGTTTTGGTCGGTTTCGGTCGTAGTTTCGGCCAGAGTTTCGACGGTTTTGACAGTTTCGATCGGTTTTGGTGATTTTGGCAGTTTCGATGGTTTTGGTAGTTTCAGTGGTTTCGATAGTTTCGGCAATTTCAGTGGTTTCGACAGTTTCAGCGGTTTCAGTAGTTTCGACGATTTTGGCAGTTTCGATGGTTTCGACCGTTTCGGCGGTTTCAGCAGTTTCGGCGGTTTTGCCCGTTTCGATGGTTTTGACCGTTACGACCGTTTCAGTGGTTTTTGGTGGTTTCGATAGTTTCGACGGTTTCGGCAGTTTCGACCGGTTCGGTAGTTTCAACAGTTTTGGCGATTTTGGTAGTTTCGACGGTTTCAACAGTTTCGATAGTTTCAATCGTTTCTGCGGTTTTGGCCATTTCGGTAGTTTCGGCCGTTTCAGCAATTTCGGCCATTTCGGCAGTTTTGGCATGTTCGACAGTTTCGATAGTTTTGGCGGTTTCAGTAGTTTTGGCGATTTTAGCAGTTTCGGCGGTTTTAGCCATTTTGGCAGTTTCGGCAGTTTCAACCGTTTCTACGGTTTCGGCAGTTTCGACGGTTTCGACAGTTTCGGCCATTTAGGCAGTTTTGGCGATTTCGGTAGTTTCGTCGGTTTTGGCGGTTTCGGCAGTTTAGGTTATTTCGGTGGTTTCGACAGTTTCAGCCGTTTCAGCAATTTCGGTCGGTTTCGGCCATAGTTTCGACGGTTTGGGCAGTTTCGGCTAGAGTTTCGGCGGTTTCGGTAGTTCGGCGGTTTCAACAGTTTCAACGGTTTCGGCAGTTTTGACGGTTTCGGCGGTTTCGGCAGTTTCAGCGGCAACACACATGTCGACAATGCAGTGGGCCGCCTTCGGCGGCAAGACACCCCGGGCATCACAACCCCCATCGTTATATTCGGCGACAACACGTACACCTGACCGCATTCGGCAACAAAATACTTTCGGCAGCAACAACTGCCCCGCCTCGACGGACTGACAACCCCTACACCACCGACAGTAGTCACTGTTGGGACATTCGCTGCCACCTAAGCGGCCGCCTTCGATGGCAATACACCTAGATGCCGCCATGGAACCGAAACACTGAATGCCACCGCTGAACTGAACAAACCTAAACCTAACCCTAACCAAAACCCCAAGATCTATAGGCCATGGGATGAACCCTAGACCTAGGAATCTCTACCGAACCACCGAATTGCCGCCGTCAAAGCTGCTCATCGTTGCCACCACCGCTGCCGCCACCACCGCCTCTGTTGCTCGCCTTTGCCGCTACATCCTCTGTTGCTCGCCATTGACGTCGCCGCCACCACCTTTGTTGCTCGTTGCTGCCTTCACCTTTGCTCCCGCCACCTCCAGTGCTCGCCGCCGTCGCCAGAGCTGCTAACTGCCACCTCTGCTACAGCTGCCGCCGCTGGAACTGCACAGGAGAGATGAGAGAAGAAGCCAGAGGTAGTTTTGGGTTTAACAAAAATTACTAGGATCTTAGGCTAAATAAAACTTTTAGATGCCATGTTCATACGATGGATCTGTTGTCGGAACCTCTCACACATTAATCCTTTTTTTTTCCTCAAGTAATTGCATAAATAATATTTATCTAAATTGTAGACTCTCCATTCTATTCGTAGCACTCAACGCATTCAAGTTCAGCAAGGCCAAATTAGAGAGAGAGAGAGAGAGAGAGAGAGAGAGAGAGATCCCCTCAAGTACTCAGATCTTGGTAAAGACAAGCAGAGGCGGAGGCAGCTTAGGCCCAGTGGGGGCATCTTCCCCCACTCAGATTTTGAAAAAAAAAACCGGTTCTCATTCATGTGTCACCCAACCAAGAAATGCCCCACTATAAACCTAAAAGCAAGATCGATGGTTGAGATCGATTGCCAAAAAGAAAAAAACAAATCTTCTCTTGAGAAGAGTCGCAGACTCGCAACGCTGGTGGCCTCGCGGGCAACCTCTTACCACCTAGTCACCTCCGAGTCTCCGACGCCTCGCAGGGCCGCACGGGACCACGCCACACGCTCGCCTGCTCGCCGATCACCACCTGCGGCTGTTGGGCTGCGGGCTACCGTCGCCGCCGTCGAACAGGCTGAACAACCGCACGGCCCGCTGGGCAATGCCTCTCTCTCTACCCCCCCCTTTGAACCCATGAATCCATGATCTGATATTCTGATTTTTTTTTTTTTGGTTCACGAGTCTCAGTTCTCAGAGTCAGTAACAGTGACTCAGTCTCATGTTTATCTTTTTTTTTTTTTGACATTTTATGTGGTTACTTTGGTCCATTTGGGTCTTGCCGCCTTGGGGAGTGGCCCAAGTGGGGGCTGTAGGGACGGGGGGTAGCCAAGTAGGTGGGGATGGATTGGGGCCCATGGAGTATCTCGAAGGTTTTTTCCATTTTGCCGACCCGATTGACATGGCAGCTGTAGACACACGAATTTCATCGGACCCGGACCCGACTTATGTGTGCCGACGTGGATGCAAACCCGACGCGCTCGGACCCGGACCCGACTCGAAGGTCCCTACGTGGATGCAAACCCGACGACTCGGACCCGACTCGCACCTAGCAAAAGAGGAGCGGACCCCACTTCAAGGGGGGGGGGGGGGGGGGCGGCCCCTACTAGGGCCCGAACCCCATGGGGCCGGCCCCTACTAGGACCCGAACCCCATGTGGGGCCGGCCCTATTGGGACCCGAACCCCATGGAGGGGCCGGCCGGCCCTGCAAGGAAAGAGAAGAAAAGGAAAGAAAAGAAAAGAAAGAAAAGAAAAAAAGAAAGAAAAGAAAAGGAAAGAAAAGAAAAGGAAAGAAAAGAAAGAAAAGGAAGAAAATACCGCCATGCGCGGGGGGAGGTTGTGTAACACCTGCGGTGTTAAGTTGGGAATAATAAAAGTTCACCTTGGGTATTTTCGTCATTCTTAGTCAGACTTTTTCTCTGGACATGTTCTGGAAGAATAAGTCATAAACCCATGAAATATTTTACGTTCACTTTTTCTATGGCTTCGAACAGGTCACAATGGCGCGTCCCGTGCAGTAATCGGGTGTATGCGCAGCTAGTTTCGACAGTTCGGTAGTTATACCCTAGAATATCGATAAATTAGCTGACATTTGACATTGTTTTATTTACCACGAAAGTTCGGGTAATCGGATCGCAGCAAAGCTGAATACGTTGGGTGGGGATCTGAGAGACCTTTTCAACGAGCCTGAGCTGGGGTCGATCCGATACATGGGTGATGAGTAATTGCTATTTTTAAATTTTTAAGTATTTCTTTATTTACAAGAGATCCATAAGTCAGAAAATTGTGTATCAAGCGCCGACGCATTCATGTCGACGAGAGCTTTCCAATGAATCCTCTTAGGCCCAATTCTGACATCCTATTTATAAGTTACGACTAATTATCCTTTTCAGCCCAGTAGGTACTCGAATCGCACCCGGGTTCCTACCGAGCCCACTTTAGGGAGCGGGACCGAGCCCGACCAACCCAAGGACCTGACTTCTAACCTCCTAGCTGGCTTTAGGGCTCATAGTTATCCCTCCCCAAGGTTTTAAATGTTAAAATTCGGATGGGAAGGATCGAGCAAGAATTGGAGTAATAAGCTCAAAGTCTTCCGTTCCTTTATTCATTCCTCTCTATTAGGAATTAAGGGGTTAACAACTGATCTTTTAAACCTTCTTTAATTACCACCATTAACAACTTACTTATGTACTTCTCTCTTTATGAAGAATCAATCGAGAAAGAAAGAACGGCAACTTAAAAGAGGGGGAAAGAACGGAATAATAGTTATATTTAGTGAGATAGAGAGAGAAAGAGCAGAGATCCAAGAGAGAGAACGGCAAAACTAAGAATAGAGAGAATTATAAAGAGAGATAAGAGAGAAGGGGAAGGAGCTGCAGCGACCCGGCGAGCCACTACGAACCCGAACCCATCAGGTAGTCCTCCCCTCCTCCTCCTTTCTCTTCTTTGTTGTAACCACCGGCGACCCATCGGCACTCCGCGACCCAAACCCATCCACGGTCCTCTCCTACCTTAGCCGCGGCCCACCCGGGTGAATGCCACCGCGACCCCATCTCCGGTCCTCGTCGGGAGGACCAAACCCCAGGCTCGACCGGCGATCGCCGGAGCAAAACCAAACCCAAACCCAAAACCCGCGGACCCCCTCCGGCCATAGCCTTCCCGGGCTTCGATGGAGCACCGGCTGCCTCTTCCCGTGTCTCCTCCATGGGGATGATGTGGGGAAGACCGTCCGGGCACCGCCGGCGCCACCCCAAGCCACCGGAGCCGAGCACCCCGCGGCCATGCATGGCTTCTCTTCCTCTTCCACGAGTTGGGTGGGGATCCCATAATGGTCATTAACGGACTCTAACAAATCCGACGGTGTCGGGGTGTCTGGGAGACCACAAACCCATGTCCGGGCAGCACGAAGTGGTCG
Organism: Chamaelirium japonicum; assembly: GCA_947650365.1. Lineage (NCBI taxonomy): Eukaryota > Viridiplantae > Streptophyta > Magnoliopsida > Liliales > Melanthiaceae > Chamaelirium > Chamaelirium japonicum. Next base: position 80,264,022 of record OX393554.1, read on the forward strand.
AGAAAAGGGTGCCGAGGTGATGGGTTCACTGTGAACCCATTCCTCTGTTTTCTTTTGTTGAAGAAGAAGAGGACAAGGGTGTCATTTCTTCAATTGTTATTAAACCATTAATAACTCAATCCTGAATCCAGACCCGACCCGACTTCGTAGTAACCCGACCCGCCTTAAGTGCACAGCAAACCCGACTTGATAACCCAGATCCAACCCAAAATGTAGACCCAACTCGACCTTCAGACCGGACCCAACAGTGAACCGGTCTGGTTCACCCGAACCAGACCCGTAAACCATCTAGAATTGGTTTAGCCGCCATTTCTTCGTCCGATCTCGGAATCGAACGAAACCAGCGGCATTACGACCGGCTCGAAAAATCCTATCTGTTGGATATAGTTAGGTACAGTAACTATACTGTGTAGTGTCCCATTTTATCCATGAGCCCGATCTAGTCAGTACACCGTGGTTTGACCGCCAATTCTCCGTTCGATCTCGGAATTGGACGAAACCAGTGGCATCATGCTCAGATCATCGATGCCGATGTATTGAACCTAGTTTGGGACCCTAGAGACCCTTTTACCCTTTTGAACCGATCGTAGACCGGTTTCTACCGGTTTGACCCTAAAACCTCCGACCGAAGTCGGATTTGAGCGAGACCAGATCCCATGGGTCCCTCATCTCTAAACCAATGTTTTTAGAACCCTAGTTTGACTAATTTATGGATATAACAACTTATACATTTCAAACCATGATGGTCAGTTTCTCCTTCGACGGTACACCGGACCGATAGGCGTGAGGAGCGTGGACTACCGAGCTATTCTCCAGGTGAACATGATTAATTCTATTCTAGTTAGAGTAGATTGTAGTTGTATCTATAAAATAATAAATAAAACCATATGTGGCATAGTATGTCCAATGCATGCAGGCGGGAAACCGGTACTGCATGTGGGAAGTGGGCATACTATCCCTTGCCTCTGAATAGTCATGCATGTAATATTTTGATAGCTGTAACGGTGATTGACTCAACCTAGATTCACAGTAGGATGCATGCAAACAAGTAGATACTTATACTGATTATTTATTAATATTCTGTTGAATGACTGTGTTTGGTGACCATAGTTCGCATGGTGCAGTCCAGTTGCTATTGAGCAACGAAGACTGGTGGTCTCGGTGGAGAGACCGGTGGTCTCAATGGAGAGACTGATGGTTGTACTTCCTCAATCGAGGTTCTCTTCCCAGAGGGAAGACTCACTACTCACGGGCATGGGTAGGGGACCCGAGTGCACAGGATGGGAGGTGAACCACCGCCTATGCATAATCCGAATCAAGTAGGTAGGGTCACAGGGTTGGGCAGGCGGTAAAGCCCCTAGTGGCCTAGTAGTCCACCCCTGGGTAATGACCCCGAAGAAGCAAGTTGGGCGGGAGTGCCCCATGGTGAAAGACCAAGCCCCCTTATGGCCATATGGGTATTTCTGGCTCTCCAGGTACACTTGGACCCAGGTTCTGTTGGCAGACTCAGTTAGAAAACTGCTGGTTCACTTTAGGAGTAGGTAGAACTAACCTTCGGTAATTAGTTACATACTTTTGATTTGGATGATTATTTGTCTTATATGCACTAGTTGTGGTTGTATAATAGTAGAATTGCCATGTGTAGCTAGTTCATTTCACTTACTTGTAATATGTGTATATATGGGTCGTCGCCCTCGTAGCCTTCTAGAAGGGCAGGGTACGACTATGGTTTACCCTAGCTAGTTTAGGGTTAACTGTTCACTGAGTTTACCTAGTAAACTCACCCCGTTGTTGCACACTCTTTTCAGGTATCGTAGATCCTTCTCTGACGCTTCCTAGAGGATCTTAAATAACTATCGAGAGAGGACACTAGAGCTATTAGCTAGTTTTTATTACTTCCAGTTGGTTATGTAATAATTATGGAACTATGTTTTAGATGCTCTGAATAATGCCAGAATCAGTAATGTTTTCCTTGGTAAGCTTCTTCTCAAAGCTTCATGCCCGGTAGGCCTTTCCTCAAGGCCAAGCTATTGGTAGGCTTCTCCTCAAAGCCATCCCCTATCAACTAGTAAATAGTTAATGATAAAATTTGTAATAAATAACTAAATAATAAAAGCAACCTCGCAACCTTATATCATTGACTTACCCTTATAACCCCATCACCCCCGGGTTTGACTGGTTTACCCTTGTAGTCGGATCCGGGGTGTGACAGCTGGTATCAGAGCTTAGGATATGATCCTAGGGTTTTCTCTAGTTTTTCAGTCGTTGTCTTAGGATTTATTGTAAGAGTTTCTAGCGTATAGTCAGGTATATCCTTAAGGTTTTAGTTTTGAGGATGTATTATTTTTTTACCCTACTGAAGGGGACGCCTTTCAGTAGAAATAGTTAAGAGGGATACTTCTTAACCTGGTGAAGTAAGTAATTGAATCCCCAACCCTATAGATGTGTTAGATTATTATATTCTCTGCATAATTTCTCTTTAAGGTGTGTAGCTTACCGCCTCTTTCCTTATTGTTTGGTAAGTTATCTGGCTTAGGATCTAATCTAAGAATCTCGTTTGTAGTAAGGCATGGGTCTTACCATGATAGGATCTTCTTGCACTAGGCATCCTTGCTTAACCTTGTAGATTATAGTTTTTAGTAGTAGATAATATTTGGATTATAGTAATAGGAGATCTTATTAGATGAGTTGACCGTTAAGAGGCTTTAACTCATTGAGTTATTTCGTATCTCTTGGCTTAGTGTAGTAGTGGGTATTGTGCTTGTCATGGATACTTTGTCCTACGGGTATGAATTTCTCGTATATTTCATAGTTCTGGGATCAGCAAATAATGTAGGTCCTATGCGAGGATTCTATTATAGATTAAAGAGAAGGATGCTTGAGCTTTTAGATCTGCTATAGATGTTATCCTAGACTCTTCCTCGTAGTGTAGTTTTACCTTCCATAGTTTAGTAGTTCGTACTACTAGTTCGCATAGTTAGAATAGGTATTCCCTTATAGCTATTACACTATTGTCTTAGGTATTGTATTTGTGTTTATTACCTTGCACAAGTTTTGTTCGACACTAGATTGACGCACTCTTACATAGTCCCCAAAATTGTGACTACCTTGGGGTTACAGTCGGAACCCCTTGGTTATGTCCTATCGGTCGTCTCACCACTTGGGACTAGCATTGATGTGGACCGTGTATGTAAGAGATGTGTGCTTTCTATTGGAGACAATGAACTCGTAGCCGACTTGATCATCCTTGACCTAAAAGGGTTGGATGTGCTAATTAGGATGGACTGGATGGTGGCATGCCATGCTTTACTAAACTGCTTCTCCAAGAAGATCACCTTCTGTCCACCCAGTTACTCGGAGTTCGTCCTTGCGAGAGCTAAGATGGCTATTCTATATCTGACGCCTTAGTCTCCTAGCATAAATAGCTAGCGAGACCGAGGGCGAGAATCCTTTAGAACGCTCCCTAGTAGTTCGATCAAGACAGATGTGTTCCCTAACCAGCTCCCGAGCCTTCCTTCTATTCGAGGGGTAGAGTTCAACATCAAGCTAGTTCCGGGGACGACATCGATCTCAGTGGCACCGTATCGGATGGCACCAGCGGAGCTACGGGAGTTAAGTACTCAGCTAGAAGAATTGCGGAGTCTCGGGTATATTCGCCCTAGTGTCTCTCCATGGGGTGCCCCTGTTTTGTTTGCCCAGAAGAAGGACGATTCAAAGCGGCTCTGCATTGATTATAGGAAACTTAATGCAGTTACTGTGAAGAACCGATATCCTCTTCCAAGGATCGAGGATCTATTTGATCAGCTGAAGGGTGCTCAGTTCTTCTCTAAGATTGATTTGAGGACTGGGTACCACCAGCTCAGAGTGAAGGATGATGATATCCAGAAGACAGCATTTCGGACGCGGTACGGGCACTACGAGTTTCTAGTGATGCCGTTCGGTCTGACGAATGCTCCAGCAGCTTTTATGGACTTGATGAATCGGGTCTTCAGGCCTTACCTTGATCGGTTCATCGTGGTCTTTGTTGATGACGTATTGATCTTCTCGAAGTCAAAAAAGGAGCATGCAGAACATTTGAGGATTGCCCTACAGACATTGCGAGATCACCAGCTCTATGCCAAACTCAGCAAGTGTGAGTTTTGGATGAGAGAAGTGAATTTCTTAGGGCATGTGGTTTCAGAAGGAGGCATCTCGGTGGACCCAGCAAAAATCGAGGCAGTACTGAGTTGGGAGTCACCGAGGAATGTTTTTGAGATCCGGAGTTTCCTGGGTCTAGCGGGATACTACCGGAGGTTCGTAGAGGGTTTCTCGAGACTGGCATTGCCTCTGACTCGGTTAACAAAGAAGGGGGTGAAGTTTGAGTGGTCGGATGCTTGTGAGCAGTCCTTCCAGGAGCTGAAGCGACGACTCACCACTGCCCCTGTTCTTACAGTGCCAATTGGTGGGAAGGGATACGTGGTCTATACAGATGCGTCTCAGTCTGGACTTGGAGGTGTGTTGATGCAAGATGGAAAAGTGGTAGCCTATGCATCGAGGCAATTGAAGCCTCATGAGCAGAACTACCCGACCCATGATCTGGAGCTTGCAGCGGTGGTGTTTGTGCTCAAGATTTGGCGGCACTATCTGTATGGAGAAGACTTCGAGATGTATTGTGATCATAAGAGTCTGAGGTATATCTGTACCCAGAAGGACCTGAATCTCCGACAGAGGAGGTGGATTGAGGTCTTGAAGGACTTCAACTACAACTTCTTTTATCACCCTGGGAAGGCTAATGTAGTGGCAGATGCGCTCAGCAGGAAGTTCAAGAGCAAGATGTCTCGATTGATTGTAGATAGACAGAGCTTTATTGTAGCAGTTGAAGGGTATGACCTGTTGGTGCGAGAGGATCCCGCTAGTACTCGATTATTCAGTGTGTGGGTGCAGCCTACGTTGGTCAAACAAGTGATAGCATCCCAGGCAGATGATGAGGAGTTGGAGGAGATGCGTTCTCGACTGATCAGGGGAGAGGCAGTAGAGGACTGGTCGCTTGATTCTGATGGCGGACTGAGGTATAAGAGGAGGCTATGTCTACCGAAGAACCTGGAGATTCGAGAGGAGGTTCTAACAGCGGCGCATCGCTCTCGATACATGGTACACCCTGGCAGTACCAAAATGTACCGAGACTTGAAGAGCCAATTCTGGTGGAATGGCATGAAGAGAGATGTAGCTGAGTTCGTGGCCAAGTGTCTGACCTGTCAGCAGGTTAAGGCAGAACACCAGAAGCCTACGGGACCCCTTCATCCCCTTCCTGTCGCAGAGTGGAAGTGGGAGCACATCACGATGGACTTCGTCTCGGGGTTGCCACTAACCAGGAGCAAGCATGATTCAGTATGGGTGATTGTGGACAGACTGACCAAGTCTGCCCACTTCCTTCCAGTCCGAACGACTTCCTCTTTATCGGAGCTGAGCAGACTCTACATTGCAGAGATAGTCAGATTGCATGGGATTCCAGTGACCATTGTCTCTGATCAAGATCCCAGGTTTGTCTCAGGGTTCTGGAAGAGTTTGCAGACCGCGTTGGGGACACAACTCAGCTTTAGCACAGCCTTCCATCCCCAAACAGACGGTTAATCAGAGCGGACCATCCAGATATTGGAAGACATGCTTCGGGCATGTTCTATAGACTTCGGAGGTAGCTGGGATGAGCACTTGCCCTGGGTGGAGTTCTCGTACAACAATAGCTATCAAGCGAGCATTGGCATGGCTCCCTATGAGGCTCTGTATGGGAGGCCTTGTCGATCCCCCATCTGTTGGGCAGAGGTCGGAGAGCATAGTCTTTTGGGACCAGACTTAGTGCAGGAGACTACAGAGAAGATACAGGTTATCAGAGAAAGGCTCCGCACAGCTCAAAACAGATAGAAGAGTTATGCGGATATTCGTAGACGGCCCCTTGAGTTTGAGGTCGGTGACCATGTCTTTCTGCGGGTTTCCCCTAAGCGTGGCGTCTTTCGGTTCGGAAAGAAGGGAAAACTAGCACCAAGGTTTACGGGACCGTTCGAGATTCTAGATCGAGTCGGAGAGGTGGCGTATCGTCTGGCTTTGCCACCACGGCTCTCAGCAGTGCACCCAGTGTTCCATGTGTCGATGCTCCGGAGGTACATGCCAGACCCGACACATGTACTAGATTGGCAAGACTTGGAGCTAAATGCCGATGCCACTTTTGAGGAGCGGCCGATCCGTGTTTTAGCTTTCGAAGATAGGGTGCTTCGCACCAAGACCATCAAGATGGTCAAGATTTTATGGAGTCATCGAGGTGAGGATGAGGCCACTTGGGAAGTGGAGTCCGATATGTTGCGATTGTACCCTGATCTCTTTGATGCTTGATTTCTGATTCTAACTAATTTTTGAGGACGAAAATTTCTTTAAGGTGTGTAGGTTGTAACACCTGCGGTGTTAAGTTGGGAATAATAAAAGTTCACCTTGGGTATTTTCGTCATTCTTAGTCAGACTTTTTCTCTCGACATGTTCTGGAAGAAAGAGTCGTAAACCCATGAAATATTTTAAATTCACTTTTGCTATGGCTTCGAACAGGTCACAATGGCGCGTCCCGTGCAGTAATCGGGTGTATGCGCAGCTAGTTTCGGCAGTTCGGTAGTTATACCCTAGAATATCAATAAATTAGCTGACATTTGACATTGTTTTATTTACCACGAAAGTTCGGGTAATCGGATCGCAGCAAAGCTGAATACGTTGGGTGGGGATCTGAGAGACCTTTTCAACGAGCCTGAGCTGGGGTCGATCCGATACCTGGGTGATGAGTAATTGCTATTTTTAAATTTTTAAGTATTTCTTTCTTTTCAAGAGATCCATAAGTCAGAAAATTGTGTATCAAGCGCCGACGCATTCATGTCGACGAGAGCTTTCCAATGAATCCTCTTAGGCCCACTTCTGACATCCTATTTATAAGTTACGACTAATTATCCTTTTCAGCCCAGTAGGTACTCGAATCGCACCCGGGTTCCTACCGAGCCCACTTCAGGGCGCGGGACCGAGCCCGACCAACCCAAGGACCTGACTTCTAACCTCCTAGCTGGCTTTAGGGCTCATAGTTATCCCTCCCCAAGGTTTTAAATGTTAAAATTCGGATGGGAAGGATCGAGCAAGAATTGGAGTAATAAGCTCAAAGTCTTCCGTTCCTTTATTCATTCCTCTCTATTAGGAATTAAGGGGTTAACAACTGATCTTTTAAACCTTCTTTAATTACCACCATTAACAACTTACTTATGTACTTCTCTCTTCGAGAAAGAAAGAACGGCAACTTAAAAGAGGGGGAAAGAACGGAATAATAGTTATATTTAGTGAGATAGAGAGAGAAAGAGCAGAGATCCAAGAGAGAGAACGGCAAAACTAAGAATAGAGAGAATTATAAAGAGAGATAAGAGAGAAGGGGAAGGAGCTGCAGCGACCCGGCGAGCCACTACGAACCCGAACCCATCAGGTAGTCCTCCCCTCCTCCTCCTTTCTCTTCTTTGTTGTAACCACCGGCGACCCATCGGCACTCCGCGACCCAAACCCATCCACGGTCCTCTCCTACCTTAGCCGCGGCCCACTCGGGTGAATGCCACCGCGACCCCATCTCCGGTCCTCGTCGGGAGGACCAAAACCCAGGCTCGACCGGCGATCGCCGGAGCAAAACCAAACCCAAACCCAAAACCCGCGGACCCCCTCCGGCCATAGCCTTCCCGGGCTTCGATGGAGCACCGGCTGCCTCCTCCCGTGTCTCCTCCATGGGGATGATGCGGGGAAGACCGTCCGGGCACCGCCGGCGCCACCCCAAGCCACCGGAGCCGAGCACCCCGCGGCCATGCATGGCTTCTCTTCCTCTTCCACGAGTTGGGTGGGGATCCCATAATGGTCATTAACGGACTCTAACAAATCCGACGGTGTCGGGGTGTCTGGGAGACCACAAACCCATGTCCGGGCGGCACGAACTGGTCGAGAAAAGGGTGCCGAGGTGATGGGTTCACTGTGAACCCATTCCTCTGTTTTCTTTTGTTGAAGAAGAAGAGGACAAGGGTGTCATTTCTTCAATTGTTATTAAACCATTAATAACTCAATCCTGAATCCAGACCCGACCCGACTGCATAGTAACCCGACCCGCCTTAAGTGCACAGCAAACCCGACTTGATAACCCAGATCCAACCCAAAATGTAGACCCAACTCGACCTTCAGACCGGACCCAACAGTGAACCGGTTTGGTTCACCCGAACCAGACCCGTAAACCATCTAGAATTGGTTTAGCCGCCATTTCTTCGTCCGATCTCAGAATCGAACGAAACCAGCGGCATTACGACCGGCTCGGAAAATCCTATCTGTTGGATATAGTTAGGTACAGTAACTATACTGTGTAGTGTCCCATTTTATCCATGAGCCCGATCTAGTCAGTACACCGTGGTTTGACCGCCAATTCTCCGTTCGATCTCAGAATTGGACGAAACCAGTGGCATCGTGCTCAGATCATCGATGCTGATGTATTGAATCTAGTTTGGGACCCTAGAGACCCCTTTACCCTTTTGAACCGATCGTAGACCGGTTTCCACCGGTTTGACCCTAAAACCTCCGACCGAAGTCGGATTTAAGCGAGACCAGATCCCATGGGTCCCTCATCCCTAAACCAATGTTTTTAGAACCCTAGTTTGACTAATTTATGGATATAACAACTTATACATTTCAAACCATGATGGTCAGTTTCTCCTTCGACGGTACACCGGACCGATAGGCGTGAGGAGCGTGGACTACCGAGCTATTCTCCAGGTGAACATGATTAATTCTATTCTAGTTAGAGTAGATTGTAGTTGTATCTATAAAATAATAAATAAAATCATATGTGGCATAGTATGTCCAATGTATGCAGGCGGGAAACCGGTACTGCATGTGGGAAGTGGGCATACTATCCCTTGCCTCTGAATAGTCATGCATGTAATATTTTGATAGCTGTAACGATGATTGACTCAACCTAGATTCACAGTAGGATGCATGCAAACAAGTAGATACTTATATTGATTATTTATTAATATTCTGTTGAATGACTGTGTTTGGTGACCATAGTTCGCATGGTGCAGTCCAGTTGCTATTGAGCAACGAAGACTGGTGGTCTCGGTGGAGAGACCGGTGGTCTCAATGGAGAGACTGATGGTTGTACTTCCTCAATCGAGGTTCTCTTCCCAGAGGGAAGACTCACTACTCACGGGCATGGGTAGGGGACCCGAGTGCACATGATGGGAGGTGAACCACCGCCTATGCATAATCCGAATCAAGTAGGTAGGGTCACAGGGTTGGGCAGGCGGTAAAGCCCCTAGTGGCCTAGTAGTCCACCCCTGGGTAATGACCCCGAAGAAGCAAGTTGGGCGGGAGTGCCCCATGGTGAAAGACCAAGCCCCCTTATGGCCATATGGGTATTTCTGGCTCTCCAGGTACACTTGGACCCAGGTTCTGTTGGCAGACTCAGTTAGAAAACTGCCTGTTCACTTTAGGAGTAGGTAGAACTAACCTTCGGTAATTAGTTACATACTTTTGATCTGGATGATTATTTGTCTTATATGCACTAGTTGTGGTTGTATAATAGTAGAATTGCCATGTGTAGCTAGTTCATTTCACTTACTTGTAATATGTGTATATATGGGTCGTCGCCCTCGTAGCCTTCTAGAAGGGCAGGGTACGACTATGGTTTACCCTAGCTAGTTTAGGGTTAACTGTTCACTGAGTTTACCTAGTAAACTCACCCCGTTGTTGCACACTCTTTTCAGGTACCGTAGATCCTTCTCTGACGCTTCCTAGAGGATCTTAAATAACTATCGAGAGAGGACACTAGAGCTATTAGCTAGTTTTTATTACTTCCAGTTGGTTATGTAATAATTATGAAACTATGTTTTAGATGCTCTGAATAATGCCAGAATCAGTAATGTTTTCCTTGGTAAGCTTCTTCTCAAAGCTTCATGCCCGGTAGGCCTTTCCTCAAGGCCAAGCTATTGGTAAGCTTCTCCTCAAAGCCATCCCCTATCAACTAGTAAATAGTTAATGATAAAATTTGTAATAAATAACTAAATAATAAAAGCAACCTCGCAACCTTATATCATTGACTTACCCTTATAACCCCATCACCCCCGGGTTTGACTGGTTTACCCTTGTAGTCGGATCCGGGGTGTGACAGGTTGCGTATGACGTCTGCACACACGCGGATCTACGCCGATCCCTCGATCCGACGCACAAGACGAAGCGCCCGATCGCCATCGATTTCGTGTGCGAAATCCAGCCATAATTGCCTCGCCAGAAAAGGAAAACAAATAAACGTTAATCCCCTCATCAATGGATGAATAAATCTAGGGTAATTATGAGAGAGATACAAAAAGGATTTAAAATTAAAAAGTTCTCATATCTCTCTGCCCACCCCTTTGCCTATAAATAGAGGGGGTGGGGGAATGAAGAAGAGGTCGGAAAATTGAAGACAAAACGCCGGAGCTTTGCAGAAGAGGAGACACTTCTTCATCGACCCAAGGCTTCACGAGGCACAGTCAAGCCTGTCCCGAGGGATCGGCTTACTGAAAGTCCTCATCAACGTGAAGACCCTTGCACATGAAGATCATCCCTTCGACTCCGTGCACGAAGAAGAAAGCTCGGAGAAGAAGAACCCTTCGACTCCGAAGACGCCAGAAGCAAAGGCCGGAGAAGAAGATCGGAGCGGCACTACCCCGTCGTCCCCAACAAGCCTTCGACTCCGATCAAGCCCAAAAGCCCGGAGAAGAAGATCGGAGCGGCACTACCTCGTCGTCTCCAACAAGCCTTCGACTCCGATCAAGCCCAAAAGCCCGGAGAAGAAGAGGAGCGGCACTACCCCGTCGGCTCCAACAAATCCTCGATCCCGATCAAGCCCCAAAGCCCGGAGGAGAGAAGCGAAGCGTCATCACCCCGTCGTCTTCGACTAACGCCTGCGCCATCCACGAAGAAGAAAGCCTGGAGCAGATCGTCTGGAGCGTCGCTACCCCGTCGTCTTCATCAACAAAAGCCGACGCCACAACCGTCGCACGGAGATCGGTGCTACCCCCACCATCTTTGAAAGCATTCTTCGACTCCGATCACGCCAAAGAAGCCCGGAGAAGAAGAGAAGTCCAGTCGACACGCAAACCGTCGAAGCACCGAAGAAGTAGCCCACGTCGTTCGAAGAAGAAGATCGAGTTGACGCTGAAGCTAAAGCCAACGCAAGAAGCCAAAGCAAAGCCCCAGTAAAGCCCGCGCCAAAGCAACGCAAGTGCCAAAGCCAAGCGACTACGCCGGCCACGAGCAAAAGCACCGCACGTTCTAGCCGATACGACGCGAAGTCCGGAAGAACGAAAGCATCGCAAGTCTCTCCCAGCTACGTCCAAGTGCAAGCGCCGAAGCAAAGCAAAAGCCAGAGCCACGCCGGAGCCAAGCCAAAGCCAAAAAGCCAAAGCCAAAGCCAATGCCAAAAGCTCGATCGACACCGCGAACCGACGATCAAGGACACCGAGGTCAAGCAAGGAACGAGGAAAATGCGAAGACCGAGGAACGAAGCCGAAAACCCCCTAGCCGAGAAAGCGCGAAGCACGGAAGGGACAAAGCAACGGTGGACATTCCTTAGCCTCTCCAAAACCCTCTCCCTGTAAAGACCCCTGTCCTGGGCAACTCCTTCAGAGCTCTCGCACGAACACCACGTGGAGACGCGGATCAAAGGGATCCCCCAGAAGATCTTTCCCACAATCCCCTGATCAAAACTCGCCGCAACCCGGACTCGCTACACCCGAGCCACCCGGGTCCCGGCCACACTTGTAATCTCGTGTGATTCGCAATAAAGACGACCCGCGCTTTTTTCCGACTCCACAGCAGCGTGCAACTAGTGGCTGAAACCCACTAGCGATATTTTAAGTCTTTTACACCACCAGTTGCACGCTGTCACGTCAATCAAGGTAAGCGGAATTGGAAAAATCTTCGGGCTGAATATCATTACTCTAATTATTTAGATTAATAGATTTTGAGCTTCTACATTTTTATATATAATACATAATAAATGTTTGATATAATGTGTATGTGAATCATATTATAACTATTGTTAGTTGTTTTCTTCCCTCTTTTTTATTTAGAAGAAAAGTACTTTCTCTAAAATAAATTTAACTATGGATTTTTTTTCTCTTCTTAATAGTTATGGATAAATATTTTAAAAAAAAGACATGTTTAGAATTGTTACCTCCTAAAGAAAGAGATGATTCTTCTTCAAAAAATAGTCGTCTCGACAACTTAGTAGACCTTCCCACAGATCCAGGCCTACGACCTCGAATTATGGATTACCATCCTAACCTACGAGATGAAATTCGCATGGTATATCTGCAAAAGGGACATTATCAACCTAAAAATCATGCTTTTCTACAAAGAAAATTTGGTGAAATATTACGGCGGTTCAACTCTGCTTGATTTAGTGAATACAGTGATTGGTTAGAGTATAGTGTGACTAAAAATGCTTCATTTTACTTATGTTGTTATCTTTTTAAAGAAGATATTGGAAACCAAGTGAGCGGTGACTCTTTTGTCAGTGAGGGATTTACAAATTGGAAGAAAAAATAGATGATTCAAATTCATGTAGGAGGCCCTAATAGCTCTTACAACCAAGCTTGGAATAAGTGTCAAAATCTATTGAATCAAAAGTAACATATCCAGACAATTTTCTCCAAGCATTCAGATCAAACTCGAAGTGAATATCGAAGTCGATTGAATGCTTCCATCGATTGTATTCATTTTCTCCTACGACAAGGGCTTTTATTTCATGGTCATAATGAATCTGAGGAATCAAGCAACCAAGGAAATTTTCTTGAGCTTTTGTATTTTCTTGCTAATCATAATGAAGAGATAACTGTGGTTATATTTGAAAATTCTCCTAAAAATATCAAATTGACGACACCTGACATTCAGAAGGACACTGTAAATGCTATTGCATTTGAAACCATCAATGTCATTATAATAGGTATTGGGGATGCATTATTTTCTATTTTTGTTGATGAAGCTGGTGATATATCAACAAAAGAGCAAATGGCAGTTGCATTGCACTATTTGGATAGGAAAGGACATGTAATTGAACGTTTCTTAGGTATTGAACATGTTTCTAGCACCACTGCTCTTTCACTCAAGACGGCAATTGAAGAATTATTTTGTAGACCTGGATTGAGTATGTCTAGTTTGCGTGGACAGGTTATGATGGGGCGAGCAATATGCAAGGAGAGTTTAATGGGTTTAAATAATTTATTATGAAGGAGAATGAATGTGCTTTTTTATGTTTATTGTTTTGCTCATCAACTTCAGTTGGCTCTTGTGGCAGTGACAAAGAATCATGCTTCAATCTATTGGTTTTTTAACTTGGTTGCAAATGTAATAAATGTGGTTGGAGCATCGTGTAAATGTCAAGATACTCTTCGGGAGAGACATGCTACCAGAGTTATTGAAGCACTAAGGAGTGGTGAGCTTTCAAGTAGCCGAGGTCTAAATTAAGAAATCGGTCTTAAATGTTCTAGTGATACACGTTGGGGCTCACACTATGGTACTTTGGTAAGCTTGATTACTATATTCTTAGCTGTAATTGATGTACTTGAGATGATCGAGAAGGATGGTTTGAGCCAAGAACAAAGAGGTGAAGCATGTGGGCTATTGAAATCAGTGCAATTATTTGATTTTGTATTCAATCTACATTTGATGAGAATTATTTTAAGAATCACAAATGAATTATCACAAGCTTTATAGAGGAAAGAGCAAAGTATTGTGAATGCCATGAACTGGGTTGAAATATTTAAGAAACGACTACAAATGATGAGGGACAATGGTTGAGATTCTTTACTTGATCAAATTTTTTATTTTTATGGTAAATATAATATTGTTCCTCTTAGCATGGATGCTATGTTTCTAACTCATGGGCAAGCATGACGTGGAATGCAGGAGCTTTCAAATTCACATCACTATCGTGTTGAAATATTTTATACTGTCATAGATATACAACTTCAAGAGCTAAATAGTCATTTCACTGAGGCGAACACTGAGTTGTTTCTCTCGTAGCATATCTAAGTCCAAATAATTCATTCTCTGCTTTTGATAAGCAAAAACTGATCCGCCTTGCCCAATTCTATCCTAAATATTTTTCTGCAATAGGCCTTAATATGCTTTAAGATTAGCTCGATAATTATATAGTTGATATGCACTCTAGAAGTGAGTTTTCAGAATTGGCAGGGATTGGTGGTCTTTCTCAGAAAATGATTGAGACATGAAGAAATGTGGTATATCCATTGGTTTACATGCTTATAAAATTGGGTTTGAAAGGGCATTTTCAGCTATGAAGTTTGTGAAGGGTCAATTACGCAACAGAATGGGAGATCAATGGATAAATGATAGTTTGATTGCATATATTGAGAGGGACATACTGAATGATATTAATAATGAGGTTATCATGCATCACTTTCAAAATATGAAGACTCGTCAGGGACAATTATAATTTTTGAAAAGGTATGTTATGGACCAAGATACTTTTTAGTGGTTTCGCACTTCATTATTTTGAATTTTTATTTTATATTTCATGTATTAGTATTTAGCTTCTCTTTTTTAACAAAATTATTTACTTTTTGCAATCAATTGAATTCCTTTGAGTCTTTGACGGTGAAAAATGGATAAAATACTTAGATCCAAATAAAGGTCGCCCCCACTGGAGCAAATTCCTGGCTTCGCCACTGATGGCAAGGGCGGAGGAGCCGGGCATCATGACCTTGCATGCCTCAAAGCTGATCATCCTGTCACCATCCTAATCGACACTGTGTATCATCCTCCTACACCGTGAAACGGTGGCTGGCTCTCCGACGAAGCGAAGTACGTGAGCGAGCTCTTCAGCTGGGATGGAGCCGTTGTCGTCCAGATCGTAGACGGAGAAAGCATATCGGAGGTCCTCGAGGGCGGCTGTCAGGTCCACTTTGGCCGTGTTGATATCCACGAACTTATCCAGGCTGATGAATCCGTCACCGTCGGTGTTGGCCTCCGACATCATGCGGGCCAGCTCCTCCTCCGTCGCTGGGTATTCGAGGCTCTCGAAGATGGTCACGAGGTTTGACGAAGAGATGTTACCATCGTCGTTGGAGTTGAACTTCTAGAAGGCCAGCTTCAGCTCCGCCTCCGGCATCGGCACAGCCACCTCCATCGAGGGGAAGGTCAGCTCCGACATCGAGGCCGGTAGTGGCTTCGAACTGGTGCGCCATCGGAGGAAGGTTCGGAGGTTACAATTGATTGATCTAGAGAGAGAGAGGGAGAGAGACAAAGAGAGGAAGAAATTGTAGATTGGGAGGATTCTGTTTTGTTTACATGAAGAGAGGGTGGACACATATCCTGAAAGGAATCAAATTCGAGCGGTGTTTGTTGCGTGGAGATTTAGAGAGAGCGATGGATCGGGGGAAGAGAGAGAGACAGAGAGAGAGACAAAGAAAGAGAGAGATCAGGGAAAGAGAAAGAGAGACAGTGAGAGAGAGATTAGGGGAAGATAGAGAGAGACAGGGAGAGAGATCCGGGGAAAAGAGAGAGCGGGTATGATGGCGGGAGAGTTTTGTCTAGTTAGCTTGTCCTAATTTGCTAGCTTTTTTGATCCGTTATGTCTAGTCAACACAAAACTGACGTCCCTTGTTATATAAATAATGGATGTTACAAAAACTCTATGATAGAGTTTTTAAGCACAAAAAATCTAAAAAAAGTGATAAAAGACCCCCAAAAAAGCATAAACCCCTGAAAACACCCTGAGAATACACCCCCGATAATGTCCTATTTATAGATCACCCCAGAAAATAGATTACCTCTCCGCATCTGCAAATCTCTTTTCCATCGTTCTACGAGTGTCTCTGAGACACGTGCATTCCTCTCAAGTCAAACACACCACAAAAGGCTTGCGGCACTCTAGTCTTATTCTATCAAAAGCGGTCGTGGAATGGGTACATGTCTCCAAAAACCCCACATATGATAAATAGAGGGAGGGGTAGATCAGTTCAAATTTTTTTCGGACTCAGTTGTTTGCATACATTCAGAAAGCAAAAAAAGTCGATCTCTACTTTTGAAGCTTGAGCGAGGATCATCGAAGGCCTAACTCCAAAGACTCGAAGAAAGAACGGACTCAAGTGAAGTCCATCCACATAGTGGAGCGGTGACCAGCTCTCTCTCTCTCTCTCTCTACACCATTACTGTTGAAAAATGACGGACAATGATCGTTGTTTTTCAGTATGTCATTTTTTATCACTAAAAAATATGAATTGACCGTTGTTTATAAAATGACAAACTTTACTCATCGTTTATTTCTGTAGTTTATTCCTCAAATTGGTGTAGTGTGTGTGTCTCTCTCTCTCTCTCTCTCGCTCTGGGCTAGTTGTTCACAAGGGGGAGTAGGCTTGTCCATTAGAACCTCCCAGAAGGGCACCCTGCATGACCCAGTCCGTCAAAGCTCGTCTAAACCTCGGCCCGACCAAAGCCCGGCCTGTCTCTTTTCTGTTAAAGGGGCAGGCCTGGGTTTAGTAATTTTTATTTCGGCCGGGCCCATCCTGTCAAAGCCCGACCCATCTCTTTTATTGTGTGTGTGTGTGTATATATATATATATATATATATATATATATATATATATATATATATATATATATATATATATATATATATATATATATATATATATATATATATATAGTAGAGAGAGAGAGAGAGAGGTTCGATCAATTGCAAAATCCATTTTCATAACTTGCCAAACCTTGTCCTATCCGTCCTATTGAACTTGATAAAAAGGTCACAAAAGTGGAAGCAAACCCCGATATTGTTTTTTTTTTTTTTTTTGAGAACCCCTCCTAAAGGAGGGAGGGTTAGGCTAGGGGTGGACATGGTCGGGTTGGTCGGGTTTGGAGGTCTAACCCTGTTTAGACCAAGTTGCATTACGTTTGCCCAAATTGCCACTACAACAACAATAGGTATAGCGGGGGCGAAATCGGTGGCCCTCTTGTCTCCGCCATATTTAATCATTGTTATCAGCAGTCGACTGCGAAAGCCCCAAATTCATCGTCTAAATCGGCGGCCAAATGGGCACTGTCGCAACTGAAAGTCCTATTCCGGCGGTAAGCTCGGCTCCCTCGCTAATTAAGGCCGGAGTTCGTTGGAAACGGCGGCCAGCTCGGCTCCGTCGCAAAATCTAGTGGCCAGATTAACTCCATCGCAAAATCCGGTGGCAGGTAAGCTTCATCGCAAAATTCGGTGGCCAGTTCCGTTGAAATCGGCGGGCAACTAGGCTCCGTAGCTATGGATCGAAGGTGAGAATCATGATCTAGGTAGGTTTTAATCTAATCAGCGGTTTGGCCGCCGCTTATAGCCCCCGAATTCCTCCCCGATCGTGCCGTAATGTGATCGATTTACGTGCAGTTATTTTTTTGCCGCGACTGTTGAATTAAAATTTTGATTCCTCCGACACGGGATCCTCCTATATTGAATCCTCTGACATGAGATCCTCCTATATTGGATCCTTCGATATGAGATCTGCAAGACCATCCGAGTTTGGAAGACGCAGATACACAGGAGTCGTTTGATACCAATATTTTGTCCAATACATCCGTTACAGTATCCTCTATTAGAGGTAAATTAAAGTCTTATCATTTTTAGACAATTTGCTATTTTTATATTGTATTATAAATGATCGTATATTAATTCTATTGTTATTTTTCATGCAGATTCATCTACTTCTAGCCTAAATAGACCAAGAGGCAATGCAAAGGGTATCCCTAGACCAACTAATGAGACAGATAGGCTTCGGATAAGGATTGTTGACGAAAGGCCTGTGGGTCCGAATCAGGATAAATTTATCACAAAGATCGATGTGTGGGTGAAAGACCAAAATAACTTTCTCTTTTGGCAGCGAAATTTTGACAATTTTCAGCATTCAAAATGGGTTGATATGGCCATGACTGCTAGGATAAGATAGAATTTATAGAATTGCACATATAATTTACAATGTGTACTTATTGTTATTTATTAATATTATCAGGAGTATTTTGACATTGATTTTGCTGGGGATCTAGCTTCTATCTTGAAAGACAACTGTAGGAAGACCTGGAATGATACCAGTCGAAGTTGTATCGGGATTTCTATGAGTCATATCCACATCAAGAGGTGATCTTGCATATTCCCCGTG
This sequence comes from Chamaelirium japonicum, assembly GCA_947650365.1. NCBI lineage: Eukaryota > Viridiplantae > Streptophyta > Magnoliopsida > Liliales > Melanthiaceae > Chamaelirium > Chamaelirium japonicum. The sequence continues at coordinate 80,282,240 of OX393554.1, forward strand.
GTTTGGATACCGTTACTTGGACCAGGATTTGTGAGGACATTTTCTCACAGCCATGGTGGAGGGTAAGTCATTAATTAAGTTGTTTGGTAGTATATATTGACATGTTTTACCCATTCTAATACAAAACAATCTATTTTTTTAGAATACAAGTGACAGAAACATAAAAAATTGAATTCATCAGCAGGTCACGCATATATCTGGGCGGACGAGTTTCGTACAGAGGAAAGTGGACCTGGTATATATGTATTAATTTCAGAATTTGAGATAAATTTTAGTGTATTATAATTTAATACTCTTTTTGTTATTTGCAGCGAACTGATTTTAGTCGGGTCCCAAACCGGAAGGAGCTGTGGGATAGCACCCATGTTAAGAAAGACGGGACCTTCGCGAACTTGCACACCCAGCAAATCACAGTAAGTTTTTCCAATAATAGGTATCGATGTATTTAATTTATATTGTCTGGATAGATCAAGTATACAAAACATTAATTTTTCATCTCATGCATTGCAGAGTCGGATGGATGAGCTGATGGAGCAATTTAGATAGAACTACTGTGGATGAGGATGCAATATTACAGGAAGTCCTTAGTCCAGAGAGTCGAGGACATATACGGGGCCAGGGGATGGGCATCAGACGTGGGGAATACTTTAGCTATCAGCATCCATCGCAACAAGAGATGTAAGAGCAGATAACCACTTTTCATTTAGAACATGAGCAACATCAATCAGAGCACGAGCAGCTCCATTCAAAGTACGAGGAACTCAAGTTAGAGCACGAGCAGCTCCATTCAAAGTACGAGAAACTCAAGTCAGAGCACGAGCAATTTATCTCGAATTATGAATGCTTAGTAGACAAGAGAACCAACGGTTGAATGAAGTCGTTAATGGATTACATGCAAACTTTCAGGAGCTTAGCCAGATGTTGCGTCGGGTACTTTTAGTGGAATGAAAATGTTAATAATCTCTGTAAGAATCTTAACTTGATAAATATTAAATCGAATTCATATAATTATTTTAGTAAAAATAACATTTTGTAATTTGATTCTAGAGGATACATTTGCATCTATGTCTTCACAAATGCCAAACTCTCAGCTGTCATACCAACAACAGACCTTCACACAGATGCTACAAGGTGGTTTTTGGCCTCCAGCACCACGTGCTCCATATCATACACATCCAGACATCTTTGAGCCCCCACGACAAGAATGATTTAGGTGAAATTTTGGAAGGAGCAGGTAACGTTTTTTGCAGTGTCATTTGACTCTTCCAAGATTTCAGTGACTAATTTCAAGTGTATTTATATTACATTATGATAATTGAAATAAGTTTGATTTTATCAAGATTATATGCTCGGTTCAAACCAGGGCTGGTGGCAGAATTAGGGAGGGGTCAATGTGCCGTTTATGTATCTTACACACCTTTCGATACAAATTGATATTTTAATCCTGTTGGCTGCTTTACTTAGAATTGCTATTTTTCAAAAAAGGGTATGAGTGGATGAAATGGAGACCATGAAAAATATGGATAAGACTTGTGAAGGGATTGGAGGAAGCTTGCCATAATGGAATATATGCCTCTAGAAATAACAATACCAAGGTTGGGTTTGTGATATTGGCCCAAAATATATATTTACTTGATACTTGTTGAATTGCAAGTAATTCCTATATAAATATCAAAATATGCAGCTTAGCGAAGCCATGGGTAAAAAAGTGTCGTGTCAGACAATATGGATGGATTTCTAAATCTTTTATTTTTTTTCTCTTTGTACTCATAAGTGGATGGAAAGATCTATTGTTATAGTCTTATAGATGATTCATTGTGTACCCTGTTCTTGTGTGATATGATATTTATAGCAAATTCATTATGGCAGTTTAGATGTTTACTCTTATCTGGAGGATGATAGTGTTGAGGATCCATTACTAGCTCAACACTTAGCCTTTTATGGCATCAATTTTTCATCACTGCAAAAGATCAGTAATCTGTTTATTGGGCAAAAAATTAAATTTCAATTGATTCTGAACAATGCTTAAATCATTCATTTTTTTTCTTTATTCCTTTTATACCATATATGAAATCCATGTTAATAGTTGGTGGCTTGTAAAGACGATGAGTATTCCTTTTATACCATTTAGGAAATTGATATAGAGCATATCCTCGATAACTCTTGTTTATCTTGTGCAGTTTTGGCGGATGCTGATATTGTTAGGATTGATGTGTTCTAAGCTTGTAAAACTTTATGTTTTGGTCTAATAAAGATTGATAGTTATTAATATGAGATGCATATAGGTGCGTAACATAGTTACGTGTTCTTTTGAGAACAGAGAGCCATGGTTATATGGTAGTCCACTGAGTTGAAGACTGAGTGGATTGGTCCCGTATAACCTAAATAAGTTCGCAGCTATGATCAGGTTGGTCGCCTCATCATGTTAAGCTGTTGGCGATGACAGTTCATGGGATGTCTTCACCATGGTCATCACCAGGCACAGTGTCTGTGGCTGAACGGAACTAACACGGTGTACAGATCAGTGAGCAGACACTGGTACACTAAGCCGTGTTTCTGCTTAGGGTAAAACGGTCCTAAACCCTGAGGAACCACGACTGATGGACTAACCAGTTGCGTGGTGCTTTGGCGCACCAATGTGTGAGGGTCCATATGCAGTGATCCAAAACCACGGTGTACTGGGTTACCCGGCTGGCGTTGCATTAGCGTGTCACTCCTGCAGGCCATCCACACCCCTGATGGGAGGTGCGTTCCTTGGTGTGACTTACACTGTACCAAACCCAGGCCTGGTGGTCATCAGTTTGACTGTTGACCGGGTTCGATTACTCGACGGGGTAATCAGAGGTACGATGTATAGGTCAACCTGGAAGGAACCAAGTCATATGATCATTCGAGTCTGACGGTAGTCTTCACCGCTCGAAGTGAATCATGGCATCAAGTGGAGGGACAGCGAGTTTACCACTACTGAGCGGAGAGCAGGGGTATGATGGAGAACATAGTAAGTCTGGGTGAATTGGAGTGCAGCCTGCGTCGCACTCTGGGTGGCTACGCAGGTTAACTCGAGCTCAGAGGATCGATGGTACACTCGGGTAGTGTGTCGATCGAGCTTGAGTTGGAAGCCATGAACCCCGGTCCCTGATGGTTCCACCTTATCAACATTATGTACGGTTCTTGAACCGTCTCCTCGGAACACCATAAGCAGGAGGAAGAAAGAAGTATACGCTCCGTGTGTGCTTGGCACTAGAGCACGGTAGATGCGTAACTACATACGAGTACTAAGGGTTGAGCCCGGGATTAGTACAGAGTCGTATGTAGTAATCCCTAGCCATAAGTGAACTTCGCTGCATAGGTGCGATGCACCGGGGTATGTTGCGAGTTGACTAGTTGACTATGCTAGAGGCACCCTCCGGTGGCCTCAGTTAATAGTAAGTAACTAGTAGATATCACTTAAGTAATGGCCGTTAGGTATCGCACGCTAGAAATGGTCAAAATGAGGCGTCGGGGCGTTTTGGTAAAAACCTCACTCTGCCGGACCTCACTGTTGGCTGAACCTAGTGGTGGGACACCTCACTAGGGCCGGCCCTATGATGTAGGGATAAGAATCCCTCATCTATAGGGCCGGCCATATGGATAGGGATGGGGCGATAAATCGGTTAAAATCGAGCCCTAAAAAGTGGGAAAACGGATAAATACGCGGAGAGATAAAAGGGAGATAATGGAGAGATAATGAGAGGGGGTTAATATCCCCTTGGATCCTTATCCAAGGGGTGTTGGCCGGCCCTATAAAGGCACCTATGGGCGCCGGCCCCATGCACTAGAAAAACCGAACCCCCCTCTCTCTCATCTCTCGAGTTCTCTCCCGTTTCATCTCCTGTTTCCCGCTTGCTACTTCGTCTTCCTCGCGTGGAGTTCTGCAGAAGGAGAAGGGTCGTTCTTCGGAGGCACTCAGAGATCCGAGAGCGACGTTCCGTGCATCGTGTGAGATCGGGTGAACAAGAAGGCAACATCTCCATTCGTACCGTCGGCATCTTCGCGAACGATCTTCCGTCTCCATCGACAAAGAAGACAATCCTCCGCGGTTAAAAGATCCGTACGAAAGGTATGTGTAATCTAACATGTAGATCTAGCGAGCATTATGATTTGCATCCATGCTAGTTAATCATTACGCTAGATTGCCGTTAGGGGTTTTCGATTCTCGTGCATACACATGCACACATATGTAGATTAGTTTCTGTGAAAAATTAAATCGTGTAACGTGCACCATGAACGGTCTTTCGACCGCCAAATCGTTTCCGCTGCGAGCCTCTGACCCGGATTAACTTCCAACAATTGGTATCAGAGCCGCATTAGTGGTGTGCGTTTCACGTTTTTTCATGAAACTAACATGTGTGCGCATGATGAATGCGTGAGATCATCGGGGTTCATACGCTTAGATCATGCATATATATAGATTGTGCTTGTTCTATTAATCATTCTTGCAGGGCGCCGCTATAAAAAATCTAGATCTATGCTTTGTGCTTGCTACCGGGGGTCGGACCCCGAGTTAGCAATTGTCTGGATTTGCTTTCTGTGTGTGGATATGTAATTGAGCCATAGATTGGGCGAGCGATGGGGTTTGTCCATCCTCGGTTTCCCATGGCCTTTTTTTCAAGGTGTGTTTTTTCTTTTCTTTCTAGGAAATTGTGTACGACCGAGCACTTGCTCGTAGCGTACTAGACTTTTTCAGTTACAGATCGAGAAGAAAGACGTGCCAAAGAAATCCACCATCGGGAGCGGAAGCGGAACCCTGGAGGATGAAGACGATCCGGCAAAGTGTTCGCAAGCGCGACGGAGGAGCCGGACCGAGGAACCTTGCGAAGAAAGCTAGAGGCCTGCACTGTGCTAATTAGGTTCAGGGGTCGGACCCTGAACTTAATTCAGTTTTTATGGTTGCTTTCTTTAATTAGTTCTTTATGCTTCATATCGAACCCCGATGAGATAATATGATTATCAGTTTTCAGAGGGATGCCTTTCCCCTCCGGTCCAAGCGACTGTTTGAGGTTAGGATCCCGCTAGATGACGCCTATTATTTAGTTGACTTTTGATGTTAGTGGGATCCCATCACATATGGTTATGCCACCATTAGGAGAGCACCCGACTAGTCGGGTGTGCCTATTTGGCCAGCATCGAAATCAAAGATGAGATGGAGATCCATTGAACATCAATTGTCAAATCTATAAGCGAGGCGCCATGTCTAGTGGGAGTCCTTTCCAGTGAGTTTGACTCTAGGATTAGCTCCAGAGCATTAGCGTGATAACCAATTTTGCAAAGCATCGATACTCTTGGAATATGTAATGTGACCCTTGAATGGAGAAATCCACTTGAGGCAGGGACTATGATATTCCGAGAGTGATTAATGCTAGGCGAAAGGTTTGAACGCTAGTGGGAGCATGGTGTGACCAGGGTCTAGTATTTAGGAGGTCGCTACCTTTGCATTTGCATAAATTCATACTCGCAAAATAACCCTCAGAATTATAAGGGATGCAAGAGAGGACTTTTAAAAGATCCTCTGGCCTCCACGGCCAGTCATTTTGTGTTTGGGTGGGGATGCATAACTTCACACCCCCTAGGGTGGGAGCTGTGTGTTTCCATGCCAAATTACTTAATGACCTCCCTGTGGATATGGCGATTACGGGGCCAGGAGAGAAGGGCTTTTCATCCCACCCTAGTGGGGGCCGCATGAACTCCCGTGTCGTAATTGCTTAGGCTCGTGGGTAAGCATCCTAAGTACACGTGAGGTATTCGTTGCGAAGACAACGGTGATCACGTGGTACTGGCCGAAAGATAACCATGGTCCATCACAGCCCTTAGTTGGCAGATTTGGATAGGGTCAAGGAAAAGGCCCATGTGAGCGGATTGACGCTGTATGATGCCCCCTAGGGCAGGTACAGTCGATTCCGAGATCTTACATACATGGTTAATTGATCCATGGTAATGACTTCGCTTGAGGGTAGCGTCGACATATGGATATAATTAGCTTGTTTTAAAAATCCATAAAATAAGTTTTTAAAGCATACTCATTATTCAATCTTTATTTTCAGATGACTAAGTTAGACCCCCTGTCCGCTATCCTAAATGACCACAAACTTACCGGTCCCAACTATGAGGACTGGAAGCGCAACCTGTACCTGGTCCTAAGGATTGGTAAACATATGACAGCCCTTAATGACCCTGAGCCAGATTTGCCAGGACCCAATGCCACAGAGGCACAGTTAAAGGCATTCATTGACTGGAAGGAATCCAATGAGATATATAAATGCTATATTATAGCATCCTTGCAAACAACTCTGCAGAAGCAAGTCGAGGAGATGCCCGACGCTTCTGACATGATGTTGTATTTGAAGGAGATGTTTGAAGGTCACAATCGCGTTACGCGATACCTTACCATCAAGAAACTCGTCGGCACTAAGATGTCCAATGGGACGCTGGTTCGGGAACACATGATGAAAATGTTTGGGTTCCAGAACGAACTAGCTACCATGGACATTGTGCTAGAAGGCGAGGTGATGACAGACATCTTCCTCTCGTCACTGTCTGGAGCCTTTGAAGGCTTTGTCACCAACTTTAATTTGAACAAGTTGGCTATGACAAATGCAGAGCTTCTGGGAGCTCTCCAGGCAGCTGAGGATGGCTTCAAGCAGAAGGGCGAAGCACTTCACGTGCAACGCAGATCCTTCAAGAAGCCTGGTAAACCTCAGGGCAAGAGACATAAAAGGAAACCTAAGTCACTGCCTGTGCAGGACTCTGCTGGAGCCTCTGGGTCTGGAGAATCAAAGAAACCGGGCACGAAGTGCTTCCGGTGTGGCCAGAAGGGTCATTGGAAGAAGGACTGCAAGAAGCCTCAGAATGCTGGTGAAGGTAATCTACAACTCTTAGTTGTTGAATCATTTCTTTCAAGTAATAGTACTTTTGCTAGTTGGATTGTGGATTCTGGATCCACTAACCATGCCTGTAACTCTCTTCAGGGGTTTCGGGAAAGCAGAAGATTGCTTGATGGAGAAGTGACCCTGAGCATGGGAACTGAGGCCGTGGCTGCTGCTGAAGCTATTGGAGATGTTAATCTTAGTTTTTCGAATAATAAGACTTTGACACTTAGAGATGTCTTTTATGTACCGTCCTTGCGACGTAACTTAATTTCTGTTTCTTCTTTAGTTAATGAAGGTTATTCAGTTTATTTTGATGCTTCTGGTGTGTCGTTTAAACTGAATGGAACTTTTATAATAAGAGGAATGGTTCAGAATCATCTCTATGTTGTAAGTCCTAAATTTGAAAAAGATAACATAATAACTTCAGCATTTAATGTTAATTCATCTAAGCGTAAGAATCCCTCGGAAAATTTAACCCACCTGTGGCACTTACGACTTGGGCATATTGCCTTAGATAGGATCCATAGAATGGTGAAGGCCGGGCTTCTGGAAACAGATCCTACGGAGATCCTTCCCACCTGTGAATCCTGCCTGGAAGGCAAGATGACCAAGAGGTCCTTTAAAGGCAAAGGAGTAAGAGCCACTGAGGTATTAGAGTTAATCCATTCGGATGTATGTGGACCCATGAACGTCAAGGCGATAGGAGGCCATGAGTATTTCATCACATTCATTGATGATTACTCAAGATATGGTTACATTTACCTGATGCATCGGAAGTCGGAATCCTTTGACATGTTCAAAGAGTTCAGGGCTGAAGTAGAAAAGCAGACAGGTAAATATATAAAAACCCTTCGATCTGATCGAGGAGGTGAATACCTATCTGACGAGTTCCTAGGGTATATGGTGGAGCATGGGATAAAAACCCAGTTAACTGCTCCAGGTACCCCACAACAGAATGGAGTTTCCGAGAGAAGGAATCGAACCTTGTTGGACATGGTTCGTAGCATGATGAGTTACGCCAGTTTACCAATGACCTTTTGAGGATATGCCCTACAAACAGTAGTTTATATTCTGAATCACGTTCCGTCTAAGTCAGTGCCTCTGACCCCTAGAGAACTGTGGTCAAAGCGAAAGCCATTGATACAGCATTTCAGAATATGGGGATGCCCTGCACATGTGCGAAGGGATAAGAGGGAAAAGATGGAAACTAAAACCAGAGTATGCTTATTTGTAGGGTATTCCAAGGAGACCAAAGGTGGTCTATTTTATGATCCTGAGGAAAAGAAAGTGATCGTTTCTACGAACGCCTATTTCCTAGAACAGGATTATATTGTGGACCACAAACCTACTAGTAAGGTAGTTCTGGATGAACTGCTGGGTATTAGCTCAGATAGCGCATCCAAAAGCATAGTGGGAACTGACATTACAGATAATAATATACCAGATACTGTAGAACCTGTTAATCCTGTAACACCACCACTACCTCGTCGCAGTGGGAGAAACATCAGAGCTCCTGACAGATACTATGGAGAAACCTTATTGGTTGATCCAGAGTGTCAGGAGGATGACCCACTGAGCTACGATGAGGCAGTGGGAGCTTCTGACAGCTCTGACTGGCAAAAGGCTATGGAGGTAGAAATTGAATCAATGTCCCATAACGCAGTCTGGACTCTTGTTACACCATCATCCAATATTAAACCTATTGGGTGTAAGTGGGTGTATAAGAAGAAGAGAGGATCCGATGGTACAATAGAGACTTATAAAGCTAGATTAGTTGCCAAGGGTTACACCCAGAGAGAAGGGATCGACTTTGACGAAACCTTCTCGCCGGTAGCTATGATAAAGTCTATTCGGATCCTCCTATCCATTGCAGCCCATTATGACTGGGAGATCTGGCAAATGGATGTCAAGACAGCATTCCTTAATGGAAATTTGGAAGAAGACATTTATATGATTCAGCCACCAGGCTTTGAGTCAGAGGGTCAGGAACATCTAGTTTGCAAGTTGCAGAAGTCCATTTATGGACTAAAGCAAGCATCTAGAAGTTGGAACATCCGTTTTGATCAGGCAATCCAGTCATATGGATTTACTCAAAACGAGGATGAACCATGTGTATACAAGAGGACTGATAAGACCACAGTAGTATATTTGATACTTTACGTAGACGATATTCTGCTCATTGGAAATGATGTAGGAACATTGTCAACAGTAAAGGTCTGGTTGTCAACACAGTTCGATATGAAAGACCTAGGTGAAGCGAGTTATGTTTTGGGGATCAAGGTAACACGTGATCGCCAGAACAGGATTCTCTCGCTGTCACAGGCTGCGTATATAGATAAGGTTATGGCTAGATTTGACATGCAAAACTCCAAGAAGGGTTTTGTGCCATTTAGACATGGCATAAAACTGTCTAAGGATCAATGTCCTAAGACACCTGAGGAGAGAGCAGAAATGCAGAAGATACCTTATGCCTCGGCATTGGGTAGTCTAATGTATGCTATGCATTGTACAAGGCCAGATATCTGTTTTGCAGTAGGCATGATGGGTCGGTTTCAGTCGAATCCGGGTCCAGATCACTGGACAGCTGTGAAGTGTATACTCAAGTACCTTCGTAGAACAAGGGACTATGAGTTGGTTTACACTGGACAAGAACTGACGCCGATTGGATATACAGATTCTGACTTTATGTCAGATTTGGAATCCAGGAAGTCGACATCAGGTTTTGTGTTTATGCTAGGAGGAGGAGCGGTTAGTTGGCAGAGTGTGAAGCAGAAATGCATCGCAGACTCTACCACAGAGGCTGAGTACGTTGCAGCGTGCGAGGCAGCCAAAGAGGCGGTATGGCTCAAGAAATTCCTTACGGATTTGGGGTGCGTACCAGAGGCCCAGTTACCTATTGTGCTTTACTGCGACAATAGTGGGGCGGTAGCACAAGCAAAGGAGCCAAGACATCACCAAAAGGGGAAGCACATCGAGCGCAAGTTCCACTTGATTCGGCAGTTTCAAAAGCAAGGGCGAGTAGCGGTGACACAGATTGCATCTACAGATAATGTTGCTTATCCTTTCACAAAGGCAATACCTACCAAGGCATTCGAGCGACATGTGGACGCGATGGGAGTCAAAACCGTTTTGCTTCGCTAGACCAAGTGGGAGATTGTTAGGATTGATGTGTTCTAAGCTTGTAAAACTTTATGTTTTGGTCTAATAAAGATTGATAGTTATTAATATGAGATGCATATAGGTGCGTAACATAGTTACGTGTTCTTTTGAGAACAGAGAGCCATGGTTATATGGTAGTCCACTGAGTTGAAGACTGAGTGGATTGGTCCCGTATAACCTAAATAAGTTCGCAGCTATGATCAGGTTGGTCGCCTCATCATGTTAAGCTGTTGGCGATGACAGTTCATGGGATGTCTTCACCATGGTCATCACCAGGCACAGTGTCTGTGGCTGAACGGAACTAACACGGTGTACAGATCAGTGAGCAGACACTGGTACACTAAGCCGTGTTTCTGCTTAGGGTAAAACGGTCCTAAACCCTGAGGAACCACGACTGATGGACTAACCAGTTGCGTGGTGCTTTGGCGCACCAATGTGTGAGGGTCCATATGCAGTGATCCAAAACCACGGTGTACTGGGTTACCCGACTGGCGTTGCATTAGCGTGTCACTCCTGCAGGCCATCCACACCCCTGATGGGAGGTGCGTTCCTTGGTGTGACTTACACTGTACCAAACCCAGGCCTGGTGGTCATCAGTTTGACTGTTGACCGGGTTCGATTACTCGACGGGGTAATCAGAGGTACGATGTATAGGTCAACCTGGAAGGAACCAAGTCATATGATCATTCGAGTCTGACGGTAGTCTTCACCGCTCGAAGTGAATCATGGCATCAAGTGGAGGGACAGCGAGTTTACCACTACTGAGCGGAGAGCAGGGGTATGATGGAGAACATAGTAAGTCTGGGTGAATTGGAGTGCAGCCTGCGTCGCACTCTGGGTGGCTACGCAGGTTAACTCGAGCTCAGAGGATCGATGGTACACTCGGGTAGTGTGTCGATCGAGCTTGAGTTGGAAGCCATGAACCCCGGTCCCTGATGGTTCCACCTTATCAACATTATGTACGGTTCTTGAACCGTCTCCTCGGAACACCATAAGCAGGAGGAAGAAAGAAGTATACGCTCCGTGTGTGCTTGGCACTAGAGCACGGTAGATGCGTAACTACATACGAGTACTAAGGGTTGAGCCCGGGATTAGTACAGAGTCGTATGTAGTAATCCCTAGCCATAAGTGAACTTCGCTGCATAGGTGCGATGCACCGGGGTATGTTGCGAGTTGACTAGTTGACTATGCTAGAGGCACCCTCCGGTGGCCTCAGTTAATAGTAAGTAACTAGTAGATATCACTTAAGTAATGGCCGTTAGGTATCGCACGCTAGAAATGGTCAAAATGAGGCGTCGGGGCGTTTTGGTAAAAACCTCACTCTGCCGGACCTCACTGTTGGCCGAACCTAGTGGTGGGACACCTCACTAGGGCCGGCCCTATGATGTAGGGATAAGAATCCCTCATTTATAGGGCCGGCCATATGGATAGGGATGGGGCGATAAATCGGTTAAAATCGAGCCCTAAAAAGTGGGAAAACGGATAAATACGCGGAGAGATAAAAGGGAGATAATGGAGAGATAATGAGAGGGGGTTAATATCCCCTTGGATCCTTATCCAAGGGGTGTTGGCCGGCCCTATAAAGGCACCTATGGGCGCCGGCCCCATGCACTAGAAAAACCGAACCCCCCTCTCTCTCATCTCTCGAGTTCTCTCCCGTTTCATCTCCTGTTTCCCGCTTGCTACTTCGTCTTCCTCGCGTGGAGTTCTGCAGAAGGAGAAGGGTCGTTCTTCGGAGGCACTCAGAGATCCGAGAGCGACGTTCCGTGCATCGTGTGAGATCGGGTGAACAAGAAGGCAACATCTCCATTCGTACCGTCGGCATCTTCGCGAACGATCTTCCGTCTCCATCGACAAAGAAGACAATCCTCCGCGGTTAAAAGATCCGTACGAAAGGTATGTGTAATCTAACATGTAGATCTAGCGAGCATTATGATTTGCATCCATGCTAGTTAATCATTACGCTAGATTGCCGTTAGGGGTTTTCGATTCTCGTGCATACACATGCACACATATGTAGATTAGTTTCTTTGAAAAATTAAATCGTGTAACGTGCACCATGAACGGTCTTTCGACCGCCAAATCGTTTCCGCTGCGAGCCTCTGACCCGGATTAACTTCCAACAGATATGTGGATTGAGCGGTAACTACAAGAAGAGGAGATACAGAGATTGCACGAAGAAGTTTACTAAAGAGCGGGAAGGGGAGAAGGATGAAGAAACTAAGACAAAACTCATCCTATGGTCGTGGCTGAAGCATTGACCCTGAAACAGAGCATTGAATTCATGAAAATCAAAGAAAATCAGAGAGAATCACAACATCCCGTTGCACACATTATGGAATTTATGTTTCCTACCAATACATTATGGGATTTGTATTCCTTTTCCATTGGCATGTGTAATAAACATTGTGAAGTACTTATTGACATGTTATTGGTGTTTTTGATGTGTGGTTTGAGAATAAATAAATTTTTTTTACCGAATCTGTAGTATCAGTTGCTCATTTGCATGACATAGATGACTATATATATATATATATATATATATATATATATATATATATATATATATATATATATATATATATATATATATATATATATATATATATATATATATATGGGTGGAAATTCTGAAATACACACTGATGTTGTAAGTGTTTGTACTGTTTTAGATTATGGTTTGTTGTATATGTTTTAGCCTATTTCGGATCTGTACATGTAATTGTTGGACAGACTAATTCGGGGGCTTGTGCACATATATATGCATGTGAATTTTTTTTTAAGGGTCCAATTGGGGGCTAGACCGTCGTATGTGTTGACTATTTCGTGGGCCAAACAGCCATACGTGGAGCAATTCCGGTGCTTGATAGAAGTATTAAGTAGAGCAATTCCGGCGGCCTGACAATCATTTACAGTGGAGCAATTCCGACGGCCTATCAATCATTTACAAATGAGCAATTCTGGCGACCCAACGTCTTAAATATTGGTCTCAAAAAGCCTAGCTAATATGGGGGCCATTCACCCGAAAAAGTCTAGCTAATATGGGGGCCATCCATCGTAAAAAGCCCAGCTAATATGGGGGCCATCCATCGTAAAAAGCCCAGCTAATATGGGGGCCATCCGTCGCAAAAAACCCAGCTAATATGGGGGCCATCCTCCGCAAAAAGCCCAGCTAATATTCGGTGACCAACAGCAGCCGCATAAGAGTATTTACGACCAGCCAGCCCGTCGCCAAGTATGACACCATTCCTGGCGGCCATTGTCGCTTCCAGTTTTTGCGACGGAGCCATTTGCGGCCGGTTTTTTCGACGGCTACATGGCCGCTTAACCTTTTAAGCGGCCTTTATTGGCCGCCGGATTAGCTCTGTTCTGCTGTAGTGTGCCCAGTTGCTCGAGGAAGTTGTAGAGGGTTTGCCCGTGTTTGGACCGTGAAAGTTCATTGGGTTCCTCGGATTGCTCGGGTTCGTCCGGACCGTTCACTAAAAAGTAGAGATACGTCCGATCTAAAATTTACACAATTCAATATGGAGCTTCCTCTCACTCGAGCAAAAAATAATTCGGTGCAAACCGTACATTGAAGAATATTACAAGTTTAACTTGATTGTAGAGAATATGTGCATTCCTCTCTCTCTCTCTCTAAATATATATATATATATATATATATATATATATATATATATATATATATATATATATATATATATATATATATATATATATATATATATATATATATATATATATATATATATATATATATATATATATATAGAAAACGGGGTATGAGCTGACAGCCCATTGCAATTTGAGCTGCCAGCCATGTGTCAGCTTTTAATTGGACAAAATCAAAAAATAAAAATAAAAATAAAAACCTACAGCTGTACCCAAGCCCCACCACCCCCCCCCCTCTCTCTCTCTCTATCTCTCTCTCTCTCTCTCTCTCTCTCTCTGTGTGTGTGTGTGTGTGTGTGTGTTGCTGACCACCGACCGCACTCCACTCCGGCGCTGATCCGGCAGCCGGTGGCCGGAGTCCTCCGACCGTGGATCTTCATCCCCGATACCGGCAGCCGGCCGCCCGACCCGGCAGCCCTCCGACCTTGGATCGCACCTCCGACTCCGGCAGCCCCCCGACCCTCGACGGCAGCCCTCCGACTGGGATCGCACCTGGGATGCCGGCAGTTCCCGATCTTCATCCCCGATGCCGGCAGCCGGCCCCCCGACCCGGCAGCCCTCCGACCGTGGATCGCACCTCCGACTCCGGCAGCCCCCCAACCCTCGACGGCAGCCCTCCGACTGGGATCGCACCTGGGACGCCGGCAGCTCTCGATCTTCATCCCCGATGCCGGCAGCCGGTGGCCGGAGTCGGAGGGGGCCGGTGTCGGGGGCTGCCGGTGGCCGGATACGGATGGTCGGGTCCGAGTTGGTCGGAGGCTGCCGGTGGCCGGAGCCGGAGGGGGCCGGTAGTCGGGGGCTGCCGGTGGACGGAGACGGAGGGGCCCGGTGGTCGGAAGCACTGCTGGAGCCGGAGGAGGCGAGAGAGAGAGAGGAGGTGACGGCGTCGCCGGGGTCCGAGATGGTCGGGTGGGTGAGAGAGAGAGAGAGAGAGGCAGCTGCTATTTTTAATAGCTGTTATTATTAATTTTTTTTTAACGGTTTGATTAAAACGATCGAACGGCTGACGGTGACAGCCCATTTTAACAAATGGGCTGTCAGCTCATACCCCGTATTCTCTCTCTCTCTCTCTCTCTCTCTCTATATATATATATATATATATATATATATATATATATATATATATATATATATATATATATATATATATATATATATATATATATATATATATATATATATATATATTTCTCAGGTTCTTCGGGTTGCTCGGGTTGGTCATACGGGTGACCATGTTTGACCAAATTCAAATTCGGGCTAAAAAATTTTGGTCATGCCCGTCCAAATTCTCAAATATTGTTGCCCGTGATTGTCCAAATTCAGAATTTGGTCGGGTTGCTCGGGTTCGTCTAGACCAAGTCCCATCCTTAGGTTAGGCAGCCCCCAACCGGAATTTATTAAAATTACGAGGAAATACTATTATAGAAAGAAAAACCTGAAATTGTTTCTCCGAGATTATTTTGCCCTATCCCATGTCGTCCTCCTTTCTGTTCTCGGGGGCGCCAATTAGTGGTGTTCATGGTTCGGGTTGGTTTGGTTTTTTTATAAATTTGGAACCAAACCGAAGTTGATCGGTTCTATAAAAATAGAACCGAACCAAACCATTCCTTGGTAAAAACCGAACCAAACCAAACCGGAAAAGTTCGGTTTGGTTCGGTTTGGTTCGGTTCGGTTATGCGGGTCTTTCAGATCGCTCGTCATCACACCGTGAGGCATGAATGGTTGAGCCGCTGAGTTGGTTCAGATTTCATTTTTAAGCCTTTAACTTTGGGTGTTTCTATTTGCCCCTATAGAATTACTAGTAACACCCTTAATTTTTCACTTTGAGATATTTCGTAAGTTGGGATTTGGGGGTGCTAGTAATTATATGGGTAACACCCTTCACTTTTCAGTTTCATCACACCGTTGAACACTTGAAAGTTTTGAATGCACCGAATGGTGGTAATTGGGATCACCACCATATAATGTACAATATTAGTGAGACTGTACACGGTATAGTAGTAACTACTGAGGTTATAGTACCAATGGTTCGGGTTGGGTTGGTTCGGGTTAAAAAACTCACAACCCAAAACCGAACTGACCATAGCAGGGGTTTTTTATTGGAACAGAACCAAACCGAACGGTAAAAAATACCCGATCCAAATCGAATCAAATAGACCGATTCGGTTCGGTTCGGTAGGTCAACCCGAACCGATGAACACCCCTAGCGCCAATATCAAAACCCTCACCATCGGGGGCTGCATAGTGTTTTATAGCCAAAGGTATCAACAGACTTAACAGTGTTTTTTATGGCTAACTTCAAAGATGGGATTGTGGAAAGAGATGTGGGGCCCGGGGACAAGAGACACATGGGTCATGCGATGGAGCCAATTCATGCATTCAGAGATCCATCCTGCAGCAGCATGGGCTTGTGATTGGTTTTCTATACCTTCTTTCTCTCCATTGCCCTCCAACATTGTCTTGTGGGATGAGTTCTTCTTGGTCCTCTCTTTCTGTTTGTACTTTACTCTGATCATCAATTCTCACTCTGATTCCTGTTTCTCTCTCTCTCTCTCTCTCTCTCTCTCTCTCTCTCTCTCTCTCTCTCTCTCTCTCTCTCTCTCTCTCATTCCAGCGGAAAAAAAAAACCTATTTGTGTTGTCGGAAACCCATCAAAACTCGTTCAGGTTTCACCATCAAAATGCCGTGCATACGAATCCCTGGTGATGCTATTTGTGTTGTCGGAACCATCAAAACTCGTTTGAGGTTTCACCATCAAAATGCTTTCCATTGGTAATTTCCTGTGAAAGAGCAGAGAGGTTTCAGATCTGGTGGTCTTCTATCACCCTTTAGTCCCCCATATCGGCTAGCTAGTAGGCTCTCTCTTGGTTGGTTGAGTAATACTTCAACAAGAGCCACGATTTTTTTTTTGGGAAATTTTATTCATACCCCAAAAATCTGTACTTAGCCCCCATTTTCAACAAATTTGAACACACCCCCATTCCTATTCCAAAAATACCCTTCCACATTACACCTCACCATGAATACACCCCAGTTAAATGGTATGTCCCACCTTAATTATACCCCAATTAAACACCCACCCTCTTGAATATATCCCAATTATATGCCCTCCTGAACATACAACAATCTTAAATACTTCCGGCATGGTATCGACTTCTCTTCTTTCCCCATTGGTAAAGGGGTTAGATCTTCAATGAAAGAATCTGATCGTGAGAATTGGGGGTTGGGTTTGTTGAGTCCCGTCGTCATTGTTGCTAAAAAATTCTGAGAAAGTTAGTCAAAAACGAATGGGAGATAAGGGGTAATTACAGATTTTTGGGGTATGAATAAGATTTCCCTTCGGTTTTAGTTGGATGTTGGGTATAAGATAAGGGTATAAATGATATTTTAAAATTTTTAAGTAAGTTATTACAAAACGGGTGGAAAATGGTGGCTAGTTACATATTTGTGGGGTATGAATAAAATTTTTCACCCGTTTTATAATAACTTGGGGGGCAAAGTCAAAACAACCCTATTTTTTATCAAGTTGACCCATCTTGGGCAAACGACTAGCATGCCGGACAACTAACTGGGTGCAGCTGGAAACTTGCGTGGTATGGGAATTGATTTTTATGATTTTTGAATAGGCCTAACCCGAACCCGCTCCGTTTACAATAGGAATTTAAAACCCAAACCCGGCCCATTGCCATCCCTAACCACCAGACCCATGTTGGTCTGGATGCATGTCCGTACTGAATACATAACCTAGGGATCAATGGAAGACCAGTTTGGGCAATGAATGCATAAACAAGTTATAGTGTTACGCATGTCAAGGATCACTTGAATTGCTTTTAAGACGTACGACTTACCATTTAAACATGCCAAGATGGGTCAGCATGGGACATGCTAGTTATTGCTACCACCTGGAACATTTTGCTAGAACGGAATGTGAGAATCTTTCAGCAATCTTCTTCGACTTATCCGGAAGTGATTTGAAGGATCAACGCCGAATTTACTAAGTATCGTCGAACCTGTTTGAGTCATATAGTTTAGTCTTTTGTTTGCCTATATTTTGTAATTAGTTTTATTATCAATTAACTGGTCAGTCTAGGCACGACATGTGCGATTGAGGACATGTTAGTAATAAATAAATCAAAACAAAGAACGATATACTTAGCGCACGCGCACACGCACGCAAGAGAGAGAGAGAGAGAGAGAGAGAGAGAGACTATAACCATTCATTATTCATTAGTAAGACTATATATTAAAGGAGGAGGAATATGCATCCGAGAGCACAACACTAATTTATTCGGAAAAAGTGCAACGACAGCAGCAACAACAACAGCAACAACAACAACAACATATGAAAAACAAAGCGCATCAAGCACTAATCGGATAATTCTCATATCGCATGGCGCAGTCGGTGAGTTCAACTTGCGCCCCAATGACATCGCCACATACTTTGCCAATCTCTTCTTCCGCGGTGATGAGACAACTGTAGCAATCAGCCCCGACGATGCTAGAGGAGCAGGTAGCGTGCCCCCATACATTGTTGTTGCTCTTGTAGTAATTGTAGAGGTTGGCGTATCGCGTCCCGTCGATCAGACCGTTAATAACGGTCTGAACGTTCTGACCGTAGACCGGACCGTAGGCCTGATTATCATCGTATTTGACGTTGTTGCACGAGTAATAATTGAGTGTCTCTGTTTGAGCAGCGACGAGCGTTACTCCCAATATCCCCAGCAGCAGCAGTACCGCCATCATGATGATTTGCTGAGCAGCACGAGGAGCCATCTCTCTTTTCCTTGCTTCTTTGCTTGCTTGCCCCGCTTGTGAGGGAGCATGCGATTGATGATGAGGTATAAGTAGGGCGGGGAATGGGATTTCTCTTTGCTCTTTTGTCAGTTGCGTTTCGCATGATCCTGGGCAGGCCTTGGCAGTTGTTTGGAGAATTTGCCGATCCACTCTTTTCTTTCTCCACAACAATAATTGGATCTCTCTGTTGTTTGTTCTTGGTGGCCTTTTCATTTGTATTCAGTGTCGCATGAAATCAATGTTTCCATCAGGTTGGTGCTTTTTTTGAATTGCTACTTTGTTGGCGTGTGACTTGGGTTGAGTAAATCCGAGAGCCGAAGTAATTTGGAAATCCGGGTTGGTTTGGTTTTCATTCTTCTGGACCCAATTAAATCCACTTGAGGCTCAGGTAAAAACCAAGCTAACCCGAAAACCGGCTTTGTTGTTCTACAATTATTTAATTTTTGCTTATGTCCGCTAAAGGTTGAGGTGGAAAATCTAGCTTAATTAGGATCACAATTAATCTCATATGCTTTAAACAAATTTTCATCTCCTCCATTTATTTTCATAGAGGGGTGTTTTTAAGAAGAATGGGTAAAACTTATATAACTACATTAAGTTGGAAGAAAAGCATATAGTTCCCCACCTAACATAATTAACATTTTCTCATGGACGTTTGCTAACTACTTTTTGATGAAATCTCTCTCTC
This sequence comes from Chamaelirium japonicum, assembly GCA_947650365.1. Taxonomy (NCBI): domain Eukaryota; kingdom Viridiplantae; phylum Streptophyta; class Magnoliopsida; order Liliales; family Melanthiaceae; genus Chamaelirium; species Chamaelirium japonicum. Next base: position 80,301,458 of record OX393554.1, read on the forward strand.
TCTCTCTCTCTCTCTCTCTCTCTCTCTCTCTCTCTCTCTCTCTCTCTCTCTCTAATTAATTAAGTGGAAAACTCGAGGTTATCTTGGATCGCTCGAATGCATATACTGAATGGGACAAGGGTAACATAATCATTATATATTGTACGTCTTGTCTTTCCATCCATTTTATTACAAAACATAATTGGATGGTTAAGATGTTCGATCAAAATTGAAGTTGAGTGAGCACATTGAACTTAGGTGTATAGTGCAGGATGTGTTTATGTAATTTACCCTAATAAAAAGAGCAATTTAAAAAAGACAAGTAAATGTAATAGGTCACAGTAGATCAAAACCAAAAATAGATAGAACTTAAATTTGTTGGGATATAGTCTTAGTTTTGGCAAGGACTGACTAGATGTAGGAGTTTGCTATATCGTTCATGGTGGCCGACTCACACAACATACAGAAAATTCTCTCGGGCAAGCGTCAGTCTCGTCCAGCGAAATCTATATAGGTTCTGTGAGGCTATGTGTTCTACAATTTCGCCCGGGCGAGCCCGAGTCACCCAGGCGAGTCCTGTATGGGCTGAAGTTGTTTTGGATGGAATTCTTTACATATTCAATGGATGTTAGAGTTTTCGAGTCCATTATAACACGTTGGACGAAGAGTTCATCGACGACTATTTAGGGTCTCTTCTTCGAGGCTTCTCTACGGTGTTTTGGAGAGACGAAGGGAGATCGAGGATCAAGATAGGAATTGTTGCTTGAGACCGGAGGCATCAGAGAAGAAGAAGGTGAGGGTTGTACATTTAATTCTAATTCCATAGAGTAATGAAGGGTGGTGACTGACACCCATAGAGGTAGGGCCTTTCCGAGCTATATGAACAAATATTGTGTCTCATGTGATTATTTTTCTTTTGCTTTGTGATTGTATGTCTCTTCGGATTGTCTTGAGATCTGAGACACTACAATGCTTCCGCAAGCAATAGGCGATGGATCAACCTTGTTTGGGTTATTTTGTGCCAATAATTGGTATCAAAACATGAGCTCAGGGTTTTGGTCAAATCTGTTAGAATGATAGAAGAGAAGACTTCTGCAGGGAGCATAAAATCGATTTAAAGCCTTTTAATGAAAAGACTAATTTCATGTTATGACAAAGAAAGATGAGGAACGTACATAATGGGAATAGATCACACACCAAAGGACACGAAGGATAAAGCCAATCTTGCCCAAGCGAATCTGTACAAGTTCTATGAGACGGTGTGTTCGGCGATTTCGCTTGGGCAAACGCCAATCTCGCCCGAGCAGCTCTGTACAGGTTCTGTGAGGCAGTGTGTTTGGTGATTTCACCCGAGCGACAGACTGAAGATGTTTTGGACGGGATTACATATTTAATGGATGTTAGGGTTTCTGGGTCCATTGAAATGCGTTGGACGAGGAGTTTATCGATGGCTTGATAGGGTCTCTTCTTTGGTGATTCTCTATAGTGTTTTGGAGAGACGAAGGGAGATCGAAAATCAAGATAGGAATTGTTTTCTTGAGATCATAGGCATTTGGGAAGAAGAAGGTGAGGGTTGTGTGGGGGGTTTTTTCTTGGATCGGGCGGTTCACTTGGAATGCACAATCTAACAAACCAAAGAACGAAGAGGACCGGGTTTACGTGGAAAAACCCCTTCTCAACGTCGAAGGGGAAAAAACCATGGGGCGGGACGAGAATGCACTAATACAGTAAACTGTTACAATCTCTCACCCTGACCCAGTTACACCTTGAGAGAACCGGTCTCCCAAAATACCAACCTATGTAATCTCACTTTCACTCTAGCTCCGAAAATCCGGGATGAATTGGGCAGCATCTCCTCCAGAATTCGGTTCTCTTTACTGAGGGGTAGGACCCCTTTTATAGTGTCCTAAGATGACAGTTGAAGCGCTCCGCACGGGATGACGCTGATGACGTGCTCCCGCAATGTGCTCAACTGCCTGCGTGGGGATGACGTGTCACGCGGTTGACACCCGATAGTTATGGTCTGGGTCGTTTCCTGCCTTATCGGTCAACCAAAAATCTCGGGCTTAACCGTCGCGTGGTCTGGGGGCATGATTTTCGGGTCAACCCCTTAAGTGGAACTCGATATCCTGACATCATTCCTTCGTGCGTGTCCAACCAGCAGAGGGGAGGGGGTGCACCCCCCAGCTTCGAGAGCGGTCGACCACCAGAGGGGGGGGGGGGCACCCCCCCAGCTTCGTGCGCGGCCGACCACCAAAGGGGGGGGGGGGGGGGGGAGGGCATTCCCCCCTTTCTCTCCTTTCACGCGCAGTCGACAACCAGAGGGGGGGAACACTCCCCCCTTTTCTCTCCTTTCGTGCGCAGCCAACCACCAGAGGAGGGGGGCACTCCCCCTCTTTCTCTCCTTTCACGCGCGACCGACCACCAGAGGAGGGGGGCACTCCCCCCTTTCTCTCCCTTCGCGTGCAGTCGACCCCTAATGAAAAGAAGGGGTACTCCCCCCTTCTCTCTTTCATGCGCGGCAGACCCACGACGAAATTGATGGCCTCGGTTCCTTCGTGGGTTATTGCTTACCTCCTCGGGACGCGAAGCGCGGGGCCGCCCGTGGCAAGGTTGATGTCCCCCCTTTGGTCGGTTCTTCAAGGTACATACAATACCCCCTCCTGATTGGTCGGTTTTCGGCTCCGATTGATTAGTACCCTTATGCCTCGGTTTGCATGCCCTGATGGTTCTAATCCCCCGCTTCATTATTGCTGGAGTCCCAAATGTTAGACCGGCTTCTTCTTCATCAGCGCCATATGGCATCCCTACATGCTGCCACCCAGCTTCCCACTTTTCTCGGGATTTGAACCAACTCCCAAGGCTCCAAGCTTCTATAGATAGAGAGCCTAGAGGGCTTATATTTTCACTTCTGCTTCAATTCTTCCTCTTCTTCCCTTCTGCTGGTTGAGCATTTTTGGGTCGGCCGCGCATTACGTGGGTCGGCCGTGAGTTACGAGGGTCGTGCGTTTCGCTGTAGCTCTTCGTCGGATACACATCTCGTGGTTGCTAGTTGATAGATGCGCGTCTCGCTGCTGCTTACGGTCGGCCGTGTGTCTCGTTACTTCTCGCAATCAGCTACGTGTCTCGACGTGTTGGGTTGCCCCTCTTCCATCGATAATGTCTTTCGGGTGGTTCTCAGTTCCCAAGAAGTTCCCTCTGTTGGAATACATTCAGACAGTATACAATATTTCTACTAACATTTCTCTCTTATTTGCAACCGATCCCTTGGACCCTTCAGACAAATGCACGATCGTTATCTTGGGGCAATTGAGGTATGACCTGAGGCTTCCGTTAGCGAGCTTCTTCGGTCGGCAATTGAAGCATATGGGGTGTCTCTTGGCCAGGTTGCAGGCAACGAATGGATAATACTTCATTGTATGGAAGCGATAGAGGAGATAACTGGGCAACAGATCTGTGTGACTTATCTTCTCAAGAAGTACTTTATCAGGGACTATAAGGTAATCGTTGGCTCTATGTATTCCTACTTCAGCCTACAAGCTCTCATCGGTAGCCACCCTTCTATTGAAGGCTTGTCTGACTCCATCAGGGGTTGGAAGAAGTGCCCGCTTGTGGTTGGGGGACCGTGGAGGGACCGTTACAAGGTCCCTGGGACTGTCTCCCACCTTGTCTATACCATAGAAGATTACTACCCGACTAGGCAACTCAAGTGCTCCGATTTTGCTGAGGAAGATTTGGATACACTAATCAAGAGGGTCACTGAAGGAGATGACGACTGGAGGCAGTTGTTCTCGAAACTCCCACTAGTTAGAGCTCATAATTCAGGGACAACTCCTAAGAAAGGGAAGCACCCAACAGATCCTGTCAGCCCGCGTGCATTGACTGGTGGAGGAGAGGAGCGATCCGCTTCTTCTATAGGACTCCCTGATAGGTATGTCAGTTTTGTTAGACGCTATAATCCGAACACCGCAACGTCTAAGCTTTGCGTGATCCTCAGGCGCATTGTGAGATCTACTCCGACGGCTGGCGATGGTGGCCGAACTGTTGCCCCTGGAGGCACAGTAGCGTCAACTGGGCATTCAAGGAGGCGTGTTGTGCTTGGCGAGTCTACCAGCGCCATCGGTGAGGATAATGTCCCTGGTGCTCGCAACACGAGGCAGACTGCCTTCAACGTGTTGTGGTCTCTTCCTGATGATTGGGATGAGGGACTTCTTTCACGGAGCTAGAGCCCTCCTGATAAGGGTGCCTCAAAAATGTCGAGTGGTTATTCACCTTCCCCTTCCTATGGGCGAAAAGTTTGGTTCGTGTCTTCTGACTCTGCCGACTCTCGAGCTCACACTTCCACCCGCATTCCGACTGTGGAGGCTAGTAAGGCCCAGGATGCCATGCTGAGAGGGGATGCAGTTTCGACACCTGCCACGTCGGGAAATTGCATGGGTTTGCGAGCTCGTCTTCCTTCATCTTCTCCTTCTATCTTGATCAGTGCTGCACGGTCTACTAGTCTCGTTTCCCATGGCGCTCCTGGTGGGGCTTCAACCCATCCCGAGATGGAAGAAGAAGTCTTAGCCGACTCTACTAGAAAAGAAAGAAGGGGTTCAACTGCTGAAGGTTCGGATTGGTAGGACATATCGACTGGCATCCAAGAAGTGACCCCTCCTTGAGCTCGTGATTTATGTTTTTTTGTGATTCAATCCATTATCTCTATGATGCCCATTGCTTCTATTCCTTGGAGTTGATAGCTTGGGACATATTGTCTAGAGATGGGCAGTCGCCTCTGCCGACTAGCTGACCAGCTTTCTTCGGGCAGTGCGCAGCGAGTTACAAAACTTGAGCGTTCTCTCAGGGTTGCTCAGCGGGAGCTGGTACTGACTCGAGATACCCTGTCCGATGCTCGGAAGCTTTACTTCGAGGGTATGGCCGAACTCAAAAGTCAGCTGGAGTCTGTTAAGGTGGAGCACACCGTGGATCATCTTGAACTGGAGTCTGTACTTCAAGATGCAAGGATAGAGCTTGCGGAGGCGAACCTTCATTTCGCTGATCAGGGCGCCATGGTTCGGAGGCTCCGTAGGTAGGCGACAGAAGCTAAAATGGCTTACAAGGCTGACGTCACCGCATTGAATTCTTCCCATCAGCTTGCTGCGGAGTAACAGGTCGAGCAACACAAGGCTACACTCGCGCAGCAGCTCGAAGCATGTAACAAAGAAGCTCAGGCAACTCTTGACACTCAGGTTGTCGGGTGGAGGAAGATGGTCGACAAGCTGCGTAGTCAACTACTGAAGGGTAAAGGGAAGGGTCCCCTGGTGAACTGACGTACTCGATCTTCCCATGTTGAGATGTTTTTGTAATACCATGAACTATCATCTTCGTTAATCTATCTCTCTGTTCTAGCTTCTGTTTGCACTTGACTTATTTTTATCATCTCCTCGTGTTGATTGTATATCGGTCGGTCGTGCCCTGCCAAAGGCCCTATCGACCGATTGGCCCTGTGGTAGAGTTCGCTTGGAGTGTTTTGTTCCATCTAGTTTTTGTCGGATGATTGATCGTACCCTAGCAGGGTCTGTCGATCGATCTTGCAAGGCGTTCACTGGCCGATCGTGCCCTGTGAAGGGACCTGTTGATCGATCGGCCAAGTGGTAGAACTCGCTTGTAGTGTTATATATCACTAGGTTTTTATTGGTTGATCGATCGTACACTAACATGGCCTGTCGACTGATCTTCCAAGGCGTTCACTGGCAGGTCATGCCCAACGAAGGGACCTGTTGACTGGTCAGCCAAGTGGTAGAACTCGCTTGGAGTGTTATGTACCATTTGGTTTTTATTGGTTGACTGATCGTACCCTAACAGTGTCTGTCGATTGATCTTCCAAGACGTTCACCGGCTGGTCGTGCCCAGCGAAGGGACATGTTGACCGATCGACCAAGTGGTAGAACTCACTTGGAGTGTTTGTTAGAATTGGTGAGGACTACAGCTCGTAAAAACCTATAATTTAGCTATGTATAGTTGATAGTATAGGATTACATATTGGTACGTACCTTAGTACGTGTTCTGATTACAGAACAGAGAGCCATGGCTACATGGTAATCCTCTTGAGTGGGAGACTCAAGGGACTGGTCCCATGTAACCTAAATACATTCGCAGCTCTGATCAGGGTTGGTCGCCCTATCAGGATAAGCTGTTGGGATGACAGAGTGTGGGTGTCTCCACCACGGTCATTACCAGGCACAGTGTCTGTGGCCGAACGGAACCAACACGGTGCACAGATCGGTGAGCAGACACTGGTGCACTAAATCGTATTTCTGCTTAGGGTAAAACGATCCTAAACCCTGAGGAACCATGTCTGGTGGACTAACCAGTTGTGTGGTGCTTTGGCGCACCAATGTGTGAGGATCCGGATGCAGTGATCCAAAACCACGGTGTACTGGGTTACCCGGCTGGCGTTGCATCAGCATATCACTCCTGCAGGCTATCCACACCTCTAACGGGAGGTGCGTTCCTTGGTCTGACCTACGTCGTATTAAACCCTGGCCAGGTGGTCATCAGTTGGACTGGTGATGGATCCGGTTACTCGGTAGAGTAATCGGAGGTACGATGTATGTGGTCAACCTGGAAAGAACCGAGTCATATGAGCACTCGAGTCTGACGGTATTCTCCACCGCTCGAGTTGCATCATGGCACCAGATGGATGGACAATGAGTTTACCATACTAAGCCAAGAGTAGAGGTATAAGGGAGAACATAGTAAGTCCGAGGGAATTGGAGTGCAGCCTGCGTCGCACTCTGGGTGGCCACACAGGTTAACTCGGACTCAGAGGATCGATGGTACACTCGGGTAGTGTGTCGATCGAGTCTGAGTTAGAAGCCATGAACCCTGGTCCCTGAAAGTTCCACCTTATCGATATTATGTACGATTCTTATACTATCTCCTCGAAACACAGAACGTAGTTAGAGGAAGCGAGAAGTCCAAGCCTACGCTCCGTGAGTGCTTCGCACTAGTGCACAGTAGATGCGTAGTTGTGTATGTGTGCACTAAGGGAAAACCCTAGGTTAGTGTAGAGACGCATGTAGCAATTCCTTGCCATAAGTGGACTTTGCCATATGGGTGCGATGCACCAGGATATATTGCGAGTTAACTAGTTAATATAAGGGCGTTTTGGTCATACCATGTGCTACTATGTACTAAGGGGGCCGACCCTAAGTATTGAGAGACTGGTCAAGGCCGGCCCTACTGGTTTTAGGAGGTTGTTGCCTCTGATGAATGGGCTGGTCATGAGGCACAGAAAATGGCTAGTTTTAATTGTTTTCAAAAAAACCAAGAAAAAGATAGAGATAAAGAAGAGATATATAGGGAGAAGGTTTGAATCTGTCAACCCTATCCATCCCATCTTTATCCATATGGATAGGCCGGCCCTATATAAGGGAAAGGGGAGAGGGGGGGTCGGCCAAGGCATGAGGCAAGCCCTAGGGCCGGCCATGCAAGCCATGGGGAAACCCTAGCCGCTCCCTCTCTTCTCTTCGCATCTTCTCTCTCGTCTTTCTCTCCCTCACTTGCGCTATTGGATGGCGACTCATCGTCCTCGTGTGGTGTTTCGTAGAAGGAGAAGACTCATCGTATGGAGGCACTTAGAGATCCATCGACGAGGTGCCGTGTATCGTGTGAGATCGGGTGAACTAGAAGGCATCTCCCGCAACCTTTTGCTGTCCATAATCTGCACAAAAAATCAGTATTGTTTTTATAATTCTGGGAGCTACATAAGTCCAAATGAGGTGCAACTTGTTGCACAAGTTGTGTCTCAAAGTTTGTTACCTACAGTCCAAATTTTAGCCCAATCAGAGTTCGAACCAGAAAGTTATGACTGTCGCACCGAAGCTATATCGAGCAGATTCAAGCCCGTCTCCATCAACAAAGAAGAAACTTATCGCGGTGAAAGAATCCGCACGCAGGTATGATCTCTAACATGTAGATCTAGCATAGATAGAACATGCATACTTGCTAGATTGTTCTTTCGTATTAGATCGTCGTTAGGGGTTCGCGTAGTTGCCATGCTAGATTCATACACGCATATGTAGATCGTTTCGATGAAAAATTTGATATGTAACGCACACCGCTCACGGTCTTCGAACCTTCTCTTTGCTTCTACTGCGGGCCTCTACCATGAATTTATTTCCAACAATTGGTATCAGAGCATGCTAGTGGTGTACGTTTCATGTTTTTTATGAAACCGTCATGTGCGCGCATGAATAGTATGTGCCGCCATCGGGGTTCTACGAGTAGATCATGCATTGTATATATTGTATGTTCTATGAATTATTCTTGCAGGGCGCTGCTTCTAAAAATAATCTAGATTTGTGATTGCTTGCTACCAGGGGTCGGACCCCGTGTTAGCGAATATTGTCTGGATATTTTTTCTTCTGTGTGTGGATAGGTTTTAGAGCCGTAGTCGGGCAAGTGGTGGAAGTTGACCACCCTTGATTCCCAGGCTTGTTGTTAGGTTTGTTTTCCTTTTTGTTCTAAGAAATTATGTACGAGTGAGTACTTGCTCAAAGCGTACTAGAGCTTTTTCGGTTACAGATTGAAAAGGAGGACTTACCGTGGAGATCCACCACCGGGAGGATGAGCGGAACCTTAGAGGACGATGGCGATCCGGTGAAGCGTACACGGTGATGGCAAAGGGCAGAAAGCGTCAGGAGGTTGTATACAGAGGCTTGCACCGGATCGAGGAGCCTTGCGAAGGAGACAGAGAGCCTACGCTGTGCCAGTCAGGTTCAGGGGTCAGACCCTGAACTTGATTCAGTTTTGTGGTTGTTTCTTTCTACTGTTCTTTAGAGAACCCCGATGCGATAATTTGATTATCTATATTAGAGGGATGCCCTTTTCCCCTCGGGTCCTAGCGACCTTATTATGATAGGATTCCACTAGTGACGCCTATTATTTAATTGACCCTTGATGATAGTATAAATTCCTCATATTTGGTTATGCCACCATTAAGTTAACGCCCGATTAGTCGGGTGTGCCTATTTGGCCAGCATCGAAACCTAGAATGAGTTGGAATTCTACTATGACATCAATTGTCAAATTCATAAGCGAGGCGCCATGGTAGTGGGAGACCTTTCCAGTCAGTCAGACCTTAGGCTAGGCTCCAGGGCATTAGCGTGATAGCCAAGTTTGCGAAGCATCGATGTTCTTGGAATATGTAATATGACCCTTGAGTGGAGAAATCCACTCGAGGCAGGGACTATGATATTCCAAGATCGATTAATGCTTCGCGAAAGGCTTGAAACGCTAGTAGGAGCACGGTATGACTAGGGTCTAGTGTATAGGTTGTCGTGACCTTAATGTACACTCATACTTGCATAAAATAACCCTCAAATTTAATAAGGGATATAAGAGAGGACTTTTAGAGATCCTCTGGCCTCCACGGTCAATCACTTCGTGCTCGGGTGGGAGGGCATAACTCAACAACCCCCTCGGGTGAGAGCTGTGTTTTTCCATGCCAAGCAACTTAGTGATCTCCCTCGGAATATGGCGATTACGGCACCAAGGGTTCAGGCTTTTACTCACCCTCGTGGGGGCCGATAGAACTTCCGTTCCATAATTGCCTAGGCTCGTGGTTAAGCATCCGAAGTACACGTGAGGTATTCGTTGCGAAGACAATGGTGATCACGTGGTACTGGCCAAAAGATAATCATGGTTCATCAAAGCCCTTAGTTGGCAGATTTGGATAGGGTCAAGGGAAAGACCCGTGTAAGCAGAAGACCTACACACTGCCCCCTCGGACAGGTGTACCTGATTCCGAGATCTTACATACATGGTTAATTAATCCATAGATGTGTCTTCGCTGTGAGGGTAGCGTTGGCACTTGGATATAATTAGCTTATTTTAAAAATCCATAAAATAAGTTTTCCTGTATTCATTTTCATTCAACCATATAGTTCCCCTATCCGCTATCCCATAAGAGAACCAGTTATCGGGTCTCTAACTACGTAGAGCGGAAGCGCCATCTTTAGCTTATGCTTAGGTTAGTAAACGTACATTGGCTTGCAATCTAAATATCCCTGTACTAGACCTAATGGGTCCAGATATCACTAGGGTACTAACTAGGGCATATGATGACTAGCGAGAGTCTGAGGAGATGTGCAAGTATTGTGTCATAGCAGACTTGCGGACAACTCCTTAGAAGCAAGTCAGAGATATGCCGGGTGTATCAAATAAAGTTTTACTTGCATTACAAGATCGATTAATGCTTCGTGAAAGGCTTGAAACGCTAGTAGGAGCACGGTATGACCAGGGTCTAGTGTATAGGTTGTCGTGACCTTAATGTACACTCATACTTGCATAAAACAACCCTCAAATTTAATAAGGGATATAAGAGAGGACTTTTAGAGATCCTCTGGCCTCCACGGCCAATCACTTCGTGCTCGGGTGGGAGGGCATAACTCAACAACCCCCTCGGGTGAGAGCTGTGTTTTTCCATGCCAAGCAACTTAGTGATCTCCCTCGGGATATGGCGATTACGGCACCAAGGGTTCAGACTTTTACTCACCCTCGTGGGGGCCGATAGAACTTCCGTTCCATAATTGCCTAGGCTCGTGGTTAAGCATCCGAAGTACACATGAGGTATTCGTTGCGAAGACAATGGTGATCACGTGGTACTGGCCAAAAGATAACCATGGTTCATCAAAGCCCTTAATTGGCAGATTTGGATAGGGTCAAGGGAAAGACCCGTGTAAGCGGAAGACCTACACACTGCCCCCTCGGACAGGTGTACCTGATTCCGAGATCTTACATATATGGTTAATTAATCCATAGATGTGTCTTCGCTGTGAGGGTAGCGTTGGCACTTGGATATAATTAGCTTATTTTAAAAATCCATAAAATAAGTTTTCCTGTATTCATTTTCATTCAACCATATAGTTCCCCTATCCGCTATCCCATAAGAGAACCAGTTATCGGGTCTCTAACTACATAGAGCGGAAGCGCCATCTTTAGCTTATGCTTAGGGTAGTAAACGTACATTGGCTTGCAATCTAAATATCCCTGTACTAGACCTAATGGGTCCAGATATCACTAGAGCACTAACTAGGGCATATGATGACTAGCGAGAGTCTGAGGAGATGTGCAAGTTTTGTGTCATAGCAGACTTGCGGACAACTCCTTAGAAGCAAGTCAGAGATATGCCGGGTGTTATCAAATAAAGTTTTACTTGCATTAGATGTCTGCTAGGTGAAGTCGGTAGACTTATCGCTTATCCACCAAGATACTTGTTGGTACCGAGATGTCAGTGGGTTTGCTTGTTCGGGAACACATCTTTGAGTTCCAGATCGAACTAGATTCCAAAGACATAGTGCCAGATGACGAGGTGGTGGAAGATGTCTGTCTTGTATCGTTGTCTGGAACCTTCGAAGGCGTTGTCAGAGACTTTAGCTTTAACAAGCTGGAGATGGCAAACGTAGAACTTCTAAGGAGATTTCCAAGAGACAAAGGATGGGATCAAGATTAAAGGTAATGCCTTTAGTGCTTAACCTAGGTCTTATTTAGAAGAACCTATGGGAGTAAGTTATAAGAGATCGAAAACTATTTTAGTGCAGAAACTGGTGTGGACTCCTAAGTCTAGTGACGCCAAGGACGGAAGTGTTTCCGCTGTGGCAAGAATAGAGGGTATTTGAAGATTGATTATGGCCTCAGGATGTTAGGAGCTGAGTCGCTATCTAGTAGCAGTTCTTATGCTTCTTGAAATATAGACTTCGGGTCTACAGAGATTCAAGGAAAGCAGAAGGCTACTTTATAGTGAGTAATCATAACATAGGTACTGATGCCATAAGCCGCTGCGGAAGCTGTTAGATATGATTGTCTTAGTTTTTTTTTCTGAAACATGGATTTTGTTTTTTAGAGATATAGTTATGTTTCCTCCTTGGTAAATGAAGTTATTAGTTTTAGACAGCACTGTAGGTGTGTATCTTAAACTGAATTGATAGCTTCATAGTTAGAGGAATAGATCAGAAAAATCTTTTTTTTATTTAATCCCAATTCGAAAATAGATTTCATGACAGTTGCATCATCTAATTGAAATTCATCTAAATCCTTCGGAGAAGCTATCACATTTGTGACCCCTCTGATTTAGATATTCTGCCTTAGATAAATTCAGAGATGACAGAAGGTCGAGTTTTTGTTCACAGATTCATCGGAGATCCTTCTAACCTATGAGTGTAATCTGGAAGGCAGAATAACTAAAAGGGCCACTAAGGTATTGGAGTTAGTTAATTTTGACGTCTATGGTTCCAAGAGCGTCTAGATGATAGAAGTCTTTTCGATTTAATCGAAGGAACGAGAACCTATCGGATGGGTTTCATAGGATCCTGAGGGAGCATGAGATTATTTCCCAATTAAATGCTCCAAGGATGACACGTCAGAATAAAATCTCCGAGAGAAGGAATCGGACTCTGTTTGACATGGTCCGTAGTATGATGAATATCGCCAAGTGTACTACCCACCTTTGGTAGGGTTGTACCTTAAAACAGTAGCTTATATCTGAAACTATCTCTCATCTAGATCAGTGCCTCAGACCTATAGAGAGCTATGGTCTAAGCGAAAGCTGACACTATAGTGTCTCGAGATATAGGATTGTCTTGCACTTGTACAAAAGGACAAGAGCAATGAGATAGAGATTAGGGGTGAGCGTCGGTTTTGTCGGTCGGTTTCGGTGTCGGTTTTGTCGGTTTTATTTTTTTCGGTTTTCGAAAAATCAAAACCGAAACTGAAACCGAAATGGTCAGTTTTTGTCAGTTCGGTGTGATCGGTTTTCGGTTCAGTTTCGGTTCGATTTCGGTTAATATGAGTTATACTAGAACCCTTGGCTCTTGAATCTTAATCGTCAGTTCATCACAAATAAGTGGATGATTATGTTCTTACATAGTGCCAAAATGAAAGTTCAAAGCAAAATCAATCGACGTTCACTCTTTTGAAGCATTGTAGATGTAACATAATTACTTCGTACTTGCACTTACTTGAAACAAAAGTATTATGGCCGTTGTGTTTATGATTTAAGAAGTCGGGTCGGTTTTTTCGGTTTCGGTTCGGTGTTTCATACCCGGGAACCAAAACCGAAACCGATTTAATCAGTTTTGTCGGTTCGGTTTCGTTTCGGTTAGGCGGTTCGGGTCGGTTTTTGCACAGCCCTAATGGAGATATAGTTCCAGGTATATCTGTTTATAGGTTACCCTTAGGAGGCATAAGGTGGACTGTTTTATGATCTTGAGGTTTGGAAGGTAATCGTTTCTATGAACACTATCTACCTAGACCAAGATTATATTATAGACCATAAGTTTATCAGTAAGGTAGTTCTGGGTGAACTATTGGGTACTGGTAGAGAGTGCGCATCTGAAAAACGTAGTGGGAGTAGATGATACAAGAAACTAGTATACCAGACACTGTAGAAATAATTCACTTTTGTACCACCACCACCTCGTCGTTGTGGGACCATCAGAGCTCCTGAAAGATACTATAGAGAAACTTCAATAGTTAATCCAGAATTTCAGAAGGATGATCCCTAGAGCTACGAAGAAGTAGTGGGAGCTTCCGACAGCTCTGACTGACAAAAGACCATGGAGGCAAATTTGCATCAATGTCTCTTGGAACAGTCATGACACTTATAGCACTATCACCTTTCGGGGTGTAGGAGGTGTATAAGAAGAGCACCCAGTTAAGACTTAAGTAGCTAGATTAGTTACCAAAGGAGAAGGGATTGACTATGTCAAAACCATCTTACTGGTAGCTATGCCTGCGTCTATTTCAGATCCTCTTAATCCATCATAACCCATTATAGTTGGGAGATCTGGTAGATGGATGTCAAGACAGTTATTCCCTAACAGGAATTTGGAAAGGACATATGGATAATGTAGCCCCGGACTTTGTGTCAGTAGGTTAGGAAAATATAGAATGCGAGTTGCAACGGTCCATTTATGGACTGATGCAAGCATCCAGGATGGAATATTTATTTTGATCAAGGGAATCCGCTCACACGGATTTGATCAGAATGAGGATAAACCAAGAGGGTACAAGAAAAGTGAAAGAGCTATAAGGGTGTACGTAGTACTTTACGTTAATGATATTCTACTGATTGAAAATGATGTAAGAATATTGTTTACGGTAAAGGTTTGTAGTCATCACAATTCAATGTGAAAGACCCTAGTGAGGCAAGTTATGCTCTGGGAATCAAGGTAACTCGAGATTACCAGAACAAGATTATCTTGCTGTCACAGGCTATGCATGAAGATAAGATTCTAGCCAGATTCATTTTACGAGGCTAGATATCTATTGTATAGCAGGATTCATGGGTCGGTTTCAGTCGAACCCGGGTCTAAATCACTGGACTAAAGTGAAGGGTATACTCAGAAATCCTTATTAAGTAAGGATTGTGAGTTAGCTTACACTTCACAGGTCCTGACATCGATTGGACACACAGGATCTGACTTTAGTGTCAGATGTGTATTCCAGAGAATCGATTTCAGAGATTATTTTGGGATTATAAGCAGTAGTTGCTAGAGGGTGAAGCAAGTGCATCACAGACTCCACCACAAAGACTGAGCACGTTGTTGCGTGCGAGGTAGTCTACCAGGTGGTATAGCTTAGGAAGTTCTTAAAGAACTTGGGATGTGTACCAAAGGCTCAGTTATCTGTTGTTGCAAATAGAAGAGCAGTAAGCAAGGTCAAAGAAGACTAGGCACCGCCGTGAGGGGAAACCCATCATGTACAAACTCCACTTGATCTGACAGTTATAGGAGGAAATGCAAGTAGAAGTACTGAGGTAGAATCTACAGACAATGCTGCCAATTCCTTTAGAGAATTCCTGCAAAGGCTTTTGGGCAGCATGTAGAAGCTACAGAGCTCAACACCGTTATTCCTCGTTAGACCTAGTAGGAGATTGTTAGAATTGGTGAGGTCTACAGCTCGTAAAAACCTATAGTTTAGCTATGTATGGTTGATAGTATAGGATTGCATATTGGTATGTACCTTAGTACGTGTTCTGATTACAGAACAGAGAGCCATGGCTACATGGTAATTCTCTTGAGTGAGAGACTCAAGGGACTCGTCCCATGTAACCTAAATACGTTCGCAGCTCTGATCAGGGTTGGTCGCCCTATACGGATAAGCTGTTGGGATGACAGAGCGTGGATATCTCCACCACGGTCATTACCAGGCACAATATCTATGGCCGAACGGAACCAACACGGTGCACAGATCGGTGAGCAGACACCGGTGCACTAAACCGTGTTTCTGCTTAGGGTAAAACGATCCTAAACCCTGAGGAACCATGTCTGGTGGACTAACCAGTTGTGTGGTGCTTTGGCGCACCAATGTATGAGGATCCGGATGCAGTGATCCAAAATCACGGTGTACTGGGTTATCTGGCTGGCGTTGCATCAGCATGTCACTCCTGCAGGCTATCCACATCCTTAACGGGAGGTGCGTTTCTTGGTCTGACCTACGTCGTATTAAACCCTGGCCAGGTGGTCATCAGTTGGACTGGTGACAGATCCGGTTACTCGGCAGAGTAATCGGAGGTACGATGTATATGGTCAACCTGAAAGGAACCGAGTCATATGAGCACTCGATTCTGACGGTATTCTCCACCGCTCGAGTTGCATCATGGTACCAGATGGAGGGACATCGAGTTTACCATACTAAGCGGAGAGCAGAGGTATAAGAGAGAACATAGTAAGTCTGGGGGAATTGGAGTGCAGCCTGTATCGCACTCTGGGTGACCACACAGGTTAACTCGGACTCAGAGGATCGATGGTACACTCGGGTAGTGTGTCGATCGAGTCTGAGTTGGAAGCCATGAACCCTGGTCCCTGAAGGTTCCACCTTATCGATATTATGTACGATTCTTATACCATCTCCTCGAAACACAGAAAGTAGTTAGAGGAAGCGAGAAGTCCAAGCCTACACTCCGTGAGTGCTTCGCACTAGTGCACGATAGATGCGTAGCTGCATATGTGTGCATTAAGGGGAAACCCTAGGTTAGTGTAGAGACGCATATAGCAATTCCTTGCCATAAGTGGACTTTGCTACATGGGTGCGATGCACCAGGACATGTTGCGAGTTGACTAGTTGATTTCACTAGGGGCACCCTATGGGAACCTCAAAGAATAGTGAAATCACGGGTGCACTTCACTTATGTGTGCCTTGCAAAGTCTCGTACACGAGGAACGGCCAACTAGTGACATAAGGGCGTTTTGGTCATACCATGCGCCACTATGTACTAAGGGGGTCGGCCCTAAGTGTTGAGAGACTGGTAAAGGCCGGCCCCACTGGTTTCAGGAGGTTATTGCCTTCGATGAACGGGCCGGTCATGAGGCACAGAAAATGGGCTAGTTTTGACCATTTTCAAAAAAACCAAGGAAAAGATAAAGATAAAGAAGAGATATATAGGGAGAAGGTTTGAATCAGTCAACCCTATCCATCCCATCCCTATCTATATGGATAGGTCGGCCCTATATAAGGGAAAGGGGAGAGGGGGGTCGGCCAAGGCATGAGGCAAGCCCTAGGGTCGGCCATGCAAGCCATGGGGAAACCCTAGCCGCCCCCTCTCCTCTCTTCGCATCTCCTCTCTCGTCTCTCTCTCCCTCACTTGCGCCATTGGATGGTGACTCATCTTCCTCGCATGGTGTTTCGTAGAAGGAGAAGACTCGTCGTATGGAGGCACTCAGAGATCCATCGACGAGGTGCCATGCATCGTGTGAGATCGGATGAACTAAATGGCATCTCCTGTAACCTTTTGCTGTCCAGAATCTGCACAGAAAATCATTATTGTTTCTGTGATTTTAGGAGCTACAGAAGTCCAAACGAGGTGAAACTTATTGCAAAAGTTGCATCTCGAAGTTGGCTACCTACAGTTCAAATTTCAGCCCCATCGGAGTTCGAAGCAGAAAGTTATAGCTATCGTACCAAAGCTATATCGAGCAGATCCAAGCCTGTCTCCATCGACAAAGAAGAAACTTGTCGCGGTGAAAGAATCCGCACGCAGGTATGATTTCTAACATGTAGATCTAGCATAGATAGAACATGCATACATGCTAGATTGTTCGTTCGCATTAGATCGTCGTTAGGGGTTCGCGTAGTTGTCATGCTAGATTCATACACGCATATGTAGATCGTTTCGATGAAAAATTTGATATGTAACGCACACCGCTCACGGTCTTCAAACCTTCTATTTGCTTTTGCTGCGGGCCTCTACCATGGATTTATTTCCAACAGTGTTATGTACCAATTAGTTTTTTTTGGTTGACCGATCGTACCTTAACAGGGTCTGTCGACTGATCTTCCAAGGCGTTCACGGGCCGATCGTGCCCTGCGAAGGGACCTTTTAACCGATCGGCCAAATGGTAGAACTCGCTTGGAGTGTTATGTACCACTTGGTTTTTACTGTGCTAGCCGACTACTACCATCACACATACAAAAAAGTAAGGAGGAAATACATCTTTATTAAATGGAATTCGAGCTATAAAATGATTACATGCATCCCTCCCGCTCAGCTGCCTTGGTAGAACTTGCATAAGTTGGTTGCATTCCATGGTTTACCAGCACGTCACCATCGTGGGTCCTTAAACGATAGGCTCTGTTCTTCCCCACGCTATCAACGATGTATGGTCGTTTCCAGGTAGCTCATGGCTTACCACTTCCAGGCTCTTTAGTGTTCTCGAAGACCTTCCGCATAACCAGATCGCCTTGTTTGTTGACTAGGTCGACTATATTGTAGGGGGTACATCTATGTGTCAAAATATAACGAACAAAAGTCGGGAGGAATCCTTGTATCATTTGGAATTCACTTATAATCTATTATTTGAATAAGTATCCTATAATTGTGGGACCCTTTCTAGCTATGGGATTTTTTATCTTTTGGCCCCACAGAAACAGGTATTAAAGTCACTTTTTTGACACATATTTCTCACTATAATATAGTCAACCTTGTCAACTTGTGTGGGACCCACTTAGACTACTTAATCAACAGTACGAACAAGGATCCTACAATAGTGGGACCCCTCTTATCTATGGAACTCTTTATATTTTGGTAATACAGATATGGGTGTTAAAGTCACCAATTTGACACATAGATGTACCCCTCTATAATGTAGTTGACCTTGTCAACTGAAGTAGGCCTCACTAGGACTACTATTGTAACATCCGTCACAAACACACAAGATTTTGTCCGCTTTGCCCATGCCCGTACGAGAACTGCCCAAGGAGGTCACCCATCCTAGTACTGCTCTCGCCCGAGCACGCTTAACTACGGAGTTCTTACATTGTGACGACCAAGATCCAATAGGCCAAGTGCCAAGACTCCTGAGGCTGTGATGCCAAGATGGATGAGGTGAGGTGAGGTGTACAAGGCCATGAGTTAGTCCCACATCGCCTAGAGAGAAGAAGATCCTGAGCTACTTATATAATTTTCCCTCCTAAACATAGAAGACATGTTTTAAAACCGTGCGCCGCTACAGAATTCGTAAGAACTCCGTAGTTAAGCGTGCTTGGGCGAGAGTAGTACTAGGATGGGTGACCACCCTAGAAAGTTCTCGTGTGGGCACGGGCAAAGCGGACAAAATCTTATGTGTTTGGGGCGGATGTTACAACTGTCATGTTCTACTTCATAAATAATGATTCCATAGTAATGGGACCCCTCATAGCTAAGGGACTCTTTATAATTTGGCCATGTAGATGTAAGTATTAAAGTCACCCCTTTGAGACATAGATGTACCCTTATATAATTAAGTTGATATTTTTAAATAAAGTGGGCCCCACTTGGACTCCTTTTGTAATCTACTATATAAGTAAAGACCCCTCAAAAGTGGGACCCCTTCTGGCTTTGGGACTCAAAAGTGTTACCCATTTCATATATAGATTTACCCCTTTGTAATATAGTTGACCTTATCAACAAAAGTGGGCCTTATTTTGTCTCCTCTCATAATCTAGTACATCAATAAGGCTTCCAAACTAGTGGGACCCCTCCTAGCTATGAGATTCTTTATATTTGGCCATACAGATATGGGTATTAAAGTCACCCCTTTGACACATAGATATACCCCTTATAATATAGTCCACCTTATCAACTAGAGTGAGCCCTGCTTGGATTACTCTCACAATCTACTATATGAACAAGAATCCCATAATAGAGGGACCCCTCCTAGCTATGAGACTATTGGTATTTTGGCCACACAGATATGGGTGTTTAAGTCACCCCTTTGACACATGGATGTACCCTTATATAATCAAGTCGATCTTGTCAACTAGAGTGGGCCTCTCTTAGACTTCTCTCGTAATCTACTATATGAATAAGGATCTCATAATAGTGGGACCCTTCTAGCTATGAGACTTTATATTTTAGCCACATAGATGCGAGTGTTAAAGTTATCATTTTCATACATAGATATGCTTCTTATAATGTAGTCGACCCTATCAATTGGAGTGGGCCCCACTTGGACTACTCTCGTAATCTACTATATGAATAAGCATCCCAGAATTATGGGACCCCTCCTAGCTATTGAATTTATTATATTTTAGCTACACAAATACAAGTAAAGTCAGCCATTTGACACCTAGATGTACCCCTATAATATAGTCGACTTTGTCAACTGAAGTGGGCCCCCCACTAGGACTCATCTCGTAATCTGCTATAAGAATAAGGATCCCACAATAGTTGGACCCCTTCTAGTTATGGGAATTTTTTTATTTTAGCTACACAGATGTGGGTGTTAAAGTCACCCCTTTGATACATATATGTACCTCTCCAATATTATAGTCAACCTTTACAACTGGAGTGGGAACCACTAGGACTCCTTTTATAATTTATTCAATGAATAAGGATCCCATAATAGTGGAACCCTTCCTCACTATGAGACTTTTTATATTTCGGCCTCATAGATGCGGGTGTTAATGTCACCCTTTTGACACATAAATGCACCTCCCTATGATGCAATCAGTTTTATCAACTTGAGTGGGTCATAAAGTGCAAGCCGATATAAATAGGGTAGAGTGCTTGTATCACTTGGACTTCTTTTATAAATTGCTACATAAATAAGGATCTCACAATAGTGGGATCGCACATAACTTTGGGACTCTTTATATTTTGGTCATACACATATGAGTGTTAAAGTCACTCTTTTAACAGATAGATGTACCCCCATGATGTAATCGGTCTTATCAACTAGAGTAGACCCCATTTGAAGGCAAACATAAGTAGAAAGGAGTCCTTGTATCAATTAGAATCCACTTATAATATGCTACATGAATAAGTATCCCTCATTGGTGGGACCCCTCATAGTTATAGAATTCTTCTACTGTTGGCCCCACAGATACAGGTGTTAAAGTCACCTCTTTGGCATATAGATATACCAATCTATAATATAGTCAACTTTGTCAACTTAAGTGGGACCCACATGAATTTCTTAATCAACAATATGAATAAGGATCCCATAATAGTGGGACCTTTTCTATCTATGGTACTCTTTATATTGACCGTATAAATGCGGTTGTTAAAGTCACCCTTATGGTATATAGATGTAACCCTATAATACTTGACCTTGTCAACTAGAGTAGGCTCCACATGGACCCCTCTTATAAAAGGTGTCCAAGTGGGGCCCACTCCAGTTGACAAGGTCAACTATATTATAAAGGGTTACATATATATGTCAAAAAAGTGACTTTAACACCCGCATCTAAGAGTCCCGAAGCTAGGAGGGGTCCCACTATTGTGGGATTCTTATTCATATAGTAGATTACAAGAGGAGTCCAACTAGGGCCCACTTCAGTTTAAAAGATCGACTTTACTATATAGGGGTACATATATGGGCCAAAGGGGTGACTTTAACACCCTCATCTGTGTGACCAAAATATAAAGAGTCCTATAGCTAGGAAGGATCCTACAATAGTGGGACCCCTCTTATCTATGGAACTCTTTATATTTTGGTAATACAGATATGGGTGTTAAAGTCACCAATTTGACACATAGATGTACCCCTCTATAATGTAGTTGACCTTGTCAACTGAAGTAGGCCTCACTAGGACTACTCTAGTTAACAAGGTTGACTATATTATAGGGGGTACACTTATATATCAAAAGGAGTGAGTTTAACACCCATATTTGTATGGCCAAAATATAACAGTTCCCTAACTAGGAGGAGTCCCACTATTGTGTGATCCTTATTCAGGTAGTAGATTACAAGAGGACTCCAAATGGGGCCCACTCTAGTGAATAAAATATATTATATTATAGGGGATACATCTATATATCAAAGGGGTGACTTTAACACCCAAATTTATGTGGCTAAAATATAAAGATTCCTAAAGTTAGGAGGGGGTCCCACTATTATGGAATCATTATTCATATAGTAGATTACGAGAGGAGTCCAAGTGGGGCCCACTCTAGTTAACAAAGTTGACAACATTATAAGGGGTACATCTATATGACAAATAGATGACTTTAATACCTTTACACGGATTTGGTTTTTCCTAACTCGTTCTGGACTCGTTACTTGACAGATTTCATATCTGTTTCGACCGTTGGATGAGAAATTTGAGGAATATTTATTGTAAGCCTAGTTTCTCAATATATATAAGGGGGTCTAGGGTTTTGGAGTATTGAAACATATTGATAAGAGAAAACATTGGTTTCTTTGGCGGCGATTCTTGGTGATGCTTCTTGAGGAGGAGATTAACTGGGAAAAAAAGAATGCGTTGTTCTTCCTCTCTGGCACTTAAAGAACTGATGAGCAATGTCGATGATCTATGCATCAAAAGAATGGCTTTTATATCCGCATGTGTGTGCCCAAAATATAAAGAGTCATATAGCTTGGAGGTGTTCTACTATTGTAGGATCCATATTCGTATAGCAGATTATGAGAGTAGTCAAACTATACCCCCCACCTACCCTCAAATATATTATGGGAATACATCTATGTGTAAAATGAATGACGTTAACACTCATAAGTGTGGCCAAAATTTACATATTCCCATAGCTAGAAGTGGTCAAGATATTGTGGGATTCTTATTTATATAGCAGATTTTGAGAGGAGTCCAAGTGTACCCCTCTCTCCGGCCCCCTTCGACTATAACATAGGGGGTCATCTATGTATCAAAGGGGTAAAATTAACACCCGCATATGTGTGGATAAAATATAAATAGTACAAAATTAAAAAGGGTCCTACTATTGTGAGATCTTTTTCATGTAGCATATTATAAGCAGAGTCCAAGTATACCCCTCACCCTCCTCGACTACATCATGGGGGTACATTTATAAGTCAAATGGGGCAATTTAATACCCGTATGAGTGTGGTCAAAATATAAAGAGTCTTATAGCTAGAAGGGGTCACACTATTATGGTATCCTTATTTATATACCAGATTATAAGAGTAGCCCAATTGTACCTCTCCCCTCCCAACTGCATCATGGGGGGTACATCTATCTGTCAAAGAGGTGGCTCTTATACCTGCCAAATGGGTGAATTTAACACCTGTATCTATGTTACTAAAATATAAAGGGTCTCATAGCTAGGAGGGGTCCCACTATTATAGGATCCTTATTTATATAGGAAATTATGAGATAAGTCATAGTGGGGCCCACTCTAGTTGACTAGGTCTACTATATTGTAGGGGTACATCTATGTGTCAAAATATAACGAGTCCCATAGCAAGGAGGGGTACTACTATTATAAGATCCTTATTTATATAGTAAGTTATGAGAGAAATCCAAGTTGGACCCACTATATTTGACAAGGTCGACTATATTATATGTGGGTACATCTAAGTGGCGAAGGGATGACTTTAACACCTGTAACTGTATTGCCGAAATATAATAAGTCCCATATCTAGGAGGGGTCCCAACATTGTGGAATCTTATTAATATAGTAGATTACAAAAGGAGTCTAAGTGGGGCAAACTCAAGTTGATAAGGTCGACTACATTATAGGAGGGTATATCTATGTATCAAAGATGTGATATTACCACTAGCATATATATGGTCAATATTTAAAGAGTTCTATTGCTAGAAGAGGTCTCTCTATTATGGGATCCTTATTTATGCAGTAGATTATAAAAGGTGTCCAAGTGGGGCCCACTCCAGTTGACCCCATTTGAAGGCAAACATAAGTAGAAAGGAGTCCTTGTATCAATTAGAATCCACTTATAATATGCTACATGAATAAGTATCCCTCATTGGTGGGACCCCTCATAGTTATAGAATTCTTCTACTGTTGGCCCCACAGATACAGGTGTTAAAGTCACCTCTTTGGCATATAGATATATCAATCTATAATATAGTCAACTTTGTCAACTTAAGTGGGACCCACATGAATTTCTTAATCAACA
Organism: Chamaelirium japonicum; assembly: GCA_947650365.1. NCBI lineage: Eukaryota > Viridiplantae > Streptophyta > Magnoliopsida > Liliales > Melanthiaceae > Chamaelirium > Chamaelirium japonicum. The sequence goes on from OX393554.1 coordinate 80,324,791, forward strand.
ATATGAATAAGGATCCCATAATAGTGGGACCTTTTCTATCTATGGTACTCTTTATATTGACCGTATAAATGCGGTTGTTAAAGTCACCCTTATGGTATATAGATGTAACCCTATAATACTCGACCTTGTCAACTAGAGTAGGCTCCATATGGACCCCTCTCCTATTCTACCTGAATAAGGATCACACAATAGTGGGACTCCTCCTAGTTAGGGAACTGTTATATTTTGGCCATACAAATATGGGTGTTAAACTTACTCCTTTTGATATATAAGTGTACCCCCTATAATATAGTCAACCTTGTTAACTAGAGTCGGCCCTATTTGAACTCTTCTCATAATCAATTTTACCAATAAGGATCCTACAATAGTGGGACCCATCATAACTAATGGACTCTTTATATTTTGGCCATACAGATGTGTGTGTTAAAGTCACGCCTTTCACACATAGATTTGCCCCTATAATATAGTCGACCAGGACAACTGGAGTGGGCCCAATTTGAATGCCTCTCTTAAGCTACTATATAATTAAGAATCCTACAATAGTGAGATCCCTCATTGCTATTGGAATCTTTATATTTTGGCCAAACAGATGCATGAGTTAAAGTCACCCCGTTGACACATAGATGTACCCTACTAGAATATAGTCGACTTTGTTAACTTGAGTGGTCTCCAACTTGGACTCCTCATAATCTACGATATGAATAAGGATCCCATAATAGAATGACCCCTCTTAGTTATGATACTTTTTATATTTTGGCCACACAGACATAGGTGTTAAAGTCATCCCTTTGATATATAGATGTACCTTCCTGTAATGTAGTTAACCTTGTCAATTGGAGTGGGCCCAATTGAACTCCTCTTATAATCTACTACATGAATAAGGATCCCATAATAGTGGGACCCCTCCTAGCTATGAGACTTATTATATTTTAGCCACATATGTAGGTATTATGGTCACCCATTGACATATATATAAACCCCCTTATAATGTAATCGACCTTGTCAACTGGAGTTATCCCAGTTGGACTCTTTCTGTATCTACTACATGAATTGGGATCCCATAATAGTGGGACCTTACCTAACTCAAGGACTCTTTATATTTAGGCCGTACAAATCTGATTATTAAAGTCACCATTTTGACACATAGATGTATCTCTTATAATATAGTCAATTTTGTCAACTTGAGTAGTCCTTACTTATACGTCTCTTGTAATCTACTATATGAATAAGGATCCCATAATAGTAGGACCCTTCCTAACTATGAGATTTTTTATATTTTGACCATATAGATGTAAGTTTTAAAGTCAGCTCTTTGACATATAGATGTACCTACCTATAATGTAATCGACTTTGTCAGCTAGAGTAGGCCCTATTTGGATTTCTCTCATAATATACTCTATAAATAAGGATCCTAAAATTGTAGGACCCCTCCTAGTTGTTGGACTCTTTATATTTTGGCCAAACAGGTGTGGAAGTTAAAGTCACTAATTAGACACATAGATATAACCCCCTATAATATAGTTGATCGACCTAGTTAACTTAAGTGGGCCTCACTTATACTCATCTCGTAATCTACTATATAAATAAGGATACCATAATAGTCAGATCCCTCCTAACTATAGGGACTCTTTATATTTTGGCTATACAGATATGGATGTTAAAGTCACCCATTTGAAAGATAGATATACCCCCCTATAATATAGTTGACATTGTTAACTGGAATGGGCCCCATTTGGATACCTTTCATAACGTACTATATGAATATGGATCCCATAATAGTGAGACCCCTACTATCTATAAGATTTGTTTTATTTCGGCCACATAGATACGTGTGTTAAAGTCATCCATTTGATACATAGATGTACCACTCTATAATATAGTCAACATTGTCAACTGAAGTTTGCCCTACTTGGACTACTCTTATAATCTACTATATGAATAACGATGCCTCAATAGTGGGACCCCTCATATATATGGGAGTCTTTATATTTTGGCCATATAGATACGTGTGTTAAAGTCACCCCTTTAAAAAATAGATGCACCCCTAATAATGTAGTCAACCATGCCAACTAGAGTGGGTCCTACATGGACTTCCTTTGTAATCTACAACATGAATTCGGATTTGAGAAAAATAGGCCCCTCTTAGCTATGAGACTCTTTATATTTAGGCCACACAGACACTCTTTTTATTTTGGCCATACAGACATAAATATTAAAGTCACCCCCTTTGATACTTAGATGTACCCCCTACAATAAAGTTGACCTAGTCAATTAGAGTGTGCCCCACTTTTACTCCTCGTATAATCTACTTCATGAATTAGGTTCCCAAAAAAGTGGAACCCCTCCTAGCAATAAGACTCCTTATATTTTGGCAATACAAATATATATGGGTGTTAATGTTACACCTTTGATACATTGATATACCCCCTTATAATATAGATGACTTTGTCAACTAGTATGGGCCCCACTTCGACTCATCTCAAAATAAACTACATGAATAAGGATCCCATAATAGTGGGTCCCCATCTAGATATGAGACTTTTTTTATTTTTGCTATATAGATTTGGATATTAAAGTCACCTATTTGATACATAGATGTACCCCCTTATAATATAGTCGAACTTGTCAACTGGAGTGGCCCCCTCTTGGACTCATCTCCTAATCGACTATATGAATAAGGATCCCATAATAGTAGGATCCCTCCTAGCTATAAGATTCTTTATATTTTGGCCACATAGATAGAAGAGTTAAAGTCACCCTTTGGACACATAGATGTACCCCTTATAATATAATCGATCTTGTCAACTATAGCGGCCCCCACTTAGACTCCTCTCAAAATCTATAATTTGAATAACGATCCCACAATAGTAGGACCCCTCCTAGCTATGGGTCTCTTTATATTTTCACCATATAGAAGAGGGTATTAAATTCACCCATTTGACACATAGATATATCCCCTATAATGTAGTCGACCTTGTCAACTTGAGTAGACCATACTTGGACTCCTCTTATAATCTACTATATGAATAAGGATCCCATAATAGTGGGACCCCTCTTAGCTATAAGACTCTTTATATTTTAACCACGTAGATTCAAGTGTTAACGTCACCCCTTTGACTCATAGATATACCCCATATAATATAGTCGATCATGTCAACTAGAGTAGGCCCCACTTGGACTCCTCTTGTAATCTTCTACATGAATTCGGATCTCATAATAGTCCCTCCTAGCTATAAGACTCTTTATATTTCTAGTAATATATATGTCGGTGTAAAAGTCACTTCTTTGATATATAGATATACTTCATATAATATAGTCGACCTTGTTAACTAGAGTGGGCCTAACTTGGACTCCTCTCGTAATCTACTCTATGAATAAGGAACCCACAATAGAAGGATCCCTCCTAGTTATGAGACTTTTAATATTTAGGCCATATAGATGTGGGTGTCAAAGTCACCCTTTTAACACCTAAATATACCCCTTTTTTAAAACATTCGATGTACCCCTCTATAATGAGTCGACCTTGTCAACTAGAGAGGGACCGACTTGGACTCCTCCCATAATCTACTTTATATATAAGGATTTTATATGAGTGGGACCCCTCCTACTAATGAGAGTCTTTATATATTAGATATACAGATGCGGGTGTTAAAGTCAACTATATGAATAATGTTTCATAATAGTAGGGCCCCAAATAGCTATAGGACTCTTTATATTTTGGCCTCACAGCTGCAGCTGTTAAAGTCACTTCTTTGACACATAGATATACCCCCTATAATATAGTCGACCTTGTCAATTGGTGTGGGCCCCATTTGGACAGCTCTTATAATCTACTACATAAATAAGGATTCTACAGTAGAGTGACCACTCCTAGGTATGAGACTTTTTGTATTTTTGACACACAGATACGGATATTAAAGTCTCGATTTGAGATATAGATGTACCCCCTCATGATGCAGTTAACCTTATAAACTAGAGTGGATCCCCATGTGCAGGCCATAAAAAAAGTGGACCCCTATTGTATCACTTGGTTTTCTCTTATAATATACTATATAAATTTGGATCCCACAATAGAAGGATTCCTCATAGGACCCTTTATATTTTGGCTACAAGTATATAGGTGTTAAATTCACCTCTTTGGCGGATAGATGTACCCCATTATGATGTAGTCTGTCTTATCTAAAGGAATTGACCCTATGTACAGACCAATATAAATGGGGAGGGGTTCTTGTATCACTTAGAATGGACTCATAATCTGCTATATGAATAAGTATCCTACAATGGTAGGACCCTACCTAGCTATGGGATTCTTTCTCTTTCGGCTCCATAGATACGGGTGTTAAAGTCACCCATTTGATATATAGATGTAACCCCTTATAATGTAGTTAACTTTGTCAATTTAAGTGGGATCCACTTTTTCTCTTATTGTAATTTACTGCATGAATAAGGATCTCATAATAGTAAGACCTATCCTAGCTATATGACTATTTATATTTTGTCCATACAGATACGGGTGTTAAAGTCACCCTTTGACATATGGATGTACCCTCTATAATATAGTCGACCTTGTCAATTGGAGTAGGTTCCACTGGAACTCCTCCCTTAATCTACAATATAAAAAAGGATCCCATAATAGTGGAACCCCTCATAACTATGTCACTCTTTATATTTTTACCACAAAGATATGGGTGTTAAAGTTACCCCTTGACATATAGATGTACCCACTTATAATGTAGTTGACCTTGTAACTAGAGTGAGACTACTTGAATACCTCTCGAAATCAACAACATGAATAAGGATCCCACAATAATAAGACCCCTCTAATTATGTGACTCTTTATATTTTGGTCATATAAATACGGGAGTTAAAGTCACACATTCGACAGATAGATGTACCCCCTATACTATTATCGACCTTATCTACTTGAGTGGAACCTATTTGGACTCCTCTCATAATCTACTATATGATTAAGGATCCAATAATAGTGTGATGCCTCCTTACTATTGGAATCTTTATATTTTGGCCAAACAGATACGGGTGTTAAAGTCACCCATTTGACATATAGATATATCCTATTATTATATAGTCGACCTTGTCGATTGCAGTGGCCTCTACTTGGACTTATCTCGTAATGTACTATATAAATAAGGATCCCACATTATGGTACCCCTCCAAGTTATGACACTTTTTATATTTTGGCAATACCGATAAGGGTGTTAAAGTCACTCTTTTGACACATAAACGTACCTCCCCTATAATTTAGTCGATTTTGTCAACTGGTATGGGACCCACTTGGAAAGCTCTTATAAACTACTACATGAATAAGGATCCTATAATGGTGGGACCCTACTAGTTATGGGCCACTTTATATTTTAGCCACACATGCGGGTGTTAGGATCACCCCTTTTACATATAAATATACCCCATTATAATGTAGTCAACCTTGTCAAGTATAATTATCCCCACTTGGATTCCTCTCATGTATAATCTAATGTATGGATATGGATCCTACAATAGTGGGACCGTACCTAACTCTGTGACTTTTTATATTTTGGCCACACAGATGTAAGTTTTAAAGTCACCCCTTTGATACATAGATGTACCCCCATAATATAGTCGATTTTGTCAAGTTGAGTGGGCCCTACTTGTATTTCTCTCGAAATCAACAATATGAATAAGGATCTATAATAGTGGACCCTCCTCGCTATGAGACATTTTATATTTTGGCCATATATATATCGGTATTAAATTGACCTCTTTGATATATTGATGTACCTATCTATAATGTAGTCGACTTTATCAACTGGAGTATGCCCTACTTGGACTTCTCTCGTAATTTACTATATGAATAAAGATCTGATAATAGTAGGACCCCTCTTAATTATAGAACTTTTTATATTTTGGCCACATAGATATGGGGGTTAAAATCAACCGTTTGAGACATAGATGTAACCTTCTATAATATAATCGACCTTGTTAACTTGAATAGGCTCCACTTGGACTCCTCTCGTAATCTACTACATGAATAAGGATCCCACAATAGTTCGATCCCTCCAAGCTATAAGAATCTTTATATTTTGGCAACACATATATAGGTATTAAAGTCACCCTTTTCACCTACATATTACCATCCAATAATATAGTCGACTTTGTCAACTGGAGTGGGCCCCACTCGGGTACCTTTCGTAATCTACTACATGAATAAGGATCCCACATTAGTGAGACCCTTACTATATATAATACTTGTTTTATTTTGGCTATAAAAATATGGGTGTTAAAGTCACCCTTTAGCACAGATATACCCCTCGATAATATAGTCGATCTTGTCAACTTAAGTTGGCCTCAATTATACTCCTCTCGTAATCTACTACAAAAAGAAGGATGCAACAATAGTGAGATCCCTTATAGATATGGGTATCTTTATATTTTGGTCCCATAGATATGGGTGTTAAATTCAATTCTTTGAAAAATAGATGTACCCTCTATAATGGAGCCAACATTGTCAACTAGAGTGGACCCCACTTGGACTTCCTTTATAAACCATAACATGAATAAGGATTTTCGAATAGTAGGAACCCTCCTAGCTAAGGGACTCTTTATATTTTGGCCATACAGGTGTGGGTGTTAAAGTCACCCATTTGACACATAGATATGACCCCCATAATGAAGTTGACCTTGTAACCTAGAGTGAGCCCCACTTGGACTCCTCTCCTAATCTACTATATGAATAAAGATCCCATAAAAGTGGGACTCATCCTAGGAATAAAACTCCTTATATTTTGGTAATTCAAATTCGGGTATTAAAGTTAGACCTTTGAAACATAGATGTATCCCCTTATAATATAACTAACCTCGTCATCTGGAGTGAGCCCCACTTCAACTCCTTTCATAATCTATTACATGAATAAGACTCTCATAATAGTGGGTCCCCTCCTAGCTATGTGACTTTTTTATTTTGGCCACACAGATTCGGGTGTTAAAGTTACCTCTTTGACATATAGATGTGACCCCCCTATAATGTAGTCGATATTGTCAATTGGAGAGGGCCCTCTTTGACTCCTCACATAATCGACTATATGAATAAGGATCCCACAATATTGGGACCCTCCAAGCTATAGGAAAATTGGTATTTTGGCTACACAGATACTGGTGTTAAAATCACCCCTTTGACACATAAATATACCCCTTATAATATATCGACCTTGTCAACTATAGAGGGCCCCACTTGGAATCCTCTCAAAATATATAATAAGAATAACGATACCACTATAGTAGGACCGCTCCTAGTTATGAGGCTTTTTATGTTTTGGCCATACAGAAATAGGTGTTACATTCACTAATTTAATACATAAATGTACCCTCCTATAATATAATCGATATTGTCAACTACAGTGGACCCCACTTGAACTCCTCTCATAACTACTATATGAATAAGGATCTCAATTGATACATAGATGTACCCCCCTATAATGTAGTCGACCTTGTCAACTTGAGTGGACCCTAATTGGACTCCTCTCATAATCTTCAACAAGAATAATAATCTTATAATAATATAACCCCTTCTAGCTATGAGTCTCTTTTATATTCTGTCTGTGCAGATGTGGGTGCTAAAGTCACCCTTTGACCTATAGATGTACCCCATATAATATAGTCGATCTTGTCAATTGGATTGGGTCCCACTTGGACTACTCTCGTAATTTACTAAATGAATATGGATCCCTCAATAGCGGGACCCCTCCTATCTATGAGACTCTTTATATTTAGGCAACACAAATGCAGGTGTCAAAGTCACCCCTTTGACACATAGTTGTACCCCTTTTCTTTTAATATTCATTGTACCCCTCTATAATGAGTCGTCCTTCTCAACTAGAGAGGGACCCACATGGCTTCATCCCGTAATCTACTATATATATAAGGATTTCACATTAGTGGGACCCCTCCTAGCAATGAGAATCTTTATATTTTGGCCACTCCTATTCGGGTGTTTAAGTCACCCATTTGACACATAGATGTAAACTCATAAAATTATATTGATTTTGTCGATTGGAGTGGACCCCACTTGGACTCCATTTGTAATCTATTTCTTGAATAAGGATCCTATAATAGTGGGACCCATCCTAGATACAAGATATTTTATATTTTAGCTACATAGATGCGGGTGTTAAAATCACCCATTTAATACATAAATATATGCACCATAATTTAGTTGACCTTATCAACCAGAGTAGGTCCCACTCTAACTCTTTTCGTAATCTATTACATAAATAAGGATCCCACAATAGTATGACCCCTCCTAGCTATGGGACTTTTTATATTTTGGTCTCACAAATGTGGGTATTAAAGTCACCCATTTGATATATAGATATACCTCACTATAATATAGTCGACCTTATCAACTAGAATGACCCTACTTGGGCAACTCTTATAATCTAGTACATGAATAAGGATCCCACAATAGAGGTACCCCTCTTAGCTTTGAGACTTTTTATATTTTGCTATAAAGATACGGGTAGTAAAGTCACCCCTTTGACACATAGATGTACCCCACATGATGTAGTCGGCCTTATAAACTTAAGTGGGCCTCAATATGCTTACCATTTAAGGTAAAAGGAGTCATTATATCACTTGGACTTCCCTTATAGTATACTGTATAAATAAAGATCCCACAATAACGGGATCCCTCTTATTTGTGGGACTCTTTTTATTTTGGCTACGAACATGTGGGTGTTAAATTCACCCCTTTGATAGATAGATATACCCCCTTTTGATTTAGTCGGTCTTATCAATTAGAGTGGACCCTATGTGCAGGCTAACATTAAGGAGGAGTCCTTGTATCATTTGGAATCAACTTATAATCTGCTATATGAATAAGTAACCCAAAATAGTGGAACCCCTCCTAGCTATGAGATTCTTTCTCTTTTGCCGACAAAAACGGGCACAAAGATGTACCCCCTTATAACGCAGACTCCTCTTATAATCTACTACATGAATAAGGATCCCATAATAGTGAGACTCTTCCATGCTATATGACTCTTTATATTTTGGTAACAAAAATATTAGTGTTAAGGTCACCCCTTTGACACGTAAATATATCCCCATATAATGTTTATCGACCTTGTCCACTGGAGCGGGCCCCACTTTGACTCCTCTCGTAATGTACTATATAACTAAGAACCCCACAATAGTGGGATCCCACCTAACTATATAACCCTTTATATTTTGGCCACCCGGAAGCGGGTATTAAAGTCACCCTTTCACACATAGGAGTAACCCCCTATAATATAATCGACTTTGTCAACTAGAGTGGGACCCACTTGTACTCTTCTCGTAATCTACAGCTTGAATAAGGATCCCATAATAACATAACCCCTCCTAGCTATAGGAATATTTATATTTTGGCCATACAGATGTGTGTGTTAAAGTCACCCTTTGAATTAAAGATATACCCCCCCTATAATATAGTCGACATTGTCAACTAGAGTGGGCCTAACTTGGACTCCTCTTATAATCTATTATGTGAATAAGCATCCCACACTAGTAGTACCCTTCCTAGATAATAGATTCTTTATATTTTGGTCACACAAATGCGGTTGTTAAAGTTACCTATTTAAGACATAAATGTACCCACCTATAATATAGTCGACTTTGTCAACTAGAGTGAACCCTACGTAGACTCCTCTTGTAATCTACAATAAGAATAAGGATCCCATAATAAAGGGACCCCTCCTAATAATAGGGACTCTTTATATTATGGTCACATAGATATGGGGGTTAAAGTCACTCCTTCAACACATAGATATATCCCCCTATAATATTATTGACCTTGTTAACTTGAGTGGGACCCACTTGGACTTATCTCGTAATCTACTACATCAATTAGGATCCCACAATAGTATGACCCCTCCTAGCTATGAGACTCTTTATATTTTGGCCATATAGATATGAGTGTTAATACATAGATGTATCCCCCAATAATGTAATCAACCTTGTGAACTAGAGTAGGCCCTACCTGGACTCCTCTCGTAATCTGCTACATAAATAAGGTTCCCATAATAGTGGGACCCCTCATACCTATAGAACTCTTTATATTTTGGCCTCACAGAAATACACATATTTGATATATAGATGTACTGTGATGACCAATATCCAAGAGCCAAGAGTCAAGGCTCCTAAGGCTGTGATTCCAAGATGGAAGATGTGAGATAAGGTGTACAATGCCACCAGTTAGCTCCACAATACTTGGAGAGAAGAAGATCCTGAACTACTTAAATAATTTTCTCTCCCAAACATAAAAGGCATATTTTAAAACCGTGCAGCGCTACGAATTTCATAAGAACTCCGTAGTTAAATATACTCGGGCAAAAGTAGTACTAGGATGGATGACCCCCTGGGAAGTCCTCTGGTATAAGCAAAGCGGATAATTTCTTGTATGTTCGGGGCGGATGTTACAAAATGGTATCAGAGCTGGTTCTTATCGCGGTGAAAAGGGTATATATTGGAAATTAAATCCTATTATCAGAGTCGCAACAAAAGCAAAAGATAGATCCGAAGATCTTACGGTGTATGTTTTATTACAATTAATTCTACAAAATAATCTACATGCAAATCTATGATCTTAGCATATGTGCGGACACCCTAGAGGTATACTACGATCTATGAAAGATATGCATGCATCTAGTTAGATATTTAAAATCATCATACCTTGTAGATCTATGATCCAAAGAGAATGGAGTGATGATGAACCGCACGTGAATTATAAGGGAAGCTGTTAGATGGCACCTTGTCCTTTGCGAAGGGAGGAATTCTCGAAGTCCTATTTCTGAGTGCAAGGACTACGAGCTGACGGAGGAATTCATTGTGAAGACAATGGCAAGCCGTGAGATCTCCTCCTTTTCTTTCTCTCTTCTTCCTTCTCCTTCCTTTCTCCTTCTTCTTCCTCTTTCTTCCTTGGCCGAAACCACAAAAAGGGAGAGGAAAGAAGGGGGTTCGGGTTTTAGGAGAGGAAGGCACTTGGGCCGGCCCCTATCTCTATTCCTCATATAGGGCCGGTCCTCAACTGCTCTACGTAAACTAGGGGCTGGCCCCAAGGGGATTAGGATGAGGGGGGATCGGTTTTAGGGTTTCTCCATGTCTATCATGAAGCCTGGATAAAAATGCCCTTCATGAAAAGTGAAACAATGTAAGAGAGATTGAGTAAAGTGTGTTACTCGGAATCGAGTTCCGTCAGCATCTATGAGCTCCTGGAATTATTTCACTTATTTTAAGATTCATATTCAATATGTTATGAGCCATATTTTTATATTTATCAAAATACCGGCCTATAGCCCCTAGCACATGTGAATTAGGTTCTTAGGCTTCGGGCTTGCGCTCCATCGCGCTACTTCACATCCAATGTATTCAACCAGGTCGGGGAACAATTCATACACACAATAATAGGGTGGAACCTTCAGGGTTCAGGATCTTCAGCTCCAATTGGATCCCTGATTAACTGTTTTATTGACACACCGAAAGTTCCGTTAATCAGCCCTAATCTATTTAACCCGCGTAGCCACCCAGAGTACGACATGAGTTGAACTCTAGTGATCCTAAACTTATATTACTCCCTCGTAATCCTGTTCTCTACTATACTCTGATAATCCTTAGTCCCTTCTATTACTGGTGCCATGATTCGACTCGGGCGATGGGGAGCACCGTCAGATCTGATCGATCATCTGACTAGGATTTGATGACTTGTCATCTATAGTACCACATACCTTTCGGTGCTATGTCTTGCATCCGAAATGTCGTCAGTCATACTGACAACCACCAGGCCTGGATTAATTGTGTGGATAGATTGACTCATCAAAATGCACCCATCTAATACTAAACGCCGGATAACCTGTAGAGATTGCATGCCACTCAAGCGCCAGTCGGGTAACCCAACGTACCGTGGTATTGGACTATGAAAGATCCACACATATTGGCACATCAAAGCACCATACAACTGGTTAGCCCAGTATACATGGTTCCTCAGGGTTAAGGACAGATTATCTATAGTAGTAAGATGGTTTATGCACCAGTGTCTGAATCACTGAACTATGCACCATCTTGGTTCCTGTTCAACATGATCATCGTGCTTATTCAGGTGAATGGGAATCCCACGTTCCCATAGTGGAGACTTCACCATATCCTCTACCTGTCAACAACTTATTCTCGATGAAGCGACCGGCATCACCAAAGCTGTGAACTGGTTCTAGGTCTATACAGAACTGGTCCACTGGGTCTCCCAAGCATGGATCCACCATGCGTCTCAGTGGCCTACAATGTTTCCTAGCGTCCTTTATTATATATGTATTAATATATACCAAAGTAGTATTCTAATTAGAGCAATAACTAAAGTCATATTTATTAATGTTAATACAGAAAATCCACGCTAGTGGATATGTAGCCCTTAAGGGGGGTGGATTATGATGACTAAGAACCAAGACTCCTAAAGTTATGATGCGAAGATGGATAATGTGACGTGAGGTGTACAAGACCACGAGTTTGCTCCATATCACCTGAAGAGAAGGAGATCCTGAGCTACGTATAAAATTTTCCCTCCCAAGCAAAGAAGATACGTTTTAAAACCGTGTACTGCTACAGATTTCGTAAGCTCCATAGTTAAGTATGCTCGGGCAAAAGTAGTACAAGGATGGGTGACCCCCCTAGGAAGTCATCGTGCGGACATAGGCAAAGTTGTCAATTTCTTATGTGTTTGGGGTGGATGTTACATATACCTCTCTATAATATAGTCAACTTTGTCTAGGGAGTGAGCTCCACTTGGACTCTTCTCGTAATCTATAACATGAATATGGATCCCATAATAATGGAACCTATTCTAGCTATGCAATTCTTTATATTTTGATCACACAGATACGGGTGTTAAAGTCACCTCTTTGACATATAGATGTATTCCTCTATAATATAGTTGACTTTGGTAATTGGAGTGGGCCCCACCTTGACTTCTCTCGTAATCTACAATAAAAATAAGGATTCTACAATAGTGGGACCCTTCTTAATTTATGAGACTCTTTATATTTTGGTCACATAGATGTAGGTATTAAAGTCACCCCTTTGACATATAGATGTACCCCCCAATAGTTAAGTCAACATTATCAATAGGAGTGGGCCTCACTTAGACTCCTTTCATAATCTACTATATGAATAAGAATCCCATAATAATGGGACCCCTCCTAGAAATAAGATTTTTTATATTTTGGCCATATAGATATGGGCGTTAAAGTCACCCCATTATACATAGATATACCCTCCTTTAATATAGTCAACCTTGTCAACTATAGTGGGTCCTACTTGGACTTCTCTCGTAATCTACTATATAAATAAGGGTCCCATAATAGTTGGACCCCTTTAGTTATAAGACTTTATATTTTGGCCATTCAGCTGCAGGAGTTAAAGTCACCATTTTGACATATAGAAGTACCCCCGAATAACGTAGTCGATCTTGTCAATTGGAGTGGGCCTTACTTGGACTCCTCTCATAATTTACTATATGAATAAGGATCCCACAATAGTGAGACCCCACCTTGCAATGAGATTCTTTATATTTTGGCCACAAACATGTGAGTGTTAATATCACCCATTTGACACAAAAATATACCCCCTATAATATAGTCGATCTTATGAACTTGAGTAGGTCCTACTTAAACACCTTTCATAAAATATTACGTGAATAAAGATCCCACAATAGTAAGATATCTTCTCACTATGGGACATATTATATTTTGGCCATATAAAAGTGGGCATTAAAGTCATCCCTTTAACACATAGATGTAACCACCTATAATATAGTCGACTTTGTCAACTAGAGTGGGCCCTACTTGGACTCATCTCATAATCTACTACATGAATAAGGGTCCCATAATACCAGGACCCCTCTTAGCTATAGAACTCATTTATATTTTGGCCACACAGATATGGATGTTAAAGTCACCTCTTTGGTATATGGATGTACCTCCATATAATATAGTCGACCTTGTCAACTAGAGTGGGCCCCACTTGGACTCCTCTCGTAATATACTATATGAATAAGGATCCTATAATAGTGGAACCCCTCTTACCTTTGAGATTATTTATATTTTGGCCACACATACAAGTGTTAAAATTATCTTTTTGACATATAGATATACCATGCAACCTATAATATAGTTGACTTTGTCAACTGGAGTGGGCCCTACTTGGACTTTTCTTATAATCTACAGCATGAATAAGGATCCTACAATAGTGAGACCCCTTTAAGCAATGAGAATCTTTATATTTTGGTCACATAGATACGAAGGTTAAAGTTACCTTTTCGATATATAAATGTATCCCCCAATAATATTATCAAATTTATTAATTTGAGTGGGACCCACTTGGACTACTTTTTTTAATCACCCCTTTGACAAATAGATGTATCTCTTTATTATGTAGTTGACCTTGTCAACTAGAGTGAGTCCTATTTGGGTTTTTCCCGTAATCTACTATATGATTAAGTATCCTATAATAGTCTATGAGAGTTTATATTTTAGCCACACAGATACGGGTGTTAAATACATCTATTTGATATATAGATGTACCTCTCTATAATATAGCCAACCTTGTTAACTTGAGTGGGTCCCACTTAGACTTCTCTCTTAATCTAAAGCAAGAATAAGGATCCCACAATAATGGAACCCCTTCTAACTATGAGATTCTTTATATTTTGGCCATACAGATGCTGGAGTTAAAGTCATCCATATAACAAATAGATATACCCCCTATAATAAAGTCAATATTTTTAACTAGAGTAGGTCCCACCTGGACTGCTCTCATAATCTACTATATGAATAAGAATCCCATAATAGTGAAAACCTTCTGAGCAATGAGACTCTTTATATTTTGGCTATACAGATGCGGGTGTTAAAGTCACCCCATTGACACCTAGATATACCATCTATAATATAGTCGACCTATTCATCTAGAGTGGGCCCTACTCGAACTTCTCTCATAATCTACTATATATATTATAAGGATCCTATATTTGTAGGGCCTTTCCTAGCTATGAGACTCTTTATATTTTGGCCATAATAATGCGGGTATTAAAGTTACCCCTTTGACACATAGATGTACCCCCCAATAATATAGTCGACCTTGTTAACTGGAGTAGGCACCACTTGGACTCCTCTCGTAATCTACTACACGAATAAGGTCCCACAATAGTTGGACCCCTTCTAGAATGGTACACTCTATATTTTGGCCGTACAGATGCAGGTGTTAATATTACCCCGTTGATACATAGATATAACCCCTATAATATAGTCAACTTTCTAACTTGAGTGGGCCCTACTTGTACTCCCCTTGTAATCTACTATATAAATAAGAATCCAATAGCAGTTGGACCCCTCTTAGCTATGGGGCTCTTTATATTTTGGCCATACAGATGTTGGTGCTAAAGTCAGCCCTTTGATATATAAATGTACCCCCTATGGTGTAGTCAACCGTTTCAACAGAAGTGGGCTCTATTTGGACACCACTTATAATCTACTACATAAATAAGAATCCTAATTTTATGAGACCCCTACTATCTAAGAGACACTTTTTCTTTTGGCCCCACAGATACAGATATTAAAGTCAACCATTTGACTCATAGATGTACCCCTCTATAATATAGTCGACTAAGTCAACTATAGTGGGCCCTACTTGGACTCATTTCATGATCTACTACATGAATAAGGATGCCACAATAGCGTGACCCCTCCTAGATATTAGAGTCTTTATATTTTGGCCACATAGATACGTATGTTAAAGTTACCTATTTAAAAAAAAGATGTATCCCCTATAATATAGTTGACCTTGTCAACTAGAGTAGGCCCTACTTGGATTTTCTTTTTAATCTACAATATGAATAAGGATCCCAGAATATTGGGAACCCTTATAGCTATAGGATGCTTTATATTTTGGCCACATAAATGCGGGTATTAAAGTCATATTTTTGACACATAGATGTATCCCCTATAATGAAGTCGACCATGTCAGCTAGAGTAAGGCCCCACATGGACTCGTCTCGTAATCTACTACATGAATAAATATGCCACAAAAGTAGGACCCTTCATAGCAATAAAACTCCTTATATTTTGGCCATACAAATTGGGGTGTTAAAGTTATACCTTTGACACATAGATTTACCCCCTTATAATCTAGGTGTCCTTGTAAACTAGAGCGAGCCCCACTTCGGTCCTTCTTATAATTTACTACATGAATAAGGATCCCATAATAGTGGGTCCCTTTCTAGCTATGGGTCTCTTTATATTCTGGCTACACAGATACGGGTGTTAAAGTCACCCCTTTGATATATAGATGTACCCCTTATAATGTAGTCAACCTTATGTACTAGTGTGGGCCTCACTTGGACTCCTCTCATAATCTACTGCATGAATAAGGATCATACAATAGCAGAACCCCACCTAGCTATGAGACTTTATATTTAGGCTACACATATATAGGAATTAAAGTCACCCGTTTGATATATACATATACCTTTTTTTTTTAATATTCGATGTACCACTCTCTAATGAGTCGACCTTGCGAACCCTAAAAACCACAGGCGGTTCTGCCAGGCCACGGTGCTTTGCTACGAGCCCTTGCTAATTCCTCCCTCGGTGCAGTTCTCCCATGGTTGTGGGGTTTTTAGGGTTCGCCTTACCACTCAGGTATTAGGTGATTGTGCCTCGCTCCCACCTCCTCCCCTGGGCCACATCCCCCCCTGGAGCACGACATTGGGGATAGAGCGCCCTTCGGAGAGCCTGAAATTCCTCCAGGGTTCGGTCCTCCAGCGGCAGCTGGCCCTCATCTTACGAGGTCCGGCAGCCGTGCGTTAGGCCACCCCCTGTTCCAACTAGGGCCAATGAAGCCGCTCCACCGGGAGAGGATGCGGGTAGCCAGGACCCAGGTACGCCATCCCTCCAATAGATCACCCGGGATGCAGGTATGGTTGTTTCGAACTTTGATTTGGGCGCGAATGGAGGCGTTTCTTCTTTTTCTTTTAAGGGTGCCAGAGGAGCGTGTGTGGCATCCCACGTCAACCCTTTTGCCGACGAGCGTGAGGGAGTCCCTGTTGGTTTGGATGAGCGGGGGCCCCCCTTGGGACCCCAGGGGGACCATGTGCCGATTGCTGTAGACAGCTCCCTTTTCGGGGGAGCTCCTATTCCTAACATTGATGTCAACAGGAGTGCTGTGACAGAACAGGGGAGGCAGGTGACCATGGCTGATCAAAGCGCAGACCAGGGGAGACAGGAGGCTGCAGTGGAAGGGGGAGCCGTCCAGCTTCAGTCTGCGAGAAGAAGCTTCATGCAGATTTTGCAACGCTCTTCTGAGGATCCGCTGCTAGCCCAAGCTCTGATCCGGTCGAAGATGCGCCTTTTGGAGTTAGATCAGGCCGACCCTTCGGTTTCCCTGCCTCTCTCTCTTTTGGAAGATGATGTGATTCTTGACATTGCTAGGAGATGTGGTTTTATTACTACTCCAGAACTGGACGGTGTTCGTTTTTTCCTTGACTCTATCAGGGCCATGGAAGAAAAGAGAGCGAAGTTGGCTTCGTCCTGAGGAAGATGTTGTGGCGGAGTTTGGTGGAGCGTTGTTTGGAGTCAGGGTTGTTTTCTATGAAGATATTGTCTTGGAATGTTAGGGGGCTGGGGAAGTCGGAGAAGAAGAGAGATGCCAGGTCTTTTGCTTCAATCCACGATGTTGACATCATTTGCGTCCAGGAATCGAAACGAGAGAATCCTACCAGCCACATTTTCCGCTCTTTCAGTACGAAGAAGATTGCTAAATGGGAAGCGAAAGACGCTACAGGAGCTTCAGGGGGTATTCTGGTAGGGTACAGCGACGACCTTTTCTTACTGCGGAATACGATTATTGGAGTTTTCTCCCTTTCTCTTATTTTACAGAACAGGCTGGACGGTGAGGAGTGGATGATATCCTCAGTCTACGGGCCTACAGATCACAGTAGAGGGGATGACTTCTGGACCGAATTGTCCTCACTCCGGGTGAGCTTTCCTGGCCCGTGGGTGGTCGCAGGGGATTTCAATGTCACGAGAGGGTCGGGAGAGAGGCTGCGCAGTGATGGTGACATTTCCGCTATGAGAGCTTTCTCCCTCTTCATCCGGCAACATGAGCTTATAGATCTTCCTTTAACAGGCCGCACCTTCACCTGGAGTAACAAGAGAGAAGACCCTATTTTGGCTAGGCTTGATCGGTTCCTGATTTCTGCGGACTGGGACTCCCACTTTCCTGATTCGATTCAGTCAGGTCTGGCTTCCTGCGTGTCTGATCATGCCCCAATTCTTCTCTCAACCGACTCTATTTCTCCAGTGCGCCCCCCCTTTAGGTTTGAGCTAATGTGGTCGGTGGAGGAGGGTTTCCAGGAGCTGCTGGCTGGATGGTGGGAGGAAGCGGGCAACCTTGATAACTCGGCTTTGAACCTGACTAGCAAGCTCAGGTTTATCAAGAGGAAACTTTTGTGTTGGAGCAGGGACCATTTTGGTAATGTACTGCGGCAGAAATCCTCTACCTTGGTAGCAATTTAGTCCCTTGAAGTTTGGAGAGAATCTGCCAATCTGACGCAGCTGGAGGCCGCGGAGTTGAAGAAGCTGAATGAGAATCTGGTCCTTCTCTTGCGGAAGGAGGAAGAGATGTGGAGGCAACGATCGAAGGAGCAGTGGGTCAAGCTGGGTGATGCGAATACCACCTATTTCCACAAGGTGGCCAATGCCCGTAGAAGGAAGAACTTTCTGACTTCTCTGTGGCATGAGGGGCGATCGTTGACTGCCACTTCCGATATCCTGGAGGCAGCCACTTCCTTCTTCAAGAGCTCCGTCCGGGAGACAGAAGGAGCCACAGGGGTCTCGTTTGACTGGGTCGGCATGGATTTCAAGAGATTGCATGGTGACACGGGCATTGACGCGGAATTCAACGACGAGGAATTTCGGAAAGCGGTTTTTCAGTCCAAAGGTGATGGAGCTCCAGGGCCAAATGGGTTCCCTATGGCCTTCTACCAGAAGTACTAGGATATGCTAAAGGGCGACCTTTGCCATTTTTTATGAGACTTCTTCGCGGGCAAGGTAGGTCTTCACTACTTGAATCACTCCTGGATAATCCTTCTTCCTAAGAAATCTGGTGCAGAAGCTATTTGAGACTTCAGGCCGATCTCTCTATCGAATTGCCTCTATAAGATCGTCTCGAAGGTCCTAGCCAATCGTCTAGTGGACAATATCTCTTTGCTGGTCTCCTCCTCCCAGACAGCTTTCATCAAGGGGAGATTTATTCTGGACAGTGTGGCAGCGGCTCATGAGACTATCTTTCACCTACGCGAATCTGGAGAAGAGGGGGTGTTGCTAAAGCTGGACTTCGAGAGAGCTTTCGACCAGATCAAATGGGAATTTTGCTTGATTTGCTGAAGGTGAAGGGCTTCTCTAGCAATTGGGTGGGCTGGATCAGAGAGATTTTAGTTTCCTCGAAGCTGTATTGCCTTATCAATGGGGAACAGGGTAAAGACTTCAAGGTTTACAAAGGCCTGAAGCAAGGTTGTCCCCTTTCACTGTATCTTTTTATTCTGGTAGTCGATGCTTTTGATGCCTCGATTCGCAAGGCGAACGCTGAAGGTCTTGTGAAGAGAGTGGGCGGGCATGGTTAGACCACCTCGAATTTGCATTATGCAGACGACTCACTCCTATTCACCATGGCTTGCCCTTTCCAGATGGTCTCGCTCAAGATACTTCTGTATGGGCTGGAATTGACGTCAGGCTTGAAGATTAACTTCCAGAAGAGCAACCTGTATTACATTAACACGGGGGATGCAGGAAGGGGTTTAGCTAGACTGTTGAATTGTAAGGAAGCTACTTTGCCAATAAAATACTTGGGATTGCCTATCAGTGATAAGGCTCTTAGGCGGGAGGATTGGGAGCAGCTGATTCTGAAGATCAAGAGGAGATTGGAGGGTTGGAAGAGTCATTTTCTGTCCTCAGGTGGCAGACTCGTGCTGGTGTATTCAGTTCTATCTTCGATTCCTTCTTACTACCTTTCCTTCTACTACCTGCCGCCTTGGGTGATAGATAGGATCGACAAGATACGGCGATCCTTCCTTTGGCGTGGTGTGGGGGTCAACACGGGAGGCTACAATCTATTGAGATGGGACCAAGTTTGTCTGCCAAAGAAGCTAGGAGGCCTGGGGGTCTTAGACCTGCGCAGGTTCAATATATCGATACTGGGGAAATAGTGGTGGAGGCTGCAACAAGGTTCGAGTGGATCTTGGAGAGATATTCTTCTGGCGAAATATTTCAAGAGGTTCTCTCCTTTGCAAGCGAGAGGTAGGGTCTCAGGGAGAATTTCTCATTTTTGGAGGGGCATTCTGAGGGTCAAAGACTTCTAGGCGACCACACTTACTCTAGGCGATGGTCGAGATATTAGATTTTGGAAGGATACTTGGCTTGGGACCAGGCCGTTGGAGCAGCTCTTTCCATCGCTCTTCTCCTTGGCCCGGAGTAAGGGCGCTTCCGTCCACTCCCAAGCTTGTAGAAGGAATGGCTCAATGAGTTGGAGCATAAAGCTAGGGGCACCGCTAGACCGGGAGAGTCGACGGGAGATGCAGGATCTTACCACTATTCTGCAGGCGGCTTCCTTCAGGACGTCGCGAGATGAAGTCCGATGGAACTGCACTTTTTCAGGGGTTTTCTCCGTTAGATCATTCTATGAGCATCTGCTTCCTCGACTTCAACGACATAAACTGTCGAAGGCAATTTGGAGGACAAAGGCCCCCTCGAAGGTTCAGGTGTTTTCCCTACTAGCTTCGAGGAACAAGATTCTAACGAAGGCGAATCTGTTGAGGCGGAATCACCCCCAGACGTCGGACGCCTCGTGTACTTTCTGCGCCTCGGAGGAGGAGACGGTATCGCACCTGCTGCTCGGGTGCCCTTTTGCTAGGCAATTGTGGGATCACTTCGAAGGGAAGGCAGGGATCTCCTCACACCCACGGACACTCCATGGCCTTTGGAGTTCGTGGAGAAGGAGAAGAATTCCAGAGGAAACTAGGAAACCGTGGGATCTGCTGGTCATGGCGATCGTTTGGGTCATCTGGCTTGAGCGGAATAACCGGATTTTCAATGGCAAGTCTTCAGGGCCGGAGCAGCTGCGGCATTCGGTGTGCTTCTTCTTCAAAACCTGGATGATCCCTTGGTACGATAAACTAGGGGATGAGGCACTTCTTTTTTGTAACAGAATTCTTGCCTAGTTTTTAATTGGTTTCTGGTTGGGGTCCGCCAAACCCTTCCTCCTTTGAGGAGGGGTTCGTAAAAAAAAAAAAGAAAGGGACACACTTGGACTCTGCCCGTAATCTATTATATATATATAAGAATCTCATACTAGTGGGACCCCTTATTGTAATGTGAGTTTTTATATTTTGGCCACACAGATGCTGGTGTTAAAGTTACCTATTTGACATATAAATATACCCTTTATAATATTGTCAAACTTGTCGACTAGAGTGGGCTTCACTTGGACTTCTCTCGTAATCTACTTCATGAATAAGGATTCCATATTAGTGGGACCCCTCCTAGCTATGAGACTCTTTATATTTTGGCCACATATATACAGGTGTTAAAGTCACCTCTTTGACATATAGATGTAACCTTAAATAATTATATTGATTTTGTCAACACGAGTTAGCCCCACTTGGACTCCTCTCATAATCTACTACTTGAATAAAGATCTCACAATAGTCAGACCCATTTTAGCTATGGGACTCTTTATATTTTTGGCCATATAGATACGGGTGTTAAAGTCACCCCTTTGATATATAAATGTACCCCCCATAATGTAGTTCATCTTGTCAACTGCTGTGGGCTTCACTTGAACTCTTCTTGTAATCTACTATATAAATAAGAATCCCATAATAGTGAGACCCTCTTCGTTATATGACACTTTATATTTTGGCCTTATAGATGCGTGAATTAAAGCCACCCCTTTTATATATAGAGGTACCTCCTATAATATAATAGACCTTATCAACTGAAGTGGGCCCAACTAGGATTTCTCTTATAATCAACTATATGAATAAGGTTTCCACAATAGTTAGACCCCACCTAGCTTTATGACTCTTTATATTTTGGGCTCACAAATGCGAGTGTTAAAGTCACCCTTTTGATACATAGATATCGCTTCTATAATTTAGTCGACTCTGTCAACTAGAGTAGGCCCCACTTAGACTATTATTATCATTTGCTATATAAATATGGATCCCACAATAGAGGGACCTATCCTAGCTATGAGACTTTTTATATTTTGACCACATAGATATAATTATTAAAGTCACCCTTTTGATACATAGATGTACGCCTCCATGATACAGTCAGTTTTATCAACTATAGTGGGCCACATGTGTAGGCCATATATATGAGAATGAGTATTCTATCACTTGGACTTCTCTTATAATATGCTATATAAATAAAGATCCCACAATAGTGAGATCCCTCCTAGCAATGAGACTCTTTAAATTTTGGCCACAAACATGCGGATATGAAAGTCACATCTTTGACAGATAGATGTACCCCCTTATGGTGTAGTCGGTCTTATCAACAGGAGTGGACCCTATTTGTAGGCTAATATAAATATGGAGAAGTCCTTATATCTCTTAGAATCGACTCATAACCTACTACATAAATAAATATTCTATAATGGTGGGACCCCTTCTATCTATGGGATTCTTTCTATGTTAGCCCCACAGATACGGGTGTTAAAGTCACCTCTTTGACACATAGATGTACTTTTTATAACGTAGTTGCCATTGTCAACATGAGTGGGCCTTACTTGTACTCCTTACGTAATCTACTATTTGAATAAGAATCCAACAATAGTGGTGCCCCTCCTTAATATAGGACTCTTTATAGTTTGACCACAAACATATGGGTGTTAAGGTCACCTCTTTGATACATAAATGCACCCTTAATAATGTCATCAACCTCGTCAACTAGAGTGGGACCCACTTGAACTTCTCTTGTAATTTATTAAATAAATAAAAATCATATAATAGTGGAATCCCTCTTAACTATATGACACTTTATATTTTGGTCATACAAAATAGGGTATTAAAGACACCCCTTTAATAATAGATATATCCCCCTATACTGTTGTTGACTTTGTCAACTAGAGTGAGCCCCACATAGAATCATCTCGTAATCTTCTACATGAATATGGATCCCATAATAGCGGAACCTCTCCTAGCTACAGGACTTTTCATTTTGGCCATACAGATGCGGGTGTTAAAGTCACCCCTTTGACACTTGGATGTACCCTCTATTATCTAGTTGACCTTGTCAACTAAAGTAGGTCCCATTTGAACTCCTCTCATAATCTACTAAATGAATAAGGATCCTACAATAATGGGACCTCTTCTAGCTATAAAATTCTTTATATTTTGGCCACACAGATACGGGTGTTAAAGTTACCCATTTGATACATAAATGTACCCATCTATAATATAGTCGACCTTATCAACTTGAGTGGGCCATATTTAGGGGTGGGACTTGGGCGGGTTGGGTGAGTTGAAGGGTCTGCCCATGCCCAACCCGACTTGTGCAAACCTTAACCCGTTTTGCCTATGAAACCCGTGGAAGCCCAACCCGTGCTTGCCCATTCTAGTTGTTCGGGTTGCCCAATTTGCAAAATAATGGGCGGGTTAGGTGGGCTGCTCAATTAGAAATGCTTGTGCACATAAATAGATGGGAAAAAACCCAACATATTTTTTAATTGCATAAAAAAAATCTTTTTTCTGTATAACGAAAACACAAAATACAATCCATATCCTCACATATTTCAAACAAATTCTTAGCATTCAATATCAAACAGACAGTCTTTGATTTCCATAAAAAAAAAACGACCAAAGCATTCAACGTTAGTGTATCACTTCCTCGGGTTCCTCGGGCTGGGAAGATCAGTACCCAAACCCGTCAAAATTGAAATCGGGTTGATCTTTTTTTGTCCAAACCCGTCCAAGTTTTTAACCAACTTTGCCCATGTTTGTCCATTATTCGGGTTAGGCGGGTCGGGTTTGGGTCAAACCCGCCTAAGTCCCACCCTAGCCCTACTTGGACTTTTCTCGTAATCTATAACATAAATAAAGATCTCATAATAATGAAACACCTTCTAGTTATAGGAAAGTTTATATTTTGGCCATATAGATGTGGGCATTAATGTCACCCCTTCGACACATAGATGTACCCCCCTATGTTGTTGTCGACCTTGTCAATTTGAGTAAAATCCACTTAGACTCCTATCATAATCTACTATATGAATAAGGATCCCTCAATAGTAGACCCCTCTTTGCTATAGGACTCTTTATATTTTGGATACAGATGCAGATGTTAAAGTAACCCTTTTGATACAAAGATATATCTGTTATAATATAGTTGAGTTTGTCAACTAGATGTGCCCCACTTGGACTCCTCTCGTAATCTACTACATGAATAAGGATCCTACCATAGTGAGACCCCCTACATATGGGATTCTATATTTTGGCCATATAGATACGGGTGTTAAAGTAACCCATTTGACATATAGATGTACCCCTCTTTAATATAGTCGACTTTGTTAACGAGAGTTGGTCCTACTTGGACTCATCTTGTAATCTGCGACATGAATAAGGATCCCCCAATAATGGGTTCCCCTTCCTAGATATAAGAGTTTTTATATTTTAGCTATATAGATATGGATGTTAAAGTCACCTCTTTGATATATAGAAGTATCATATTATAATATAGTCAACCTTATCAACTTGAGTGGGCCCCACTTGGACTTCTCTCGTATCTATAATAAAAAATCGATTCCATAATAGTGGGAACCCTCTTAGTATGAGATTCTTTATATTTTGGCCATATAGATATGGGTATTAAAGTCACCCCTTTGCATATAGATATATCACCCTATATGAACTTGATATTGTCAACTGGAGTGGGCCCTATTTGTACTGCTCTCATAATCTACAATATGAATAAGGATCCTACAATAGTAGGACCCCTCCAAAAAATTCAACTTTTTATATTTTCGTTATACAGATGTGAGTGTTAAAGTCACCTCTTTGATATATAGATGTACCATCTTACAATGTAGTAGACCTTGTTAACTAGAGTAGGCCTCTTTTGGACTTCTCACGTAATCTACTACATGAATAAGAATCTCATAATAGTGGGACTCTTCCTAGTTATGATACTTTTTATATTTTGGCCACATTGTTGCATGTGTTAAAGTCACCCCTTTGATACATAGATATACCCACCAATAATATAGTCGAGTTTATCAACTGGAGTAGGCCCCACTATGACTCATCTCATAATCTACTACCTGAATAAGGATCCAATAATAATTGGACCCATTCTAGCTATGGTACTCTTTATATTTTGGTCACATAAATACGGGTGTTAAAGTCACCCCTTTGACATATAAATATGCCCCTCTATAATATAGTCGACCGTGTTAACTGGAGTGGGTCTGACTTGGACTTCCCTTGTAATCTACTATATAAATAAGGATTATATAATAGTGGGACCCCTTTTAGATCTGATAGTTTTTATATTATGGCCTTACAGATGCGGATATTAAAGTCACGCATTTGATGTATAAATATACCCCTATATTGTAGTCGACATTGTCAACGAGAGTGGGCCCCAATTGGACTCCATTTGTAATATACTTTATGAATAATGATTCCACAATAATAGGATCCCTCGTAGCTATAAAATTTTTTATATTTTGGTCACACAGATGTGGGTGTTAAAGTCACCGTTTTAACACATAGATGTACTCTCTATCATGTTGTCGACCTTGTCAATTGGAGTAGTCCCCACATAGACTTATTTTGTAATCTACTATATAAATATATATCTTACAATAGTGGGACCCATCCTAGCTATGGCACTCTTTATATTTTGGCAACACAAATGCGAGTGTTAAAGTTAGCCCTTGGACACATAGATGCACCATTATATAATTAAGTCGATCTTACCAACTAGAGTGAACCCTACTTGGACTCCTCTCGTAATCTACTACTTAAATAAGGATCCTATAATAATAAGGCCCTCCTCTTTATGGGACTCATTATATTTTAGCCACACAGATGCGGGTATTAAAGTCACCCTTTGATATATAGATATACATACTGTAATATAGTCGACCTTGTCAACTAGAGTTGGTTTCAATTGGACTACTCTCGTAATCTACTACATGAATAAGCATCCCATAATAGTGAGGCCCCTCCTAGCTGTGGGAGTCTTTATATTTTGGCCATACAGATATAGAGATTAAAGTCACCCCTTTAACACATAGATATATCCCCTATAATGTAGTTGACCTTATCGACTGAAGTGGGCCCCACTATGATTTATTTTATAATCTACTATATGAATAAGGATCCTACAATAATGGGACCCCTCCTAGTTATGAGACTATTTATATTTTAAGCACATAGATACTAGTGTTAAAGTCACCTCTCTGACAAATAGATATACCCTCCCAATATTTAGTTGATATTTGCAATTGGAGTAGGCCCCACTTGGACTTTTCTCATATAAAACCACATAAATAAGGATCCTACAATAGTAGAACACCTCATAGCTATGTGACTTTTATATTATGGGTATTTTAAAGCCATCCCTTTTAAATATAGAAATACCTCTCTATGATGCAGTTGGCCTTATCAACTGTAGTGGGCCATCTTGTGCAGACCAATATAAGTGGGGTGGAGTCCTTATATCACTTGGACTTATTTTATAATATGCTACATAAATAAGGATCCCATAATAGTGGGATCCCTCATAGCTATGTGACTATTTATATTTTGGCCACACATATATTCCTATTAA
Organism: Chamaelirium japonicum; assembly: GCA_947650365.1. Lineage (NCBI taxonomy): Eukaryota > Viridiplantae > Streptophyta > Magnoliopsida > Liliales > Melanthiaceae > Chamaelirium > Chamaelirium japonicum. The sequence continues at coordinate 80,351,694 of OX393554.1, forward strand.
AGTCACCCCTTGGACAGATAGATATACCCTTCCATGATATGGTCAGTTTTATCAACTATAGTGGATATAAGAATCTTTATATTTTAGCTAGACAGATGTGGATGTTAAAGTCACCCCTTTGACATATAGAAGTACTCTGTTATAATATAATCAACCTATCAACTTGAGTGGGCCCCACTTGGACTTCTCTCATAATCTATAATAAAAAAGGATTCCATAATAGTGGAACCCCTCCTAGTATGAGATTTTTTATATTTTGGCCACATATATATGGGTGTTAAAGTCACCACTTTGATATATAGATGTATCCCCCTATAATGAACTTGACATTGTCAACTGGAGTGGGTCATATTTGTACTCCTCTTGTAATCTACAACATGAATAAGGATCCTATTATAGTAGGACCCCTCCTAGAAATTCAAATTTTTATATGTTTGTCATACAGATGTGAGTATTAAAGTCGCCCTTTTGATATATAGATGTACCCTCTTATAATGAAGTAGACCTTGTTAACTGGAGTAGGCCCCTTTTAGACTTCTCACGTAATCTACTATATGAATAAGAATCCTAGAATAACGAGACTTTTCCTAGTTATGAGACTTTTTATATTTTGTCATATTGTTGCTTATGTTAAAGTCACCCTTTTGATACATAGATGTACCCACCAATAATATAGTCGAGTTTGTCAACTGGAGTAGGCCCCACTATGACTCATCTCATAATCTACTACCTGAATAAAGATCCAATAATAATTGGACCCATCCTAGCTATGGTACTATTTATATTTTGGTCACATAAATACGGGTGTTAAAGTCACCCCTTTGATATATAGATATGTTCCTCTATAATATAGTCAACCGTGTTAACTGGAGTGGGTTCTACTTGAACGCCCCTTGTAATCTACTATATAAATAAGGATCATACAATAGTGGGACTCATTCTAGATCTGAAAGTCTATATTTTGGCCTTATAGATACGGATGTTAAAGTCACGCATTTGACGCATAAATATACCCCTATATTGTAGTTAACATTGTCAACTAGAGTGGGCCCCATTTGGACTTCACTTGTAATATACTTTATGAATAATGAATCCACAATAATGGATCCCTCATAGCTATGAAACTTTTTATATTTTGGCTATATAGATGCGGGTGTTAAAGTCACCCTTTTGACACATAGATGTACTCTCTATAATATAGTTGACCTTGTCAATTGGAGTGGGTCCTATATGGACTCATCTCGTAATCTGCTATATGAATAAGTATCTTACAATAGTGGGACCACTCCTAGCTATGACACTCTTTATATTTTGGCAACACAAATACGAGTATTAAAGCTATCCCTTGGACATATAGATGTACCCTTATATAATTAAGTCGATCTTATCAACTAGAATGAACCCTACTTGGACTCCTCTCGTAATATACTACTTGAATAAGGATCCTATAATAATAAGACCCTCCTCTTTATAGGACTCGTTATATTTTGGCCACACAAATGCGGGTGTTAAAGTCACCCTTTGATATATAGATATACCCCTGTAATGCAGTCGACCTTGTCAACTAGAATTGGCTTCAATTGGATTACTCTCGTAATTTACTACATGAATAAGCATCCCATAATAGTGGGGCCCCTTCTAGCTATGGGACTATTTATATTTTGGACATACAGATATGGATATTAAAGTCACCCCTTTAACACATAGATATATTCCCTATAATGTAGTTGACCTTATCAACTGAAGTGGGCCCCACTATGATTCATCTTATAATCTACTATATGAATAAGGATCTTACAAAAGTGGGACCCCTCCTAGTTATAAGACTATTTATATTTTAAGCACATAGACACTGGTGTTAAAGTCACCTCTCTGATAAATAGATGTACCCCTCCAATATTTTGTTGACCTTTACAATTAGAGTAGGCCCCACTTGGACTCCTCTCATATAAAACCATATGAATAAGGATCTTACAATAGTAGAACCCCTCATAGCTATGTGACTTTTTATATATTAGCCATATAGATATGGGTGTTAAAGTTATCCCTTTGACATATAGAAGTACCTCTCGATGATGCAATTGGCCTTATCAATTGGAGTGGGCCCTCTAGTGCAGACCAATATAAGCTGGGTGGAGTCCTTGTATCATTTGGACTTATTTTATAATATGTTATATAAATAAGGATCCCAAAATAGTGGGATCCTTCTTCGCTATGTGACTATTTATATTTTGGCCACACACATATTGCTGTTAATGTTACCCCTTTGACAGATAAATATATCCTTCCATGATATAGTCAGTTTTATCAACTAGAGTGGAACCCATATGTAAACCAATAGAAGTAGGGAGGAATCCTTGTATCACTTGGAATCCACTCATAATCTGCTATTTGAATAAGTATCCTATAATCGTGGGACCCTTCTACCTATGGGATTCTTTATCTTTTGGCCCCACAGATGCAACTATTAAAGTCACCTTTTTGATACATAGATATATCTCACTTAATGTAGTCGACCTTGTCAACTAGAGTGGGACCCACTTGGACTACTTAATCAATAATATGATCAAGGATCCTATAATAGCAGGAGCCCTCTTATTTATGGAACTCTTTATATTTTGGTAACACAGATATGGGTGTTAAAGTCACCAATTTGACACATAGATATGCCCCTCTATAATGTAGTCGACCTTGTCAACTGAAGTAGGCCCCACTAGGACTACTATCGTGTTATACTTCATAAATAATGATTCCATAATAGTGGGACCCTTCATAGCTAAGGGACTATTTATAATTTGCTAACATAGATGTAGGTATTAAAGTCACCCTTTTGAGACATAGATGTACCCTCATATAATTAAGTCGATATTTTTAACTAAAGTGGGCCCTACTTGGACTCCTCTCGTAATCTACTATAACAATAAAGACCCCTTAAAAGTGGGACCTCTCCTAGCTTTGAGACTCTTTATATTTTTACACACAAATATAAGTGTTAAAGTCACTCATTTCATACATAGATATACCCCCTTATAATATAGTGGACCTTATCAACAAGAGTGGGCCCCATTTAGTCTCCTATTATAATCTAGTATATCAATAAGGCTCCCATACAAGTGGAGCCCCTCCTATATATGGGATTCTTTATATTTGGCCACACAAATGTGGATATTAAAGTTACCCATTTGACACATAGATATACCCCTTATAATATAGTCCAGCTTATTAACTAGAGAAAGCCCCTCTTAGATTACTCTCACAATCTACTATATAAACAAGGATCCCACAATAGTGGGACCCCTCCTAGCTATGAAACTATTGGTATTTTGGCCACACAGATGTAGGTGTTAAAGTCACCCCTTTGACACATGATGTACCCTTATATAATTAAGTCAATCTTATCAACTAGAGTGGGCCCCACTTAGACTCCTCTCATAATTTACTATATGAATAAGGATCCCATAATTGTGGGACCCTTCTAGCTGTGGGACTCTTTATATTTTGGCCATATAGATGCGAGTGTTAAAGTTATCCTTTTCACACATAGATATATCCCCTAAAATATAATCGACCTTGTCAACTAGAGTGGGTCCCACTTGGACTACTCTCGTAAAATACTATATGAATAAGCATCCTAGAATTATGGAACCCCTCCTAGCTATTGGATTTATTATATTTTAGCTACACAGGTACAAGTATTAAAATCAACCCTTTGATACCTAAATGTACCCCTTATAATGTGTTGACTTTGTCAACTGAAGTTGGCCCCACTAGGACTCCTTTCATAATCTATTATAAGAATAAGGATCCTACAATAGTTTGACCCCTTTTAGTTATGGAAATTTTTTTAATTTAGCTATACAGATATGGGTGCTAAAGTCACCCCTTTGACACATATATATACCTCTCTAATATTATAGTAAACCTATATAACTGGAGTGGGCATTACTAGGACTCTTCTCATAATTTATTCAATGAATAAGAATCCCATAATAGTGAAGCCCCTCCTCGCTATGAGATTTTTTATATTTCGGCCACATAGATTCGGGTGTTAATATTACCCCTTTGACACATAGATGCACCTCCCTATGATGCAGTCGGTCTTATCATCTTGAGTGGGTCGCAAAGTGCAAGCCAATATAAATGGGGTGGAGTGCTTGTATCACTTGGACTTCGTTTATAAATTGCTACATAAATAAGGATTCAACAATAGTAGGATCCTATATAACTATGGGACTCTTTATATTTTGGCCATACACATATGGGTGTTAAAGTCACTCCTTTAAAAGATAAATGTACCCCATGATGCAGTCGCTTTTATCAACTAGAGTAAACACCATGTGAAGGCAAACATAAATAGAAAGGAGTCCTTGTATCAATTAGAATCCACTTATAATATGCTACATGAATGTGTATCCCTTATTGGTGGGACCCCTCATAGTTATAGAATTCTTCTTCTGTTGCCCCACAGATACAGGTATTAAAGTCACCTCTTCAATATATAGATATACCAATCTATAATATAGTCGATTTTATCAACTTGAGTGGGACGCACATGAATTACTCAATCTAAAATATGAATAAGGATCCCATAATAGTAGGACCCCTTCTATCTATGGTACTCTTTATATTGAATGCATAAATATGGGTGTTAAAGTCACCCTTATGACACATAGATGTACCCCTATAATGTAATCGACCTTGTCAACTAGAGTAGGCTCCACTTGGACTCCTCTCGTGTTCTATTTCATGAATAACGATTCCACAATTGTGGGATCCTTCCTAGCTATAGAACTCTTTATATTTTGGTCATACAGATGAGGGTGTTAATGTCACCCCATTGACACGTAGATGTACCCCTATATAATTAAATTGATCTTTTAAACCGAAGTGGGCCCCAGTTGGACTCCTCTTGTAATCTACTATATGAATAAGAATCCCTTAATAGTGGGACCCCTCCTGGCTTCGGGACTCTTAGATGCGGGTGTTAAAGTCACTTTTTTGATATATATATATATATATATATATATATATATATATATATATATATATATATATATATATATATATATATATATATATATATATATATGTACCCCTTTATAATGTAGTTGACCTTGTCAACTGGAGTGGGCCCCACTTGGACTTCTCTCGTAATCTACTACATAAATAAGGATCCCATAATAGCAGGACTTCTTCTAGCACTAGAACTATTTAAATATTGACCACATATATGCTAGTATTAATATCACACATTTGATACATAGATATACCCTCCTATAATATAGTCGACCTTATCAACTTGAGTTAGCCCCACTTAGACTCCTCTTGTAATCTTCTATATTAATAAAGATCCCACAATAGTGGGACCCCTCCTAGATATGGGACTCATTATAATTCGGCAACACAATTATAGGTGTTAAAGTCACCCCTTCAAACTTAGATGTACCCCCATATAATATAGTCGACCTTGTCAAATATAGAGGGCCCAACTTGGATTCTTCTCACAATCTACTACAAAAATAAGGATTTTATAATAGTAGTACCCCTCTTTGCTATGGGACTCGTTATATTTTGACACATAGATGTACCCCCTATAATATACTCGACCTAGTCAACTAGAGTGGGCCCCATTATAACTCATCTCGTAATTTTCTATATGAATAAGGATTCCATAATAGTGGGACCCCTTCTAGCTAGGAGACCCATTATATTTTAGTTACATAGATGCAGGTGTTAAATTCACCCATTTGTTAGGTATAAGAGTTACCTCTTTGACACATAGATATACCCACCCATGATGCAGTCGGTGGGGGAAGGGTATAATTGGGCTACTTATAATCTGGTATATAAATAAGGATACCATAATAGTGGGACCCCTTCTAGCTATAAGACTCTTCATATTTTGGACACACTTATACGGGTGTTAAATTGACCCATTTGACTATAGATGTACCCCTATGATATAGTCGAGGAGAGGGAGGGGTATACTTGGACTCTACTTATAATCTGCTACATGAAAAAGATCACATAATAGTAGGACCCCTTTTAGTTTTAGGACTCTTTATATTTTATCCATATATATGCGGGTGTTAATTTCATTCCTTTGACACATAGATGACCCCCTATATTATAGTCAAAGGGGGAGAGGAGGGTACACTTGGACTCCTCTCAAAATCTGCTATATAAATAAGGATCCCACAATATCTAGACCTCTCCTAGCTATAGGAATCTATAAATTTTGGCCACACTTACAAGTGTTAACGTCATTCTTTTTACACATAGATGTACCCCCATAATGTAGTCAAGGGTGGGTGGGGGGTACAGTTCGACTACTCTAATAATCTGCTACATGAATAAGGATCCCACAATAGTGGAACACCTCCAAGCTATAAGACTATATTTTGGGCACACACATGCGGGTATAAAAGCCATCCCTTTGATATATAGATCATCGACACTGCTCGTCGGTTCTTCAAGTGCCAGAGAAGAGGAATAAGGTGTTCTCCTTTTCCCAGTTGATCTCCTTCTCAAGAAGCATCACCAAGAGTCGCTGCCAAAGAAACCAATGTTTCCTCTTATCAATATGTTTCAATACCCCAAAACCCCAAACCCCCTTATATATTGAGAAACTAGGTTTACAATAATTATTTCTCGAATTTCTCATCCAACGGTCGAAACAGTTATGAAATCTGTCAAGTAACGAGTCCAGAATGAGTTAGGAAAGACCAAACCCGTGTAAAGGTATTAAAGTCACCCATTTGACATATAGATGTACCCCTTATAATGTTGTCAACTTTATCAACTAGAGTGGGCCCCACTTGGATTTCTCTCGTAATCTACTATATGAATAATGTGTTGTAGCTCGTGTGTCCTTAGCGTGGATTTTCTGTATTAACATTAATAAAGATGACTTTGGTTATTGCTTTAATTAGAATACTACTCTGGTATATGATAATACTCATATAATAAAAGGACCCTAGGGAATACAGTAGGGCACTGAGGCGCATGAAGGATCCATGCTTGGGAGACCCAGTGGACCAGTTCTGTGTAGACCTAGAACAAGTTCACAGCTTTGGTGATGCTGGTCGCTTCACCGAGCATAAGTTGTTGGTAGGTAGAGGATGTGGTGAAGTCTCCACCACGGGAACGTGGGATTCCCATTCACCTGACCAAGCATGATGATCGTGCTGAACAGGAACCAAAACAGTGCACAGTTCAGTGATTCAGACACTGGTACAGAAACCGTCTACTACTATAGATAATCTGTCCTTAACCCTGAGGGACCATGCTCACTGGGCCAACCAGTTGAGTGGTGCTTTGATGTGCCAATGTGTGCGAACCTTCCATAGTCCAATACCACGGTACGTTGGGTTACCCGGCTGGCTCTTGAGTGATATGTAATCCCTACAGGTTATCCGACATCCAGTGTTGGATGGGTGCGTTTTGATGAGTCAATCTGTCCACACAGTTAACCCAGGCCTGGTGGTTGTCAGCATGACTGACGATGTTCCGGATGCTAGGCATAGCACCGGAAGGTGTGTGGGTTTATAGATGACAAGTCATCAAACCCTAGTCAGATGATTGATCGGGATCTGACGGTGCTCCCCACCGCCCGAGTCGTATCATGGCACCAGTAATAGGAGGGACTAAGGATTATCGGAGTATAGTAGAGAACACGGTTACGAGGGAGTAACATAAGTTTAGGATCACTAGAGTTCAACTCGCGTCGTACTCTGGGTGGCTACGCGGGTTAATCGGATTAGGGCTGATTAACGGAACTTTCGGTGTGTCACCAGAACAGTTAATCAGGGATCCGGTTAGAGCTAGAGATCCCGAACCCTGAAGGTTCCACCCTGTCGTTGCGTATAGGAATTGTTCCCCGACCTAGTTGGATACGTTGGATGCGAAGTAGCGTGATGGAGCGCAAGCCCGGAGCCAAAGAACCTAATTCACATATGTTACGGGCCGTAGGGGTATTTTGGTAAATACTGAAATATGGCTCATAACATATTGAATATAGATCTTAGATTGAGCGGAATAATTCCAGGAGCACATAGGCGCTGGCGGAACTCGATTCCGAGTAGCGCACCTCACTCAGTCTCACTTTCAGTTTTCCGCTTTTCGTGAAAGGCGTTTTCGTACGGACTTCACGATAGACACCCGGAAGACCTAAATCCAATCCCCCCCTCATCCCTATCCACCTAAGGGCCGGCCTAGGCTCCTTGGAGCCATGGGAGACCGGCCCTATAAAGGAAATAGGGAGGGGAGGGGCCGGCCCTATGGTTCTACTCCCTCCCCTCCAAAAATCCGACCCTTAGTCCTCCTCCTTTGTGGTTTCAGCCAAGGAAAAGAGAGGAAGAAGAAGGGAGAAGGAAGAGGAAGGAAGGAGAAGGAAAAAATGAGAAAGAGGAGGAGAAAATCTCGAGGCTCGCCATCGTCTTCGCAACGGATTCTTCCGTCGGCTCGAAATCCTTGCACTCAGAGACGGGATTTCGAGGATTCTTCAATTCGCAAAGGACAAGGTGTTATCCGACAGTTTCCCTTGCGATTCAAGTGCGGTTCTTCATCGTTCTGTAATCTCCGGATCATAGATCCATAAGGTATGATGAATCTAAACACCTAAGTAGATGCATGCATGTCTTTCGTAGATCGTAGTATGCCTCTAGGGTGTCCGCACATATGCTAAGATCATAGATTTGCATGTAGATTGTTTTTATCACGAATTGTAATGAAACATACACCGTATGATCTTCGGATCTTTCTTTTGCTTCCACTGCTACTCTGATACACGGATCCAATTCCAACATAATGATCCCATAATAGTGGGACCCTCTCCTAACTTTAGGAATCTTTATAATATAATTGATCTTATCCACTAGAGTGGGCCCCATTTGGAGTCCTATTGTAATCTACTACATGAATAAGGATCACACAATAGTGGGACTCCTCCTAACTAGGGAACTTTTATTTTTTTTTTATATATTTTGGCCATAAAGATGTGGGTGTTAAAGTCATTCCTTTTGACATATAAATGTACCCCCTACAATGTAGTCAACCTTGTTAACTAGAGTCAGCCTTATTTGAACTCTTCTCATAATCAACTTTATCAATAAGGATCCCAGAATAGTGGAACCCATCATAACTAATGGACTCTTTATATTTTGGCCATACAGATACGTGTGTTAAACTCACATCTTTCACACATAGATTTGACCCCTATAATATAGTCGACCTGGACAACTGGAGTAGGCCCCACTTGAACTCCTCTCTTAAGCTACTATATAATTAAGGATCCTACAACAGTGGGATCCCTCCTTACTATTGAAATCTTTATATTTAGGCCAAACCGATATATGCGTTGATACATAGATGTACCCTACTAGAATATAGTCGATTTTGTCAACTAGAGTGGCCCCCACTTGAACTCCTCTTGTAATCTACTATATGAATAAGGATCCCATAATAAAGTGACCCCTTCTAGTTATGGTACATTTTATATTTTGGTCACATACATATAGGTGTTAAAGTCACCCTTTTGATATATAGATGTACCTTCCAATAGTATAGTCGACCTTGTCAATTGGAGTGGGCCTACTTGAACTCCTCTTATAATTTACTACATGAATAAGGATCCCACAATAGTGTTTCCCCTCCTAGCTATGGGCTTCATTATATTTTAGCCACATATGTAGGTATTATGGTCACTTATTGACACATAGATGAACCCCCTTATAATATAGTCGACCTTGTCAACTGGAGTTATCCCAATTGGACTCTTTCTATAATATACTCTATGAATTGGGATCCCATAATAGTGGGACCCCACCTAACTAGGGGACTCTATATTTTGGCCACACAAATCTGATTATTAAAGTCACCACTTTGACACATAGATGTATCTCTTTTAATATAGTCGATTTTGTCAACTTGAGTGGTCCCTACTTATACTCCTCTTATAATCTACTATATGAATAAGGATCTCATAATAGTAGGACCCCTCCTAACTATGAGACTTTTTATATTTTGGCCATATAAATTTAGGTGTTAAAGTCAGCTCTTTGATATATAGATGTAGCTACCTATAATGTAATCGACTTTGTCAGCTATAGTAGGCCCTATTTGGATTTTTCTCATAATCTACAATATGAATAAATATCCTAAAATAGTAGGACCCCTCCTAGTTATTAAACTCTTTATATTTTGGCCAAATAGGTGTGGATGTTAAAGTTAGTAATTTGATACATAGATATAACCCCTATAATATAGTTGACCTAATTAACTTAAATGGGTCCTACTTGTACTCATCTCGTAATCTACTACATAAATAAGGATACCATAATAGTTAGATCCCTCCTAACTATAGGAACTCTTTATATTTTGGCTATACAGATATGAGTGTTAAAGTCACCTATTTGACAGATAATTGTACAACCCTATAACATAGTTGACATTGTTAACTGGAATGGGCCCCACTTGGACATATTTAGTAACATACTATATGAATATGGATCCTATAATAGTAAGAACCCTACTATCTATAAGACTCGTTTTATTTCGGCCACATAGATACGGGTGTTAAAGTCACCCATTTGACACATAAATGTACCATTCTATAATATAGTCAACATTGTCAACTAAAGTGGGCCCTACTTGGACTCCTCTTATAATCTACTACATGAATAATGATGCCACAATAGTGGGACCCCTCCCAGATATGTGAGTCTTTCTATTTTGGCAACATAGATACAGGTGTTAAATTTACCCCTTTAAAAAATAGATATACCCCTAATAATATAGTCAACCTTGCCAATTAGAATGGGCCCTATATGGACTTCCTTTGTAATCTACAATATAAATTCAGATTCAAGAATAGTGAACCCATCTTAGCTATGAGACTCTTTATGTTTTGGCCATATAGATATAAGTATTAAAGTCACCCCCTTTGACACTTAGATATACCCCCTACAATGAAGTCGACCTTATCAATTAGAGTGTGCCCTGCTTATACTCCTCGCATAATCTACTTTATGAATTAGGTTCCCAGAAAAGTGGAACCCCTCCTAGCAATAAGACTCCTTATATTTTGGTAATACAAATATGGGTGTTAATGTTATACCTTTGACACATAGATGTACCCCCTTATAATATAGACGACCTTGTTAACTAGAATGGGACCCACTTCGACTCATCTCAAAATGAACTACATGAATAAAGATCCCATAATAGTGGGTCCCCTTCTAGATATGAGACTTTTTTATTTTTGCTATATAGATTCGGGTATTAAAGTCACCTATTTGATACATAGATGTACCCTCCTATAATGTAGCCAAACTTGTCAACTGGAGTGGCCCCCTATTGGACTTATCTCCTAATCGACTATATGAATAAGGATCCCATAATAGTAGGATCCCTCCTGGCTATAAGATTCATTATATTTAGGCCACACTGATACAAGTATTAAAGTCACCCCTTGGACACATAGATGTACCCCTAATAATGTAATCGATCTTGTCAATTATAGCGGCCCCCACTTGAACTCCTCTCAAAGTCTACAATATAAATAACGATCCCACAATAGTAGGACCCCTCCAAGTTATAGGACTCTTTATATTTTGACCATATAGAAGTGGGTGTTAAATTCACCCATTTGACACATAGATGTATCCCCTATAATATAGTCGACCTTGTCAATCTGAGTAGACCCTACTTGGACTCCTCTTATAATCTACTATATGAATAAGGATCGTATAATAGTGGGACCCCTCTTAGCTATAAGACTCTTTATATTTTAGCCACACAGATTCGAGTGTTAACATCACCCCTTCAACACATAGATGATCCTATATAATGTATAGTCGACCTTGTCAACTAGAGTAGACCCCACTTGGACTCCTCTTGTAATCTTCTACATGAATAAGGATCTCGTAATAGTTCATCCTAGCTATGAGACTGTATATTTCTATCAACATAGATGTGGGTGTAAAAGTCATTTCTTTGACTCATAGATATACTTTATATAATATAGTCGACCTTGTTAACTAGAGTGGGCCTAACTTGGACTCTTCTCATAATCTACTATATAAATAAGAATCCCTTCTAGATATGAGACTTTTAATATTTAGGCCACATAGATGCGGGTGTCAAAGTCACCATTTTGACACATAAATATACCCCTTTTTTCAAACATTCGATGTACCCCTCTATAATGAGTCGACCTTGTCAACTAAAGAGGGACCGACTTGGACTCCTCCCATAATCTACTATATATATATAAGAATTTTATATGAGTGGGACCCCTCCTACTAATGAGAGTATTTATATATTAGCTATACAGATACGGGTGTTAAAGTCACCCCTTTTACAGATGAATATACCCCCCTATAATGTTGCCGACCATATCAACTAGAGTAGGCCACTTGAACTCCGCTCGTAATCTACTTCATGAATAAAGATTCCACAATAGTATAACCCCTCCTAGCTTTGGGACTCTTTATATTTTGGCCTCATATATATGGGAGTTAAAGTCACCCCTTTGACAGATAGATGAAACCCCATATAATAATATCGATTTTGTCAACTAGAGTGCTCCTCACTTGGACTCCTCACAGATACGGGTATTAAAGTCTTTGTTTTGCACATAATGCACCCCCCACAATATAGTCGACCGTATCAATTGGAATGTGCCCTCTTCTCATAATCTACTACATAAATAAGGATCCCAAAATATATTTTGACCAAACAGATATGGGTGTTAAAGTCACACATTTGATATATAAATGTACCTCCTATAATGTAGTCAACCTTGTTAACTAGAGTCAGTCCTATTTGAACTCTTCTTGCAATCAACTTTATCAATAAGGATCCCATAATAGTGGGACCCATCATAACTAATAGACTCTTTATATTTAGGTCATACAGATGCGTGTGTTGAAGTCACGCCTTTCACACATAGATTTGCCCCCAATAATATAGTCGACCTGGATAACTAGAGTAGGCCCTACTTGAACTCCTATCTTAAGGTACTATATAAATAAGGATCCTATAATAGTGAGATCCCTCCTTTCTATTGGAATCTTTATATTTTGGCCAAACAGATGCAGTAGTTAAAGTTCCCCGTTGACACATAGATGTACCCCACTAGAATATTATCGACTTTATCAATTAGAGTGGTCCCCTATTTAGACTCTCTCATAATTTACTATATGAATAAGGATCCCATAATAGAGTGACCCCTCCTAGTTATGGTACTTTTTATATTTTGGCCACACAGATATAGGAGTTAAAGTCACCCCTTTGATATATAGATGTTACTTCCTATAATGTAGTCGACCTTGTCAATTGGAGTGGGCCCACTTGAACTCCACTTATAATCTACTACATGAATAAGGATCCCACAATAGTGGGACTACTCCTAGCTATGGGCCTCATTATATTTTAGCCATATATGCAAGTATTATGGTCACCCATTGACACATAGATAAACCCCCTTATAATGTAGTCGACCTTGTCAACTGGAGTTATCCCAGTTAAACTCTTTCTGTAATCTACTAGATGAATTGGGATCCCACAAAAGTGGGATCCCACCTAACTCAGGGACTCTTTATATTTAGGCCACACAAATCTGATTATTAAAGTCACCACTTTGACACAAAGATGTATCTCTTATAATATAATCGACTTTGTCAACTTAAGTGGTCCCTACTTATACTCCTTTCGTAATCTACTATATGAATAAGGATTCCATAATAGTATGACCCCTCCTAACTATGAGACTTTTTATAATTTGGCCATATAGATGTAAGTTTTAAAGTCAGCTCTTTGACATATAGATGTAGCTACCTATAATGTAATCGACTTTGTCAGCTAGAGTAGGCCCTATTTGGATCTCTCTCATAATCTAATATATAAATAATGATTCTAAAATAGTGGGACCCCTCCTAGTTATTGGACTCTTTATATTTTGTCCAAATATGAGTGGATATTAAAGTCATCAATTTAACACATAGATATAACCCACTATAATATAGTTGACCTAGTTAACTTAAGTGGGCCCTACTTGTACTCATCTTGTAATCTACTATATGAATAAGGATACCATAATAGTTAGATCTATCCTAACTATAGGGACTCTTTATATTTTGGTAATATAGATATGGGTGTTAAAGTCACCTATTTGACAAATAGATGTACCACTCTATAATATAGTTGACATTGTAACTGGAATGGGCCCAATTTAGACACCTTTCGTAACGTACTATATAAATATGGATCCTATAATAGTGAGACCTCTATTATCTGTAAGACTCATTTTAATTCGGCCATATAGATACGGGTGTTGAAGTCACTCATTTGATATATAGATGTACCACTCTGTAATATAATCAATATTGTCAACTGAAGTATGCCTATTGGACTCCTATCATAATCTACTATATGAATAACGATGCCACAATAGTGGGACCACTCATAGATATGGGAGTCTTTATATTTTGGCTATATAATACTCGTGTTAAAGTCACCCCTTTAAAAAATAAATGTACCCCTAATAATGTAGTCAACCTTGCCAACTAGAGTGGGCCCTATATGGATTTCCTTTGTAATCTACAACATGAATTCGGATTCGAGAATAGTGGGCCTCTTAGCTATGAGACTCTTTATATTTTGGCCATACAAACATAAGTATTAAAGTCACCCTTTTTGATACTTAGATGTACCCCCTACAATGAAGTCGACCTTGTCAATTAGAGCGTGCCCCACTTATACTTCTCACACAATTTACTTCATAAATTAGGTTCCAATAAAAGTGGAACCCCTCCTAGCAATAGGATTCCTTATATTTTGGTAATACAAATATGGGTGTTAATGTTACACCTTTGACACATAGATGTACCCCCTATAATATAGATGACCTTGTCAACTAGAATAGGACCCACTTTGACTCATCTCAAAATAAACTACATGAATAAGGATCCCATAATAGTGGGTCCCCTTCTTGATATAAGATTTTTTTTATTTTTGCTACATAGATTCGGGTATTAAACTCACATATTTGACACATAGATGTACCCCCTATAATATAGTCAAACTTGTCAACTTGAGTGGCCCCCTCTTGGACTCATCTCCTAATCGACTATGTGAATAAGGATCCCACAATAATAGGATCCCTCATAGCTCTAAGATTTTTTATAATTTGGCCACACAGATACAAGTGTTAAAGTAACCCCTTGGACACATAGATGTACCCCTTATAATGTAATCGATCTTGTTAACTATAGCAGCCCTCACTTGGACTCCTCTCAAAATTTACAATATGAATAAGGATCCCACAATAGTAGGACCCCTCCTAGCTATAGGTCTCTTTATATTTTGACCATATAGAAGCGGATGTTAAATTCACCCATTTGACATATAGATGCATCCCCTATAATATAGTCGACTTTGTAAACTTGAGTAGACCCTACTTGGACTCCTCTTATAATCTACTATATGAATAAGAAACTCATAATAGTAGGACCCCTTTTAGCTATAAGACTCTTTATATTTTAGCCATACAGATTCGAGTGTTAACGTCACTCCTTCGACACATAGATATACCCCATATAATATAGTCGACCTTGTCAACTAGAGTAGGCCCCACTTGGACTCCTCTTATAATCTTCTACATGAATAAAGAACTCATAATAGTCCCTCCTAGCTATAAGACTCTTTATATTTCTAGCAACATAGATATGGGTGTAAAGGTCACTTCTTTGACATATAGATATACTTCATATAATATAGTTGACCTTGTTAACTAGAGTGGGCCTAACTTGGACTCCTCTCGTAATCTACTATATGAATAAGAATCCTATAATAGCAGGATCCCTCCTAGTTATGAGACTTTTAATACTTAGGCCACACAGATGCGGGTGTCAAAGTCACCCTTTCTACACATAAATATACCTTTTTTAAAAAACATTCGATGAACCCCTCTGTAATGAGTCGACCTTGTCAACTAGAGAGGGACCGACTTGGACTCCTCCCATAATCTACTTTATATATAAGGATTTTATATGAGTAGGACCCCTTCTACTAATGAGAGTCTTTATATATTAGTTCTACATATGCAAGTGTTAAAATCACCCCTTTTACAGATAAATATACCCCCTTATAATATTGCAGACCACATCAACTAGAGTAGGCCCCACTTGGACTCCGCTCGTAATTTACTTCATGAATAAGGATTCTACAATAGTATGACCCCTCCTAGCTTTGGGACTCTTTATATTTTGGCCACATATATACCGGAATTAAAGTCACCACTTTGATAGATAAATATAACCCTATATAATAATATTGATTTTGTCTGGTCCTCACTTGGACTCCTCTCGTAATCTACTACTTGAATAAGGATCCCACAATAATGGCCCCCCTCGTAGCTATAGGATTCTTTATTTTGGTCACACAGATATGAGTGTTAAAGTCACCGCTTTGCACATAATACACCCCCCATAATATAGTCGACCTTGTCAACTGGAGTGTGCCCTCTTCTTATAATCTACTATATAAATAAGGATCCCAAAATAGTGAGACCCCTCCTAGCTATGTGACTCTTTATATTTTGGCATCAAAGATGCGTGTGTTAAAGTCATTCATTTAACACATAAGTGTACTCCCTTATAATGTAGTAGACCTTATCAACTGGAGTGGATCCAACTAGGACTTCTCTTGTAATCAATTATATGAATAATATTTTATAATAGTAGGACCCTACATAGCTATAGGACTCTTTATATTTTGGCCTCACAGATGCAGGTGTTAAAGTCACTTTTTTGACACATAGATATACCCTCTATAATGTAGTCGACCTTGTCAACTGGAGTGGGCCCCACTTGGATAACTCTTATAATCTACTACATGAATAAGAATCCTACAGTAGAGTGACCACTCCTAACTATGAGACTTTTTATTTTTTTGACACACAGATATGGGTATTAAAGTCACCCCTTTGAGATATAGATGTACCCCCCATGATGCAGTCAACCTTACCAACTAGAGTGGACCCCCATGTGTAGGCCATAAAAGTAAGCATGAGTCATTGTATGACTTGGTTTTCTCTTATAATATACTATATAAATTTGGATCCCACAATAGAAGGATTCCTTATGGGACTCTTTATATTTTGGCTACAAGTATATGGGTGTTAAATTTACCTCTTTAGCGGATAGATGTACCCCATTATGATGTAGTCGGTTTTATCTACAGGAGTGGACCCCATATGCAGTCCAACATAAATGGGGAGGGGTTCTTGTATCACTTAGAATGGACTCATAATCTGCTATATGAATAAGTATCCTACAATGGTGGGACTATACCTAGCTATGGGATTCTTTCTCTTGGCTCCATAGATACGGGTATTAAAGTCACCCATTTGATATAGATGTAACCCCCAATATTATAGTTAACTTTGTCAATTTGAGTGGGCCCCACTTTTACACTTATTGTAATTTACTACATGAATAAGGACCTCATAATAGCAAGACTTATCCTAGCTATAGGACTATTTTTATTTTGTCTATACAGATACGGGTATTAAAGTCACCCTTTGACATATAGATGTACCCTCAATAATATAGTCGACCTGGTCAATTGGAGTAGGTTCCACTTGGTCTCCTCCTGTAATCTGTAATATAAAAAAGGATCCCACAATGATGGGACCCCTCCTAGCTATGTTACTCTTATATTTTTACCACAAAGATATGGGTGTTAAAGTTACCCCTTGACACATAGATCTATCCATTTATAATATAGTTGACCTTGTAACTAGAGTGGGGCTACTTGAATACCTCTCGAAATCAACAATATGAATAAGAATCCCACAATAATAAGACCCCTCTAGTTATATGACTTTTTATATTTTGGTCACATAAATACGGGAGTTAAAGTCAGACCTTTGACAGATAGATGTACCCTCTATAATATTATCAACCTTGTCTACTTGAATGGAGCCTATTTGGACTCCTTCTACTATAATTAAGGATCCAACAATAGTGTGACTCCTCCTTGCTATTGGAATCTTTATATTTTGGCCAAACAGATACGGGTGTTAAAGTCACCCATTTGACATATAGATGTACCCTATTATTATATAGTCGACCTTGTCGACTGCAGTGGCCCCTACTTGGACTTATCTCGTAATGTACTATATGAATAAGGATCCCATATTATGGTACCCCACCAAGTTATGGTACTTTTTATATTTTGGCAATACAGATAGGGGTGTTAAAGGCACTCTTTTGACACATAAATGTACCTCCCATATAATTTAGTCGATTTTATCAACTGGTATGGGACTATTGGAAAGCTCTTATAAACTACTACATGAATAAGGATCCCATAATGGTGGGACCCCTCCTAGCTGTGGGCCACTTTATATTTTAGCCATACATGCGGGTGCTAGGATCACCCCTTTTATATATAAATATACCCCACTATAATGTAGTCAACCTTGTCAAGTATAATTGTCCCCACTTGGACTCCTCTTATGCATAATCTACTGTATGGATATGGATCCTATAATAGTGGGACCGTACCTAACTCTTTGACTTTTTATATTTTGGCCACACAAATATGAGTTTTAAAGTTACCCCTTTGATACATAGATGTACCCCCATAATGTAGTTGATTTTGTCAAGTTGAGTGAGCCCTATTTATATTCCTCTCGTAATCAACTACATGAATAAGTACCTATAATAGTGGGACCCCTCCTCTCTATGGGACTTTTTATATTTTGGCCATATATATATTGGTATTAAAGTGACCTCTTTGATATATAAATATACCTATCTATAATGTGGTCGATTTTGTCAACAGAAGTGGGCCCTACTTGGACTTCTTTCAGAATTTACTATATGAATAAGGATCCGACAATACTAGGACCCGTCCTAGTTATAGGACTTTTTATATTTTGGCCACATAGATACGGGTGTTAAAATCAACCGTTTGAGACATAGATGTAACCCACTATAATATAGTCCACCTTGTTAACTTGAATGGTCCCCACTTGTACTCCTCACGTAATCTACTACATGAATAAGGATCCCACAATAGTTCGATCCCTCCAAGCTATAAGGCTCTTTATATTTTGGCAACACATATATAGGTATTAAAGTCACCATTTTTACCTACAAATGTACCACCCTATAATATAGTCGACTTTGTCAACTAGAGTGGGCCCCACTCGGATACCTCTTGTAATCTACTACATGAATAAGGGTCCCACAATAGTGAGACCCCAACTACTATAATACTCTTTTTATTTTGGCCATACAAATGCGGGTGTTAAAGTCACCCTTTAACAAAAATATACCCCTCGATAATATAGTCGATCTTGTTAACTTAAGTTGGCCTCAATTGTGCTCCTCTCATAATCTACTATAAAAAAAAGGATGCCACAACAGTGGGACCCCTTCTAGATATGGGTATCTTTATATTTTGGTCACATAGATATGGGTGTTAAATTCAACTCTTTGAAAAATAGATGTACCCTCTATAATTGAGTCAACCTTGTCAACTAGAGTGGACCCCATATGGACTTCATTCATAAGCTAAAACATGAATAAGGATTTCCAAATAGTAGGACCCCTCCTGGCTAAGGGACTCTTTATATTTTGGCCACACAGGTGTTGGTGTTAAAGTCACACATTTGACATATAGATATGACCACCATAATGAAATTGACCTAGTAACCTAGAGTGGGCCTCACTTTGACTCATCTCGTAATCTATTATATGAATAAAGATCCCACAAAAATGGGACCCCTCATAGTAATAAAACTCCTTATATTTTGGCAATTCAAATATGGGTGTTAAAGTCACACCTTTGACACATAGATGTACCCCCTTATAATATAACTAACCTTGTCAACTGGAGTATGCCCCACTTCAACTCCATTCATAATATATTATATGAATAAGAATCTCATAATAGTGGGTTTCCTCCTAGCTATGTGAATTTTTTTTATTTTTGCCACACAGATTCGAGTATTAAAGTTATCTCTTTGACACATAGATGTGACCCCCTATAATATAGTCGACATTATCAATTGGAGAAGGCCCCTCTTTGACTCCTCTCGTAATCGATTATATAAATAAGGATCGCACAATAATGGGACCCTCCTAGCTATGGGGAAATTGGTATTTTGGCCACAGAGATACTAGGGTTAAAGTCACTCGGACACATAAATGTACCCCTTATATGTAGTCAACCTTATCAACTATAGAGGGCCCCACTTGGAATCCTCTCAAAATGTATAATAAGAATAACGATACCACAATAGTAGGACCCCTCCTAGTTATAAGGCTCTTTATATTTTGGCCATATAGAAATGGGTGTTAAATTCACTCATTTAATATATAGATGTACCCCTCTATAATATAATCAATATTATCAACTAGAGTGGACCCTACTTGAACTCCTCTCGTATCTACTATATGAATAAGGATCCCATAATAATGGGACCCCTCCTAGCTATGAGACTCTTTATATTTTAGTCATAAATATTTTAGTATTAATTTCACCCCTTTGATACATAGATATACCCCTCTATAATGTAGTCGACCTTGTCAATTGGAGTGGACCCCAATTGGACTCCTCTTGTAATCTTCTACAATAATAAGAATCTCATAATAGTAGGATCTCTTCTAGCTATGAGACTCTTTTATATTTTGTCCATACAGATGTGGGTGCTAAAGTTACCCCTTTGACCTATAGATGTACCCCATATAATATAGCCGATCGTATCAACTGGAGTGGATCCCACTTGCACTCCTCTCATAATCTACTAAATGAATATGGATCCCTCAATAGCGGGATCCCTCCTATCTATGAGATTCTTTATATTTAGGCAAAACAGATGCAGGTGTCAAAGTCACCCCTTTGACATATAGTTGTACCTTTTTTTTTAATATTCAATTTACCCCTCTATAATGAGTCAACCTTCTCAATTGGAGAGGGACCCACTTGGCTTTATCCCGTAATCTACTACATATATAAGGATCTCATATTAGTGGGACCCCTCCTAGCAATGAGAATCTTTATATTTTGGCCACACCTATTCGGGTATTAAAGTTACCCATTTGACATATAGATATAAACCCATAAAATTATATCGAATTTGTCGACTTGAATGGGCCCCACTCGGACTCCTCTTGTAATCTACTTCTTGAATAAGGATCCTACAAGAGTGGGACCCCTCCTAAATATAGAACTTTTTATATTTTGGCCACATATATGTGGGTGTTAAAGTCACTCATTTGACACAATAATATATGCACCATAATTTAGTCGACCTTATCAGCCAGAGTGGGCCCCACTCTAACTCTTTTCGTAATCTACTACATGAATAAGGATCCACAATAGTATGACCCCTCCTAGCTATGGGATTCTTTATATTTTAGTCTCATAAATCCGGGTGTTAAAATCACCCCTTTGATATTAGATATACCTCACTATAATGTAGTCGACCTTATCAACTAGAATAGCCCCACTTGGGCAACTCTTATAATCTAGTACATAAATAAGGATCCCACAATAGAGGGACCCCTCCTAGCTTTGAGACTTTTTGTATTTTTGCTATAAAGATGTTGGTGGTAAAGTAACCCCTTTTACACATAGATGTACCCCCCACGATGTAGTCGGCCTTATAAACTGGAGTGGGCCTCAATGTGCATGCCACTTAAGTAAAAAGGAGTCATTATATCATATGGACTTCTCTTATAATATATTGTATAAATAAGGATCCTATAATAATGAAATCCTTCTTATCTATGGGACTCTTTTTATTTTGGCTACAAACATATGGGTATTAAATTCACCCCTTTAACAGATAGATGTACCCCCTTATGATTTAGTCGGTCTTATCAACTGGAGTGGACCCTATGTGTAGGCCAATATAAATAAGGAGGAGTCCTTTTATCATTTGGAATCGACTTATAATATGCTATATGAATAAGTAACCCACAATAGTGGGACCCCTCATACTATGTGATTCTTTCTCTTTTGGACGATAAATACGGGCACATAGATGTACCCCCTTATAACGTAGACTCCTCTTATAATTTACTACATGAATAACGATCCCATAATAGTGAGACCCCTCCATGCTATGTGACTCTTTATATTTTGGCCACAAAAATGTTGGTGGTAAGGTCACCCCTTTGACACATAAACATATCCCTATATAATGTTTATCGACCTTGTCCACTGGAGCGAGACCACTTTGACTCCTCTCGTAATGTACTATATGAATTAGAACCCCGCAATAGTGGGATCCCACCTAACTATATAACCCTTTATATTTTGGCCACCCGGAAGCGGGAATTAAAGTCACCCTTTCACACATAGATGTAAACCCCTATAATATAATCAATATTGTCAACTAGAGCGGGACCTACTTGGATTTTTCTCGTAATCTATAGCATCAATAAGGATCCCATAATAACATAACCCCTCCTGGCTGTAGGAATATTTATATTTTGGCCATACAGATATGTGTGTTAAAGTCACCCTTTGACATATAGATGTACCCCCCTCAAATATAGTCGATATTGTCAACTGGAGTGGGCCTAATTTGGACTCCTCTTATAATCTATTATGTGAATAAGCATCCCATACTAGTATGACCCTTCCTAGCTATGAAACTCTTTATATTTTGGTCACACAAATATAGGTGTTAAAGTTACCTATTTAAGACATAGATATACATGCCCACCTATAATATAGTCGACTTTGTCAACTAGAGTGAGCCCTACTTAGACTCCTCTTATAATCTGCAATAAGAATAAGGATCCCACAATAAAAAGGACCCCTCCTAATAATAGGGACTCTTTATATTATGACCACATAGATGCGGAAGTTAAAGTCGCTCTTTCGACACATAGAATACCTCTCTATAATATTATTGACCTTGTCAACTTGAGTGGGACCCACTTGGACTTCTCTCATAATCTACTATATCAATTAGGATCCCACAATAGTAGGACCCCTCATAGCTATGAGACTCTTTATATTTTGGCCATATAGATACGAGTGTTAATACATAGATGTATCCCCCAATAATACAATCGACCTTGTGAACTAGAGTAGGCCCTACTTGGACTCCTCTCGTAATCTACTACATAAATAAGGTTCCCATAATAGTGGGACCCCTCCTACCTACAGGACTCTTTATATTTTGGCCTCACAGATGCAGATGTTAAATACATACATTTGATATATAGATGTACTGTAATGACCAATATCCAAGAGCCAAGAGTCAAGACTCCTAAGACTGTGATTTCAAGATGGAAGAGGTGAGATAAGGTGTACAATGCCACCAGTTAGCTCCATAATACTTAAAGAGAAGAATATCCTGAGCTACTTAAATCATTTTCTCTCCCAAACATAGAAGACGCATTTTAAAACCGTGTACCGCTACGGATTTCATAAGAACTCCGTAGTTAAACATGCTCGGGCAAAAGTAGTACTAGAATGAGTGACCCTCTGGGAAGTTCTCGGGTATAGGCAAAGTGGATAATTTCATGTATGTTCGGGGTGGATGTTACAAAATGATATCAGAGCTGGTTCTCATCGTGGTGGAAGAGGTATAACCCTACTAGTGAATATATAGCCCTTAAGTCGGTGGATTATGACAACCAAGATCCAATATCCAAGAACCAAGACTCCTGAAGTTGTGATGCCAAAATGGATAATGTGAAGTGAGGTGTACAACACCACAAGTTTGCTTTATATTGCCTGAAGAGAAGGAGATCCTGAGCTACATATAAAATTTCCCCTCCCAAGCAAACAAGATGCTTTTTAAAACCGTGTGCTGCTATAGATTTCATAAGAACTCCGTAGTTAATCATGCTCAGGCGAAAGTTGTACAAGGATGGGTGACCCCCCTAGGAAGTCATCGTGCGAATATAAATAATTTAGTTAACTTTGTCAAGGGAGTGAGCTCCACTTGGACTCTTCTCAAAATTTATAACATGAATAAGGATCCCACAATAATGGGACCTATTCTAGCCATGCGAGTCTTCATATTTTGGCCATACAGATACGGGTGTTAAAGTCTCTCCTTTGATACATAGATGTATTCCTCTATAATATAAACTACCTTGACAACTGGAGTGGGCCCTACTTTGACTTCTCTCATAATTTATAATAAGAATAAGGATTCTACAATAGTGGGACCCTTTTTAGTTATGACACTCTTTATATTTTGGTCACATAGATGTACGTATTGAAGTCACCCCTTTGACACATAGATATAACCCACCAATAGTTAAGTCGATATTATCAACTGGAGTGGGCCTCAGTTTGACACCTTTCATAATCTACTATATGAATAAGGATCCCACAATAGTGGGACCCCTCCTAGAAATGAGATTCTTTATATTTTGGCTATATAGATATGGGCGTTAAAGTCACCCTATTAATACATAGATATACCCTCCTTTAATATAATTGACCTTGTCAACTAAAGTGGGTCCCACTTGGACTTCTCTCATAATCTACTATATAAATAAGGGTCCTACAATAGTTAGACCCTTTCTAGTTATAAGACTTAATATTTTGGTCATTCAGCTGCAGGAGTTAAAGTCACCCTTTTAACACATAGATGTACCCCGTAATAAAATAGTTGATCTTGTCAATTGGAGTGGACCCTACTTGAACTCCTCTCATAATCTACTATATGAATAAAGATCCAACAATAGTAAGACCCCACCTTGCAATGGGATTCTTTATATTTTGTCCACAAACATACGAGTGTTAATATCACCCATTTGACACAAAAATATACCCCCTATGATATCATCGATCTTATCAACTTGAGTAGGTCCCACTTGAATACTTTTTATAATATATTACGAGAATAAAGATCCCACAATAGTAGGATACCTTCTAACTATGGGACATATTATATTTTGGCCACACAAAAGTGGGCATTAAAGTCACCCCTTTAACACATAGATGTACTAGAGTGGGCCCTACTTGGACTCATCTCATAATCACTGCATGAATAAGGATCCTATAATACCAGGATTCCTCCTAGATATAGAACTCTTTTATATTTTAGCCACACAGATATAGGTGTTAAAGTTATCCCTTTGACACATAGATGTACCCCTGTATAATATAGTCGACCTTGTCAACTAGAGTGGGCCCCACTTGGACTCCTCTCGTAATATACTATATGAATAAGGATCCTATAATAGTGGAACCCCTCTTATCTTTGAGACTCTTTATATTTTGACCACACACATACAAGTATTAAAGTTATCTTTTTGACACATAGATATACCATGCAACCTATAATATAGTCGACTTTGTCAACTAGAATGGACCCTACTTGGACTCCTCTCATAATCTGCAGCATGAATAAGGATCCCACAATAGTGAGACCCTATTAAGAAATGAGAATCTTTATATTTTGGCCATATAGATGCGAGGGTTAAAGTCACCTTTTTCGTATATAGATGTACCCCCCAATAATATTATCAAACTTATTAATTTGAGTGGGACCCACTTGGACTCCTTTCATAATCTACTACATCAATTAGGATCCCACAAAAATGGAACTACTCCTAACTATAGGACTTTTTATATTTTGGCCACTCAGATACGGGTGTTAAAGTCACCCCTTTGACAAATAGATGTATCCCCTTATTATGTAGTTGACCTTGTCCATTGGAGTGAGCCCTATTTGGACTCCTCTCGTAATCTACTACATGATTAAAGATCCCATAATAGTAGGACCCTTTCTACCTATGGGACTTTATATTTTAGCCACACAGATGCGGGTGTTAAATACATCTACTTTATATGTAGATGTACCCCTCTATAATATAGCCGACATTGTTAACTTGAGTGGGCCTCACTTGGACTTTTCTCGTAATCTACAGCAAGAATAAGGATTCCACAATAATGGAATCACTTCTAACTATGAGATTCTTTATATTTTGGCCATACAGATGCGGGAGTTAAAGTCAACCATATAACAAATAGATATACCCCCTATAATAAAGTTAACATTTTTAACTATAGTAGGTCCCACTTGGACTCCTCTCGTAATCTACTATATAAACAAGATCACATAATAGTGAGAACCCTCTAAGCAATGAGACTCTTTATATTTTTCCTATACAAATGCGGGTATTAAAGTCACCCTATTGATACCTAGATATACCCCCTATAATATAGTTGACCTATTCATCTGGAGTGGTCCCCACTCGGACTTCTCTCATAATCTACTATATTATATGGATCCTATATTTGCAGAGCCCCTCCTAGCTATGAAACTCTTTATATTTTGGCACAAAGATGCGGGTATTAAAATTACCCCTTTGATACATAGATGTACCCCCCAATAATATAGTCGACCTTGTCAACTGGAGTAGGCACCACTTAGACTCCTCTCGTAATCTACTATACGAATAAGGATCCCACAATAGTTAGACCCCTTCTAGATATGGAACTCTTTATATTTTGGCCGCACAGATGCAGGTGTTAATATTACCCCTTTGAAATATAGATGTTACCCCCTATAATATATTATACCTTCTAACTTGAGTGGGCCCCACTTGTACTCCTCTTGTAATCTACTATATAAATATGGATCCAATAGCAGTTGGACCCCTCTTAGCTATAGGGCTCTTTATATTTTGGTCACACAGATATGGGTGTTAAAGTCATCCCTTTGACATATAAATGTACCCCCTATGGTGTAGTTAACCATTTCAATAGGAATGAGCCCTACTTTGACACCTCTTGTAATCTACTACATGAATAAGAATACTAATTTTGTGACACCCTTACTATCTAAGAGAAACTTTTTCTTTTGGGCATATAGATACGAGTGTTAAAGTTAACCATTTGACTCATAGATATACCCCTCTATAAAGTAGTCAACCTAGTCAACTGTAATGGGCCCTACTTAGACTCATTTCGTAATCTACTATATGAATAAGGATGCCACAATAGCGTGACCCCTCCTAGATATTAGAGTCTTTATATTTTGGCCACATAGATACGTATGTTAAAGTTACCCATTTAAAAAATAGATTTATCCCCTATAATATAGTTGACCTTGTCAACTAGAGTAGGCCCTACTTGGACTTCCTTTCTAATCTACAACATGAATAAGAATCCCATAATATTGGGAACCCTCCTAGCTATAGGATACTTTATATTTTGGCCATATAAATATGGGTGTTAAAGTCACCTTTTTGACACATAGATATACCCTCTATAATGAAGTCGACTATGTCAACTAGAGTAAGGCCCCACTTGGACTCGTCTCGTAATCTAATACATGAATAAAGATTCCACAAAAGTGGGACCCCTCATAGCAATAAAACTCTTTATATTTTGGCCATACAAATTGGGGTGTTAAAGTTATACCTTTGATATATAGATGAACCCCCTTATAATCATGGTGACCTTGTAAACTAGAGCGGGCCTCACTTCGATTCCTCTCGTAATCTACTATATAAATAAGGTTCCCATAATAGTGGGTCTCTTTCTAGCTATGGGTTTCTTTATATTCTGGCTACACAGATACTGGTGTTAAAGTCATCCCATTGATATATAGATGTACCCCTTATAATATAGTCGACCTTATATACTAGAGTGGGCCCCACTTGGACTCCTTTTGTAATCTATTGCATGAATAAGGATCATACAACAGCGGAACCTCACCTAGCTATGAGACTTTATATTTGGGCAACAAATATACATGTATTAAAGTCACATGTTTGACATATAGATATACTTTTTTTTTTAACATTCGATGCATAAACCACTCTCTAATGAGTCAACCTTGTCAACTGGATAGGGACACACTTGGACTCTGCCGTAATCAATTACATATATAAAAATCTCATACTAGTGGGACCCCTTATTGCAATATGAGTCTTTATATTTTGGCCATACAGATACTGGTATTAAAGTTACCCATTTGACACATATATATACCCTTTATAATATTATCAAACTTGTCGCCTAGAGTGGGCTCTACTTGGACTTCTCTCGTAATCTACTTCATAAATAAGGATTCCATATTAGTGGGACCCCACATAGCTATGGGACTCTTTATATTTTAGCCACATATATACATGTGTTAAAGTCACCCCTTTGACATATAAATATAACCTTAAATAATTATATCGATCTTATCAACTGGAGTTAGCCCCACTTGGTCTCCTCTTATAATCTACTACTTGAATAAGGATCCCACAATAGTAGGACCCCTTTTCGCTATGGGACTCTTTATATTTTTGGCCATACAGATACGGGTGTTAAAGTCACCCCTTTGATATATAAATATACCCCCCCATAATGTAGTTAACCTTGCCAACTGGAGTGGGCCCCACTTGAACTCTTTTTGTAATCTATTATATGAATAAGAATCCTATAATAGTGGGACCCTCTTAGTTATATAACTCCTTATATTTTGGCCTTACAGATATGTGTGTTAAAGGCACCTCTTTGATACATAGACGTACCTCCTATAATATAATAGACCTTGTCAACTGGAGTAGTCCCAACTAGGATTTCTCTCGTAATCAACTATATGTACAAGGTTCCCACAATAGTTGGACCCCCCTAGCTTTAGGACTCTTTATATTTTGGCCTCACAAATGCGAGTGTTAAAGTCACCCCTTTGATACATAGATATCGCTTCTATAATTTAGTCAACCCTGTCAACTAGAATAGGCCCCACTTAGACTACTATTATCATCTACTACATAAAAAAGGATCCCACAATAAAGGGACCCTTCCTAGTTATGAGACTTTTTATATTTTGACCACACAGATACAATTATTAAAGTCACCCTTTTGATACATATATGTATGCCTCCATGATACAGTCGGCCTTATCAACTAGAGTGGGCCACCATATGCAGGCCACATATATGAGAAGGAGTATTCTATCACTTGGACTTCTCTTATAATATGCTACATAAATAAGGATCCCACAATAGTGAGATCCCTCCTAACAATAAGACTCTTTAAATTTGGGCCACAAACATACGGGTGTGAAAGTCACATTTTTGACAGATAGATGTACCCCCTTATGGTATAGTCGGTCTTATCAATTAGAGTGGACCCCATATCCAGGCCAATATAAATATGGAGGAGTCCTTGTATCTCATAGAATCGACTCATAATCTACTACATGAATAAATATTCCATAATGGTGGGACCCCCTCCTAGATATAGAATTATTTCTGTTTTAGCCCTACAGATACGGATGTTAAAGTCACCCATTTGACACATAGATATACTTTTTATAATATAGTTGACATTATCAACATGAGTGGACTTCACTTGTTTTCTTTACATAATCTATTATTTGAATAAGAATCCAATAATAGTGGTGCCCCTTCTTGCTATGGGACTCTTTATATTTTGACTATAAACATATGGGTGTTAAGGTCACCCCTTTGATACATAAATGCACTCCCTATAATGTCATCAATCTTGTCAACTAAAATGGGGCCCACTTGAACTCCTCTCGTAATTTATTAAATGAATAAGAATCCTATAATAATGGAATTCCTCCTAACTATGGGACCCTTTATATTCTGGTCACACAAAATAGGGTATTAAAGTCACCCCTTTAACAATAGATATATCCCCCTATAATGTAGTTGACTTTGTCAACAAGAATAAGCCCCACATGGAATCTTCTTGTAATCTTCTACATGAATACGGATCCTATAATAGCGGAACCCCTCCTAGCTATATGACTTTTTATTTTGGTCATACAGATACGGGTGTTAAAGTCACCCTTTTGATAATTGGATATACCCTCTATTATATAGTTGATCTTATCAACTGAAGTAGGTAGTACTTGAACTCCTTTCATAATCTACTATATGAATAAGGATCCCACAATAGTGAGACCCCTTCTAGCTATGAGACTCTTTATATTTTGGTCACACAGATGCGGGTGTTAAAGTAACCCCTTTGACACATAGATGTACCCACCTATAATGTAGTTGACCTTATCAACTTGAGTGGGCCCTACTTAGGGGTGGGACTTGGGCGGGTTGGGTGGGTTGATGGGTCTGCCCATGCCCAACCCGACTTGCACAAACCTTAACCCATTTTGCCTGTGAAACCCGTGGAAGCCTAACCCGTGCTTGCCCATTCTCGTTGTTTGGGTTGCTCGGGTTCCCTAATTTGCAAAATAATGGGCAGGTTGGGTGGGTTGCCCAATTAGAAATGCTTGTGAATATAAATAGATGGGGAAAAAACCCAACATATTTTTAATTACATAAAAAAAATATCTTTGATTTGCATAACGAAAATATAAAATCCAACCCATATCCTCACATATTTCAAACAAATTCTTAGCATACAACATCAAACAGACAGTCTTTGATTTCCATAAAAAGAAAAACTATCAAAGCATTCAACCTTAGTGAATCACTTCCTCAGGTTCCTCGGGCTGTGAAGATCAGTGCCCAAACCCATGCAAATTGAAATTGGGTTGATCTTTTTTTTTCCAAACCCGTCCAAGTTTTTAACCAATTTTGCCCAAGTTTGTCCATTGTTCGGGTTGGGTAGGTCGGGTTCGGGTCAAACCCGCCCAATCTCACCCCTAGCCCTACTTGGACTTTTCTTGTAATCTACAATATGAATAAAGATCCCATAATAATGGAACTCCTAGTTATAGGAAACTTTATATTTTGGTCACACAGATGTGGGGATTAATGTCACCCCTTCGACACATAGATGTACCCCCCTATAATGTTATCAGCCTTATCAATTTAAGTGAGATCCACTTAGACACCTCTCATAATCTACTACATGAATAAGGATCCCACAATAGTAGACCCCTCTTTGCTATAGGACTTTTTATATTTTTGATACAGATGTGGGTGTTAAAGTTACCCTTTTGACACATAGATGTATCTGTTATAATATAGTTAAGTTTGTCAACTGGATGTGCCCCACTTGGGCTCCTCTCGTAATCTACTACATGAATAAGGATCCTACTATAGTGAGACCCCCTACTTATGGGACTCTATATTTTGGCCATATAGATACGGGTATTAAAATAACTTATTTGATATATAGATGTACCCCTCTATAATATAGTCGACTTTGTCAACGAGAGTTGGCCCCACTTGGACTAATCTCGTAATCTGCAATATGAATAAGGATCCCCCAATAATGGGTTCCCCTTCCTATATATAAGAGTATTTATATTTTAGCTAGATAGATGTGGATATTAAAGTCACCCTTTTGACACATAGAAGTACCGCACTATAATATAGTAAAAAAATTTCAACTTGAGTGGGTCCCACTTGGACCACTCTCTTATCTATAATAAAAAAAAGGATTCCATAATAGTGGGACCCCTCCTAGCATGAGATTCTTTATATTTTGGCCATATAGATATGGGTATTAAAGTCACCCCTTTGACATATAGATATATCCCCCTATAATGAACTTGACATTGTCAACTAGAGTGGGCCCCATTTGTACTTCTCTTGTAATCTACAATATGAATAAGGATCCTACAATAGTAGGACCCCTCCTAGAAATTCAACTTTTTATATTTTTGTCATACGGATGCGAGTGTTAAAGTTGCCCCTTTGATATATTGATGTACCCTTTTATAATGTAGTAGACCTTGTCAACTGGAGTATGCCCCTTTTGGACTTCTCACGTAATCTACTACATAAATCCCATAATAGTGGAACTCTTCCTAGTTATGAGACTTTATATTTTGGCCACATTGTTGCATGTGTTAATGTTACCCCTTTGATACATAGATGTACCTACCAATAATGTATTCGAGTTTGTCACCTGGCCGGAGTAGGCCCCACTACGACTCATCTCATAATCTACTACCTGAATAAGGATCCAATAATAATGGGACCCATCCTAGCTATGGTACTCTTTATATTTTGGTCACTTAGATGCGGGTGTTAAAGTCACCCCTTTGACATATAGATATGCCCCTCTATAATGTAGTCAACCGTGTTAACTGGAGTGGGTCCCACTTGGACTTTCCTTGTAATATCATATATAAATAAGGATCATATAATAGTGGAACCCCTTCTAGATCTGAAAGTCTTTATATTTTAGCCTCACAAATGCAGATGTTAATATCACGCATTTGACGTATAAATATACCCCTATATTGTAGTCGACATTGTCAACGAGAATGGGCCCCACTTAGACTCCACTTGTAATATACTTTATGTATAACGGTTCCATAATAATGGGATCCCTCGTAGCTATGAAACTTTTTATATTTTGGCCACACAAATGCAGGTGTTAAAGTCACCCTTTTGACAATAGATGTACTCTCTATAATGTAGTCGACCTTATCAATTGGAGTAGTCCCTACATAGACTCATTTCGTAATATACTATATGAATATGTATCTTACAATAGTGGGACCCCTCCTACTTATGACACTCTTTATATTTTACAACACAAATGTGAGTGTTAAAGTTACCTCTTGGACACATAAATATACCCTTATATAATTAAGTCAATCTTATCAACTAGAGTGAACCCTACTTGGACTCCTCTCGTAATCTACTACTTGAATAAATATCCTATAATAATAAGGCCCTCCTCTTTATAGGACTTATTATATTTGGGCCACACAGATGCAGGAGTTAAAGTCACCCTTTGATATATAGATATACCCCTGTAATGTAGTCGACTTTGTTAACTAGTATTGCCTTCAATTGAACTACTCTCGTAATCTATTATATAATTAAGCATCCCATAATAGTGGGGCCCCTCCTAGCTTTGGGACTCTTTATATTTTGGCCATATAGAGATGGATATTAAAGTCATCCTTTTAACACATAGATATATCCCTTATAATATAACTAACCTTATCAACTGAAGTGGGCCCCACTAGGATTCATCTTATAATTTACTATATGAATAAGGATCCTACAATAGTGGGACCCCTCATAGTTATGAGACTATTTATATTTTAAGCACATAGATACTGGTGTTAAAGTCACATCTCTGATAAATAGATGCACCCTCCCAATATTTAGTTGACATTTGCAATTGGAATAGGCCCCACTTGGACTCCTCTTATATAAAATCACATGAATAAGGATCCTACAATAGTAGAACACCTCATAGCTATGTGACTTTTTATATTTTGGCCACATAGATATGGGTGTTAAAGTCATCCCTTTGATATATAGAAATACCTCTCTATAATGCAGTTGGCCTTATCAACTGGAGTGGGCCCTCTTGTGCAGACCAATATAAGTAGGGTGGAGTTCTTGTATCACTTAGACTTATTTTATAATATGCTACATAAATAAGACTGCCATAACAGTGAGATCCCTTATAGCTATATGACTATTTATATTTTGACCACACACATATTCCTATTAAAGTCACCCCTTTGACAGATAGATATATCCTTTCATTATATTGTCGGTTTTATCAACTAGAGTGGAACCCATGTATAGGCTAACAGAAGTCGGGAGGAATCCTTGTATCACTTGGAATCCACTCATAATCTGTTATTTGAATAAACATCCTATAATTATAGGACCCTTTCTAGCTTGGGATTTTTTATCTTTTGGCCCTACAGATGTAGGTATTAAAGTCACCTATTTGACACATATATAACTCACTATAATGTAGTCGACCTTGTCAACTTGAGTGGGACCCACTTGGACTACTTAATCAATAATACGAACAAGGATTCTAAAATAGTAGGGCCCCTCTTATCTATGGAACTCTTTATATTTTGGTAACACAGATATGGGTGTTAAAGTCACCAATTTGATACATAGATGTACCTCTCTATAATGTAGTCGACCTTGTCAACTGAAGTAGGCCCCACTAGGACTACTATCATGTTCTACATTATAAATAATGATTCTATAATAGTGGGACCCCTCATAACTAAGGGACTCTTTATAATTTGGTCACATAGATGTAGATATTAAAGTCACCTCTTTAAGACATAGATGTACCCTCATATAATTAAGTCGATATTTTTAACTAAAGTGGGCCCTACTTGGACTCCTCTTGTAATCTACTATATGAATAAAAACCCCTCAAAAGTGGGACCCCTTCTGGCTTTGGGACTCTTTATATTTTCGCACACAGATATAGGTATTAAAGTCACCCATTTCATATATAGATTTACCCCCTTGTAATATAGTTGACCTTATCAACAAGAGTGGGCCTTATTTAGTCTTCTCTCATAATCTAGTACATCAATAAGGCTCCCATACTAGTGGAACCTCTCCTAGCTATGGGATTCTTTATATTTGGCCATATAGATGTGGGTATTAAAGTCACCATTTTGATACATAGATATACCCCTTTTAATGTAGTCCACCTTATCAACTAGAGTGAGCTCCGCTTGGATTACTTTTATAATCTACTATATGAACAAGGATACCATAATAGAGGGACCCCTCCTAGCTATAAGACTATTGGTATTTTGGCCATACAGATATGGGTGTTAAAGTCACCCCTTTGACACAAGGATGTACCCTTACATAATCAAGTCGATCTTGTCAACTAGAGTAGGCCCCACTTAGACTTCTCTTGTAATCTACTATATTAATAAGGATCCCATAATAGTGGGACCCTTCTAGCTATGAGACTTTATATTTTGGCCACATAGATACGAGTGTTAAAGTTATCATTTTTACACATAGATATGCCCCTTATAATATAGTCGACCTTGTCAACTGAAGTGGGCCCCACTTGGACTACTCTTGTAATCTACTATATGAATAAGCATCCCAGAATTATGGGACCCCTCCTAGCTATTGAATTTATTATATTTTAGCTACACAGATACAAGAGTTAAAGTCAACCCTTTGACAACTAGATGTACCCCTTATAATTTAGTCGACTTTGTCAACTAAAGTGGGCCCCACTAGGACTCCTCTCATAATCTGTTATAAGAATAAGGATCCCATAATAGTTGAATCCCTTCTAATTATGGAAATTTTTTTATTTTAGCTACATAGATGCGGGTGTTAAAGTCACTCCTTTGACATATATATATACCTCTCCAATATTATAGTCAACCTTTATAACTGGAGTGGGCACCACTAAGACTCCTCTCATAATTTATTCAATGAGTAAGGATCCCATAATAATGGATCCCTTCCTCGCTATGAGTCTTTTTATATTTTAGCTATATAGATGCGGATGTTAATATCACCCTTTTGACACATAGATGCACCTCTCTATAATGCAGTCGATCTTATCAACTTGAGTGGGTCGTAAAGTGCAAGCCAATATATATGGGGTAGAGTGCTTGTATCACTTGGATTTCTTTTATAAATTGCTACATAAATAAGGATCTCATAATAGTGGGATCCCACATAACTGTGGGACTCTTTATATTTTGGCCATACATATATAAGTGTTAAAGTCACTCCTTTAACAGATAGATGTACCCCCATGATGTAGTCGGTCTTATCAACTAAAGTAGACCCCATATGAAGGCAAATATAAGTAGAAAAGAGTCCTTGTATCAATTAGAATCCACTTATAATATGCTACATAAATAAGTATCCCTTGTTGGTGGGACCCCTTATAGTTGTAGAATTCTTCTTCTGTTGGCCCCACAGATACAGGTGTTAAAGTCACCTCTTTGACATATAGATATATCAATCTATAATATAGTCAACTTTGTCAATTTGAGTTGGACCCACATGAATTACTCAATCAACAATATGAATAAGGATCCCATAATAGTGGGACCCCTTCTATCTAGGTACTCTTTATATTGACCGTATAAATACGTTTGTTAAAGTCACCCTTATGATATATAAATGTACCCATATAATGTAATCGACCTTGTCAACTAGAGTTGACTCCACATGGAATCCTCACATATTCTATTTCATGAATAAGGATTCTATAATTGTTGGATCCTTTCTAGCTATAGGACTCCTTATATTTTGGTCACACAAATAAGGGTGTTAAAGTCACCCCTTTGACACATAGATGTACCCCTATATAGTTAAGTCGATCTTTTAAACTAAAGTGGGTCCTAGTTGGAATCCTCTTGTATCTACTATATGAATAAGAATCCCACAATAGTGGACCCCTCCTGGCTTCAGGACTCTTAGATACTGGTGTTAAAGTCACTTTTTTGACATATATATATTATCCCTTTATAATGTAGTTAACCTTGTCAACTGGAGTGGGACCCATTTGGACTCCTCTTATAATCTACTGCATAAATAAGGATCTCATAATAGTGGGACCTCTTCTAGCAATAGAACTCTTTAAATATTGACCATATATATGCTAGTGTTAATATCACATCTTTGACACATAGATATACCCTCCTATAATATAGTCGACCATATCAACTTGAGTTAGCCCCACTTAGACTCCTTTTGTAATCTACTATATTAATAAGTATTCCACAATAGTAGGACCCCTTCTAGATATGGGACTCATTATATTTCGGCAATACAGTTACAGGTGTTAAAGTCGCCCCTTTGCCACTTAGATGTACCCCCATATAATATAGTCGACCTTGTCAAATATAATGGGCCCAACTTGGATTCCTCTCATAATCTACTACATGAATAAGGATCTATAATAGTACTACCCCTCCTTGCTATGGGACTCGTTATATTTTGACACATAGATGTACCCCTACAATATAGTAGACCTAGTCAACTAGAGTGGGCCCCACTATGACTCATCTCGTAATTTCCTATATGAATAAGGATCTCATAATAGTGGGATCCCTCCTAGCTAGAGGACCCTTTATATATATATATATATATATATATATATATATATATATATATATATATATATATATATATATATATATATATATATATATATATATATATATATATATATACAGAGAGAGGAATGGGATGCTGCCTATCAAAGCAGTGTTTTTGCTGCTTTGAGACATTGTTTGACCATCCTAGAAGTTTTGGAATTTGATGAAATTTGGTGAGGGTGTTTTCTAGGGTAAGATGATCATCCTCACAAATTTTCATCAAATTCCAAAACTTCTAAGAGGGTCAAATGGTCGAAGCAAAATGCTGCAGATTTTAACGGTGACTGCAGACGACTGGTTTTGCTTCGACCATTTGAACCCCCTAGAAGTTTTGGAATTTGATGAAAATTTGTGAGGATGATCACCTTACCCTAGACAACACCCTCACCAAATTTTATCAAATTCCAAAACTTCTAGGATGGTCAAACAATGTCTCAAAGCAAAAAAAAATGTTGCTTTGATAGGCAGCATCCCATTCCTCATATATATATATATATATATATATATATATATATATATATATATATATATATATATATATATATATATATATATATATATATATATATATATATATATATATATATATATATATATATATATATATATATATAGGGGACGGGGAGCCTGGACCTCAGGTGCAGCGTCAACGCTGCACCGGGCACTCTGCTCGCGCGCCACGTGTCCCGCGAATCAATTTGGATCAGATTTTCCGGAAAAAATACCGCGATCAACCTTGAGCCGTCCAATGCCTCGATCCAACGGATCGAATTCCCCTGGACCTCATTCGCAGCTGTTACTGTGGCCGCCACAGTAACAGCGCATTTTTTGGTCCGAATGAATCCGAACCGTTAGATCCGATCGATCGGGCGGTTGAAATCATTATCGCGGTTACTGTAGCGGCTACAGTAACCGCGAATATGATTTCAACCGCCCGATCGATCGGATCCAACGGTTCGGATTTATCCGAACCAAAAAACACGCTGTTACTGTGGCGGCCAC
The DNA here is from genome assembly GCA_947650365.1 of Chamaelirium japonicum. NCBI lineage: Eukaryota > Viridiplantae > Streptophyta > Magnoliopsida > Liliales > Melanthiaceae > Chamaelirium > Chamaelirium japonicum. The sequence goes on from OX393554.1 coordinate 80,389,510, forward strand.
AGTAACAGCTGCGAATGAGGTCCGGGGGAATCCGATCCGTTGGATCCGATGAATCGAGCGGCTGAAAATAAATCTGGCATTTATCCCATCCCATGCCTCGATTCACGCCCGATTTCCTGACAGATGGCTCACGCAGAGAGCCCGGTGCAGCCTCAACGCTGCACCTGAGGTCCAGGCTCCCCATCCCATATATATATATATATATATATATATATATATATATATATATATATATATATATATATATATATATATATATATATATATATATATATATATATATATATATATATATATATATATATATATATATATATATATATATATATATATATATATATATATATATATATATATATATATATATATATATATATATATTAGGGGTAAAAAATGAATAAATAAATAACTAGAATGAAATAGGTACAAGCTCAAAAAAACAGACTCCTAAGGTAGTTCACCCAACATAGAGACTACTTGAGGCGTCTAATCCCTGAGACCAAAAGATAAGGACACATTGGCCTCAAAAAACTCTAAGAAAACCAATCGCCAGACTCTCTAAGATGCCCAGCTTCCCCCCCAAAAAACGCCTTCGTAGCAATCGACAATCCCAAAAGACCGGCAACATTAGCCCTAAGCCACTCCTGAAGAGCAATAGAACGAATCAACTTCTGATTGGCCAGGTCTACCACCTCCAGAATCAACCCAATTAGTAGCTAACAAGGAAGTAGTTGAGACACACGGAGTCCAGTTTGAAATATGTAGACTAACCACTGGACCAAAATCTTTGTAGGCAATGATCTGGAGAATCCCCACATATCTAGCAACCATCTTAGAAAACACCTCCATGGTAGTGCAATAATTGTCCTCATACACCCTACTGTTTCTTACTACCGAAAGGGAGTAGACAACAGTGGTGATCAAAATCTTCGCCATCAACCTTAAAGGCCTAGTAGGAAGAGTTAATGCGAACTTGCAAGTCTTTTTGATAGAAAGACCCTTTATATTTTAGTTACATAGATGCAGGTGTTAAATTCACCCATTTGGTAGGTATAAGAGTCACTTCTTTGACAGATAGATATACCCCGCCATGATGCAGTCGGGAGGGGAGGGGTACAATTGGGCTACTCTTATAATTTGGTATATAAATAAGGATACCATAATAGTGAGACCCCTTCTAGCTATAAGACTCTTTATATTTTGGCCACACTCATACGGGTGTTAAATTGACCCACTTGACTTATAGATGTACCCCAATGATATAGTCAATGAGGGGGAGGGGTATACTTGGACTCTACTTATAATATGCTACATGAAAAAGATCCCACAATAGTAGGACCCCTTTTAGTTTTGGGACTCTTTATATTTTATCCACACATATGTGGGTGTTAATTTTACCCCTTTAACACATAGATGACCCCCTATGTTATAATCGAAGGGGGAGAGGGGGCTACACTCGAACTCCTCTCAAAATCTGCTATATAAATAAGGATCCCACAATATCTTGACTAGTCCTAGCTATGGGAATATGTAAATTTTGGCCACACTTACGGGTGTTAACGTTATTCATTTTACATATAGATGTATCCCCATAATATAGTCGAGGGTAAGTGGGGGGTACAGTTCGACTACTCTCATAATCTGCGACACGAATAAGGATCCCACAATAGTGGAACACCTCCAAGCTATAGGACTCCTTATATTTTGGGCACACACAGATCATCAATACTACTCATCGGTTCTTCAAGTGCCAAAGAGGAAGAATAAGGCATTCTCCATTTCCCAGTTAATCTTCTCCTCAAGAAGCATCACCAAGAATCGCGGCCAACGAAACCAATGTTTCCTTTTATCAATATATTTTAATACCCCAAAACCCTAGACCCCCTTATATATTCAGAAACTAGGTTTACAATAAATATTCCTTGAATTTCTTATCCAACGGTCAAAATAGATATGAAATCTATCAAGTAACGAGTCCATAACGAGTTAGGAAAGACCAAACCCGTGTAAAGGTATTAAAGCCACCCATTTGTCATATAGATGTACCCCTTATAATGTTGTCAACTTTGTCAACTAGAGTGGGCTCCACTTGGACTCCTCACGTAATCTACTGTATGAATAATAATCTCATAATAGTGGGACCCCCTCCTAACTTTAGGAATCTTTATATTCTAGCCATATAAATTTGGGTGTTAAAATTACCCCTTTGACACATAGATGTATCCGCTATAATATAATCGATCTTATCCACTAGAGTGGGCCCCATTTGGAGTCCTCTTGTAATCTACTACATAAATAAGGATCACACAATAGTGGGACTCCTCCTAGCTAGGGAACTTTTATATTTTGCCCATACAAATGTGGGTGTTAAAGTCACTCTTTTTGACATATAAATATACCCCGTATAATGTAGTCAACCCTATTAACTAGAGTCGGCCTTATTTGAACTCTTCTCGTAATCAATTTTATCAATAAGGATCCCACAATAGTGGGACCCATCATAACTAATGGACTCTTTATATTTTGGCCATACAGATGTGTGTGTTAAAGTCATGCCCTTCACACATAGATTTGCCCCCTATAATATAGGCGATCTGGACAACTAGAGTGGGCCCCATTTGAAATCCTCTCTTAAGCTACTATAGAATTAAAGATCCTATAATAGTGAGATCCCTCATTGCTATTGGAATCTTTATATTTTAGCCAAACAGATACAGGAGTTAAAGTCACCCCGTTGACACATAAATGTACCCCATTAGAATATAGTCGACTTTGTTAACTAGAGTGGTCCCCTACTTGGACTCCTCTCCTAATCTATGATATTAATAAGGATCCCAAAATAGAATGACCCCTCCTAGTTATGATACTTTTTATATTTTGGCCACATAGACATAAATGTTAAAGTCACCCCTTTGATTTATAGATGTACCTTCCTATATATAGTCGACCTTATCAATTGGAGTGGGCCCACTTGAACTCCTCTTATAATCTACTATATGAATAAGGATTCCATAATAGTGGGACCCCTCCTAGCTACGGGCCTTATTATATTTTAGTCATATATGCAGGTATTATGGCCACCCATTGACACATAGATAAATCCCCTTATAATGTAGTCGACCTTGTCAACTAGAGTTATCCCAGTTGAACTCTTTCTGTAATCTACTACATGCATTAGGTTCCCATAATAATGGGACCTTACCTTAATCAGGGACTCTTTATATTTAGACCATACAAATCTGATTATTAAAGTCACCACTTTGACACATAGATGTATCTTTTATAATATAGTCTATTTTGTCAACTTGAGTGGTCCCTATTTATACTTCTCTTGTAATCTACTATATAAATAAGGATCCCATAATAGTAGGTCCCTTCCTAACTATGAGACTATTTATATTTTGGGCATATAGGTGTAAGTTTTAAAGTCAGCTCTTTGACATATATTTTGGTCACATAGATACAAGTGTCTAATTGGCCATATATTTTGGTCACATAGATACAAGTTTTAACATCCACACCTATCTAATTGGTGATTTTTAACATCCACATAGATACAAGTTTTAACATCCACACCTGTCTAATTGGCCATATATTTTGGTCACATTTTGTAATCCCATAGCCAAAATATAAAGAGTTTTAACACCTGTTTGGCCAAAATATAAGATTTTTTATATTTTGGTCACATAGATACAAGTGTTAAAGTCACCCCTTGGATACATAGATGTACCTCTTGTAATGTAATCGATCTTGTCAACTATAGTGGCCCCCACTGTGACTCCTCTCAAAATCTACAATATGAACAATGATCCCACAATAGTATGACCCCTCCTAGCTATGGGTCTCTTTATATTTTGACCATATAGAAGCGGGTGTTAAATTCACCCATTTGACACATAGATATATCCCCTATAATATAGTCGACCTTGTCAACTTGAGTAGACCCTACTTGGACTCCTCTTATAATCTACTATATGAATAAGGATCCCATAATAGTGGGACCCCTCTTAGCTATAAAACTCTTTATATTTTAGCCACACAGATTCGAGTGCTAACGTCATCCCTTCGACACATAGATGTACCCCATATAATATAGTCGATCTTGTCAACTAGAGTAGGCCCCACTTGGACTCCTCTTGTAATCTTCTACATGAATAAGGATCTCATAATAGTTCCTCCTAGCTATGAGACTCTTTATATTTCTAGCAACATAGATATAGATGTAAAAGTCACTTTTTTGATATATAGATATACTTCATATAATATAGTCGACCTTGTTCACTAAAGTGGGCCTAACTTGGACTCCTCTCGTAATCTACTATATGAGTAAGGAACCCTCAATAGAAGGATCCCTCATAGTTATGAGGCATTTAATATTTAGGCCACACAGATGTGGGTGTCAAAGTCACCCTTTTGACACCTAAATATACCCCTTTTTTAAAACATTCGATGTACCCCTCTATAATGAGTCGACCTTGTCAACTAGAGAGGGACCGACTTGGACTCCTCCCATAATCTACTTTATATATAAGGATTTTATATGAGTGGGACCCCTCCTACTAATGAAAGTCTTTATATATTAGCTATACAGATACGGGAGTTAAAGTCACCCCTTTGACAGATAGATGTAACCTCATATAGCAATATCGATTTTGTCACCTAGAGTGGTCCTCACTTGGACTTCTCTCGTAATCTACTATTTGAATAACGATCCCACAACAATGGCCCCCCTCGTAGCTATAGGATTCTTTATATTTTGATCACACGGATACGGGTGTTAAAGTCACCGCTTTGCACATAATGCATCCACCATAATATAGTCGACCTTATCAACTGGAGTGTGTCCTCTTCTCGTAATTTATTACATAAATAAGGATTCCAAAATAGTGGGACCCCTCTTAGCTATGTGACTCTTTATATTTTGGCATCAAAGATATGTGTTAAAGTTATTCATTTAATACATAAGTGTACTCCCTTATAATATAGTAGACTTTGTCAACTGGAGTGAGTCCAACTAGGACTCTCTTGTAATCAACTATATGAATAATGTTTCATAATAGTAGGACCTCACATAGCTATAGGACTTTTTATATTTTGGACTCACAGATGCAGGTGTTAAAGTCACTTCTTTAACACATAGATATACCCCCTATAATATAGTCGACCTTGTCAATTGGTGTGGGCCCCACTTGGACAACTCTTATAATCTACTACATGAATAAGGATCCTACAGTAGAGTAACCACTTCTAGCTATGAGACTTTTTGTATTTTTTGACACACAGATACGGGTATTAAAGTCACCCTTTGAGATATAGATGTACTGTAATATCCGCCCCAAACACACAAGAAATTATCCACTCTACCCATGCTCGCACCAGGACTTCCTAGGGTGGTCACCCATCCTAGTATTACTCTCGCCCGAGCACGCTTAACTATGGAGTTCTTACGAAATCCGTAACGGCGCACGGTTTTAAAACGTGTCTTCTATATTTAGGAGGGAAAATTATATAAAGAAGCTCAGGATCTCCTTCTCTCCAAGCAATGTGGGGCTACCTCATGGTCTTGTACACCTCACCTCACCTTATCCATATTTGCATAACAGCCTCAAGAGTCTTGGCTCATGGCTATTGGTTATCATAATCCACGCCTCTTAGGGCTACACGTCCTCGTGTAGGGTTAAACCCCCCCATTGCGAGGAGAACAAACTATGATATCATTTTGTAACATCTGCCCCAAACACCCAAGAAATTATCCGCTTTGCCCATGCTCGCATAAGGAATTCCCAGGGTGGTCACCTATCCTAGTACTACTCTCGCCCGAGCACGCTTAACTACGGAGTTCAGGCGATGTGGGGCTAACTCGTGGCCTTGTACACCGCACCTTATCTCACCTCACCTCATCCATCTTGGCATCACAGCCTCAGGAGTCTTGGCTCTTGGCTATTGGATCTTGGTTATCACATATACCCCCTCATGATGCAGTCAACCTTATCAACTAGAGTGGACCCCCATATACAGGCCACAAAAGTAAGCATGAGTCATTGTATCACTTGGTTTTCTCTTATAATATATTATATAAATTTGGATCCCACAATAGCAGGATTCCTCATAGGACTCTTTATATTTTGGCTATAAGTATATGGGTGTTAAATTCACCTCTTTGGAAGATAGATGTACCCCATTGTGATGTAGTCGGTCTTATCTACAGGAGTTGATTCTATATACAGACCAACATAAATGGGGCGGGGTTCTTGTATCACTTAGAATGGACTCATAATCTGCTATATGAATAAGTATCCTATAATAGTGGGACCCTACCTAGCTATGGGATTCTTTCTCTTCCAGCTCCATAGATACGAGTGATAAAGTTACCCATTTGATATATAGATGTAACCTCCTATAATGTAGTTAACTTTGTCAATTTACGTGGCCCCCACTTTTGCTCTTATTATAATTTACTGCATGAATAAGGATCTCATAATAGTAAGACATGTCCTAACTATAGGACCCTTTATATTTTGTCAATACAGATACGGGTGTTAAAGTCACCCTTTGACATATGGATGTACCCTCTATAATATAGTCGACCTTGTCAATTGGAGTAGGTTCCATTTGAACTCCTACTGTAATCTACAATATAAAATGGATCCCACAATAATGGAACCCCTCATAGGTATGTCACTCTTTATATTTTTACCATAAAGATATGGGTGTTAAAGTTACTTTTAACACATTGATGTACCCACTTATAATATAGTTGACCTTGTAACTAGAGTAGGGCTACTTGAATACCTCTCGAAATCAACAACATGAATAAGGATCCCATAATAATAAGACCTTCTAGTTATGTGACTCTTTATATTTTGGTCACATAAATACGGGAGTTAAAGTTACCCTTTTGACAAATAGATGTACCTCCTATAATATTATCGACCATATCTACTTGAGTAGAACCTATTTGGACTCCTCTCGTAATTACTATATGATTAAGGATCCAATAATAGTGTGATGCCTCCTTGCTAGTGGAATCTTTATATTTTGGCCAAATAGATACGGGTGTTAAAGTCACCCATTTGACATATGGATGTATCCCATTATTATATAGTCGACCTTGTCGACTACAGTGGCCCCCACTTGGACTTATCTCGTAATGTACTATATAAATAAGGATCCCACATTATGGTACCCCTCCAAGTTATGGTACTTTTTATATTTTGGCAATACAGATACAGGTGTTAAAGTCACTATTTTGACACATAAACGTACCTCCCCTATAATTTAGTCGATTTTGTCAACTTGTATGGGACCCACTTGGAAAGCTCTTATAAACTACTACATGAATAAGGATCCCATAATGGTGGGACCCTACTAGCTATGGTCCACTTTATATTTTAGCCACACATACGGGTGTTAGGATCACCCCTTTTACATATAAATATACCCCACTATAATGTAGTCAACCTTGTCAAGTATAATTGTCCCCACTTGGACTCCTCTTATGTATAATCTACTGTATGGATATGGATCCTATAATAGTGGGACCGTACCTAACTCTGTGACCTTTTATATTTTGGCCACACAAATATGAGTTTTCAAGTCACCCCTTTGATACATAGATGTACCCCCATAATGTAGTCGATTTTGTCAAGTTGAGTGGGCCCTACTCGTATTCCTCTCAAAATCAACTACATGAATAAGGATCTATAGAAGTGGGACCCCTCCTAGCTATGAGACTTTTTATATTTTGGCCATATATATATATATATATATATATATATATATATATATATATATATATATATATATATATATATATATATATCAGTATTAAAGTGACCACTTGATATATAGATGTACCTATCTAGAATGTAGTCGACTTTGTCAACAGGAGTGGGCCCTACTTGGACTTCTCTCGTAATTTACTATATGAATAAAGATTCGACAATAGTAGGACCCTACCTAGTTATAGGACTTTTTATATTTTGGCCACATAGATACGGGTGTTAAAATCAACCGTTTGAGATATAGATGTAAACTTCTATAATATAGTTGACCTTGTTAACTTGAATGGGCCCCACTTGGACTCCTCTTATAATCTACTACATGAATAAGGATCCCACAATAGTTTGATCCCTCCAAGCTATAAGACTCTTTATATTTTGGGAACACATATATAGGTATTAAAGTTACCCTTTTCACCTACAAATGTACCACCCTATAATATAGTCGACTTTGTCAACTGGAGTGGACCCCACTCGGATACCTCTCGTAATCTACTACATAAATAAGGATCCCACAATAGTGAGACCCCTACTATCTATAATTCTCTTTTTATTTTGGCTATACAAATACGGGTGTTAAAGTTACCCTTTAACACAGATATACCCCTCGATAATATAGTCAATCTTGTCAACTTAAGTTGGCCTCAATTGTACTCCTCTCGTAATCTACTACAAAAAGAAGGATGCCACAATAGTAGAATCCCTCCTAGATATGGGTATCTTTATATTTTGGTCACATAGATATGGGTGTTAAATTCAACTCTTTGAAAAATAGATGTACCCTCTATAATGGAGTCAACCTTGTCAACTAGAGTGGACACTACTTGAACTTCCTTCATAAATCATAACATGAATAAGGATTTTCGAATACTATGAACCCTCCTAGCTAAGGGACTTTTTATATTTTGGCCACACAGGTGTGGGTGTTAAAGTTACCCATTTGACACATAGATATGACCTCCATAATAAAGTTGACCTTGTGACCTAGAGTGTGCCCCACTTGGACTCCTCTCGTAATCTACTATATGAATAAAGATCCCACAAAAGTGGGACTCCTCCTAGTAATAAAACTCCTTATATTTTGGCAATTCAAATGCGGGTGTTAAAGTCACACCTTTGAAACATAGATGTATCCCCTTATAATATAACTGACCTTGTCAACTAGAGTGAGCCCCACTTCAATTCCTTTCATAATCTATTACATAAATAAGAATCTTATAATAGTGGTTCCTCTCCTAGCTATGTGATTTTTTTTATTTTGGCCACACAGATTCGGGTATTAAAGCTACCTCTTTGACATATAGATATGACCCCCTATAATGTAGTCGACATTGTTAATTGGAGAGGGCCCCTCTTTGACTCCTCTCGTAATCGACTATATGAATAAGGATCCCATAATATTGGGACCCTCCAAGCTATGGGAAAATTGGTATTTTGGCCACACAGATACTGGTGTTAAAGTCACCCCTTAGACACATAAATATACCCCTTATAATGTGTCAACCTTGTCAACTATAGAGGGCCCCACTTGGAATCCTTTCAAAATGTATAATAAGAATAACGATACCACAATAGTAGGACCCCTCCTAGTTATGAAGCTCTGTATATTTTTACCATACAGAAATGGGTGTTAAATTTACTCATTTAATACATAGATGTACCCCTCTATAATATAATCGACATTGTCAACTAGAGTGGACCCCACTTAAACTCCTCTCGTATCTACTATATGAATAAGGATCCCATGATAGTGGGACCCCTCTTAGCTATGAGACTCTTTATATTTTAGTCATATAGATTTGAGTATTAATGTCACCCCTTTGATACATAGATGTACCTCCCAATAATGTAGTCGACCTTGTAAACTGGAGTGGACCCCAATTAGACTCCTCTCATAATCTTCTATAAGAATAAGAATCTTATAATAGTAGGATCCGTTCTAGCTACGAGTCTCTTTTATATTCTGTCCATACAGATGCGGATGTTAAAGTCTTCCCTTTGACCTATAGATGTACCCTATATAATATAGTCGACCTTGTCAATCGGAGTGGGTTCCACTTGGACTCCTCTCGTAATCTACTAAATGAATATGGATCCCTCGATTGCGGGACCCCTTCTATCTATGAGACTTTATATTTAGGCAACACAAATACAGGTGTCAAAGTCACCCCTTTAACCCATAGTTGTATCCCTTTTCTTTTAATATTCGATGTACCCCTCTATAATGAGTCGACCTTCTTAACTGGAGAGCGACCTACATGGCCTCATCCCGTAATCTACTACATATATAAGGATCTCACATTAGTGGGACCCCTCCTAGCAATGGGAATCTTTATATTTTGGCCACACCTATTCGGGTGTTATAGTCACCCATTTGACACATAGATGTAAACCCATAAAATTATATTGATTTTGTCGACTGGAGTGGGCCCCACTTGAACTTCTCTTGTAATCTACTTATTGAATAAGGATCCTACAATAGTGGGACCCCTCCTAGATATGGGACTTTTTATATTTTGCCTACATAGATGCGGGTAATAAAGTCACCCATTTGACACATAAATGTATGCACCATAATTTAGTCGACTTTATCAACAGGTGTGGGCCCCACTCTAACTCTTTTCGTAATCTACTACATGAATAAGGATCCCACAATAGCATGACACCTCCTAGCTATGGGACTTTTTATATTTTGGACTCACAAATATTGGTGTTAAAGTCACCCTATTGATATATAGATATACCTCACTATAATGTAGTCGACCTTATCAACTAGAATGGCTCCACTTCGGTAACTCTTATAATCTAGTATATGAATAAGGATCCCACAATAGAGGGACCCCTCCTAGCTTTGAGACTTTTTGTATTTTTGCTATAAAGATACGGGTGATAAAGTCACCCCTTTGACACATAGATGTACCCCCCATGATGTAGTCGGACTTATAAACTTGAGTGGGCCTCAATGTGCTTGCCACTTAAGTAAAAAGGAGTCATTATATCACTTGGACTTCTTTTATAATATACTGTATAAATAAGGATCCCACAATAACGGGATTCCTCTTATCTATGAGACTCTTTTTATTTTGGCTATAAACATGTGGGTGTTAAATTCACCCCTTTGACAGATAGATGTACCGCCTTATGATTTAGTCGGTCTTATCAACTGAAGAGGACCCTATGTACAATCCAACATTAATAAGGAGTCGTCCTTGTATCATTTGGATTAGATTTATAATCTGCTATATGAATAAGTAACCCAAAATAGTGGGACCCCTCCTAGCTATGAGATTCTTTCTCTTTTGGCCAACAAATACGGGCATATAGATGTACCCCCTTACAACGTAGACTTCTCTTATAATCTACAGCATGAATAAGGATCCCATAATAGTGAGGACCCTCCATGCTATGTGACTCTTTATATTTTGGCCACAAAAATATTAGTGTTAAGGTCACCCCTTTAACACGTAAATATATCCCCATATAATGTTTATCGACCTTGACCATTGGAGCAAGCCCCACTTTGACTCCTCTCGTAATGTACTATATGAATAAGAACCCCACAATAGTAGGATCCCACCTAACTATATAACCCTTTATATTTTGGCCACCCGAAAGCGGGTATTAAAGTCACCCTTTCACACATAGGTGTAACCCCCTATAATATAATCAACTTTGTCAACTAGAGTAGGACCCACTTATACTCTTCTCGTAATCTATAGCTTGAATAAGGATCCCATAATAACATAACCCCTCCTAGCTATAGGAATATTTATATTTTGGCTATACAGATGTGTGTGTTAAAGTCACCCTTTGACATATAGATGTACCCCCCTCTAATATAGTCGACATTGTCAATTGGAGTGGGCCTAACTTGGACTCCTCTTATAATCTATTATGTGAATAAGCATCCCACACTAGTAGGACCCTTCCTAGCTATAAGATTCTTTATATTTTGGTCACACAAATACGGGTGTTAAAGTTACCTATTTAAGACATAAATGTATCAACCTATAATATAGTCGACTTTGTTAACTAGAATGAGCCATACTTAGACTCCTCTTGTAATCTATAATAAGAATAAGGATCCCACAATATAGGAGCCCCTCCTAATAATAGGGACACTTTATATTATGGCCACATAGATACAGGGGCTAAAGTCACTCCTTTGACACATAGATATATCCCCCTATAATATTATTGACCTTGTCAACTTGAGTGGGACCCACTTGGACTTCTCTCGTAATCTACTATATCAATTAGGATCCCACAATAGTATGACCCCTCCTAGCTATGAGACTCTTTATATTTTGGCCACATAGATACGAGTGTTAATACATAAATGTATCCCCCAATAATGCAATGGACCTTGTGAACTAGAGTAGGCCCTACTTGACTCCTCTCGTAATCTACTACATAAATAAGGTTCCCATAATAGTGGGACCCCTCCTACCTATAGGACTCTTTATATTTTGGCCTCACAGATGCGGGTGTTAAATACACACATTTGATATATAGATGTACTGTGATAACAAATATCCAAGAGCCAAGAGTCAAACTCCTAAGGCTGTGATTCAAAGATGGAAGAGGTGAGATAAGGTGTACAGTGCCACCAGTTAGCTCCAGAATACTTAGAAAGAAAAAGATCCTGAGCTACTTAAATTATTTTTTCTCCCAAACATAGAAGGCGCATTTTAAAACCTTGCACCGCTACGGATTTCATAAGAACTCCGTAGTTAAACATGCTCGGGCAAAAGTAGTACTAGGATGGGTAACCCCCTGGGAAGTCCTCGGGTATAGGCAAAGCGGATAATTTTTTGTATGTTCATGGTGGATGTTACAAAATAGTATCAGAGCTAGTTCTTATCGCGGTAGAAGGGGTATAATCCTACTAGTTGATATGTAACCCTTAAGAGGGGTGGATTATGACGACCAAGATCCAATATACAAAGACCAAGACTCCTGAAGTTGTGATACCAAGATGGATAATGTGAGGTGAGGTGTACAAGACCACGAGTTTACTCCATATTGCCTGAAGAGAAGGAGATCCTGAGCTACGTATAAAATTTCCCCTCCCAAGCAAAGAAGATGCGTTTTAAAACTGTGTGCTGCTACAGATTTCGTAAGAACTCCATAGTTAAGCATGCTCGGGCGAAAGTAGTACAAGGATAGGTGACCCTCCTAGGAAGTCATCGTGCGGACATAAGCAAAGTGGTCAATTTCTTATGTGTTTGGGGCGGATGTTACATATACCTCTCTATAATATAGTCAACTTTGTCAAGAGAGTGAGCTCCACTTGAACTCTTCTCGTAATCTATAACATGAATAAGAATCCCATAATAATGGGACCTATTCTAGCTATGCGAGTCTTTATATTTTGGCCACACAGATACAAGTATTAAAGTCACCCCTTTAACACATAGATATATTCCTCTATAATATAGTCGACTTTGGCAACTAGAGTGGGCCCCACTGTAGTGAGCCCTACTTGGACTTATTTTGTGATGTACTACATGAATAAGGATGCCATAATAGCGTGACCCCTCTTAGATATTAGACTCTTTATATTTTGGCCATATAGATACGTATGTTAAAGTTACCCATTTAAAAAAATAGATGTATCCCCTATAATATAGTTGACCTTATCAACTAGAGTAGGCCCTACTTAGATTTTCTTTCTAATCTACAACATGAATAAGGATCCCAAAATATTAAAAACCCTAATAGCTATAGGATGCTTTATATTTTGGCCACATAGATGCAGGTGCTAAAGTCACCTTTTTGACAAATAGATGTACCCCTATAATGAAGTCGATCATGTCAACTAGAGTAAGGCCCCACTTGGACTCGTCTCATAATCTACTACATGAATAAATATCCCATAAAAGTAGGACCCCTCATAGCAATGAAACTCCTTATGTTTTGGCCATACAAATTGGGGAGTTAAAGTTATACCTTTGATACATAGATGTACCCCCTTATAATCTAGGTGACCTTGTAAACTAGAGCGGGCCCCACTTTGGTTCCTCTCATAATCTACTACATGAATAAGACTCCCATAATAGTGGGTCCTTTCTAGGTATGGGTCTCTTTATATTCTGGCTACACAGATACGGATATTAAAGTCACCCCTTTGATATATAGATGTACCCCTTATAATGTAGTCAACCTTATGTGCTAGAGTGGGCCCTACTTGGACTCCTCTCGTAATCTACTGCATGAATAAGGATCATACAATAGCGGAACCCCACCTAACTATGTGACTTTATATTTAGGTTACACATATATAGAAATTAAAGTCACCCGTTTGTCATATACATATACCTTTTTTTTTTAACATTCGATGTACCACTTTCTAATGAGTCGACCTTGTCAACTGGATAGGGACACACTTGGACTCTGCCCGTAATCTATTATATATATAAGAATCTTATACTAGTGGGACCCTTATTGCAATGTGAGTCTTTATATTTTGGCCACACAGATGCTGGTGTTAAAGTTACCCATTTGACACATAAATATACCCTCTATAATATTGTCAAACTTATCGACTAGAGTGGGCTCCACTTGGACTTCTCTTATAATCTACCTCACGAATAAGGATTCCATATTAATGGGACCCCTCCTAACTATAGAACTCTTTATATTTTAGCCACACATATACAGGTGTTAAAGTCACCCCTTTGATACATAGATGTAACCTTAAATAATTATATCGATTTTGTCAACTAGAGTAAGCCCCACTTGGTCTCCTCTCATAATCTACTACTTGAATAAGAATCTCACAATAGTCAGACCCTTTTTAGCTATTGGACTCTTTATATTTTTGGCCATACAGATGCGGGTGTTAAAGTCACCCCTTTGATATATAAATATACCCCCCACAATGTAGTTGACCTTGCCAACTGGAGTGGGCCTCACTTGAACTCTTCTTGTAATCTACTATATGAATAAGAATCCTATAATTATGGGACCCTCTTAGTTATATAACTCTTTATATTTTGGCCTTATAGATGGGTGTGTTAAAGCCACCCCTTTTATACATAGAGGTACCTTCTATAATATAATAGACCTTATCAACTGAAGTGGGCCCAACTAGGATTTCTCTCATAATCAACTATATGAATAAGGTTCCCACAATAGTTGGACCCCACCTAGCTTTAGGACTCTTTATATTTTGGCCTCACAAATGCGAGTGTTAAAGTCACCCCTTTGATGCATATATATCACTTCTAAAATTTAGTCGACCCTGTCAACTAGAATGGGCCCCATTTAGACTACTATTATCATTTACTATATAAATATGGATCCCACAATAGAGGGATCCTTCCTAACTATGACACTTTTTATATTTTGACCACACAGATACAATTATTAAAGTCACCCTTTTGATACATAGATGTACGCCTCCATGATACAGTCGACCTTATCAACTACAATGGGCCACCATGTGCAGGCCATATATATAAGAAGGAGTATTCTATCATTTGGACTTATCTTATAATATGCTACATAAATAAAGATCCCACAATAGTGAGATCCCTCTTAGCAATGAGACTCTTTAAATTTTGGCCACAAACATGCGGGTATGAAAGTCACATCTTTGACAGATAGATGTACCCCCTTATGGTGTAGTCGGTCTTATCAACTGGAGTGGACCCCATGTGCAGGCTAATATAAATATGGAGGAGTCCTTGTATTTCTTAGAATCGACTCATAATTTACTACATGAATAAATATTCCATAATGGTGGGACCCCTTCTAGCTATGGGATTCTTTCTATTTTAGCCCCACAGATATGGGTAATAAAGTCACCCCTTTGACACATAGATATACTCTTTATAATGTAGTTGTCATTGTCAACATGAGTGGGCCTCACCTGTACTCCTTACGTAATCTACTATTTGAATAAGAATCCAACAATAGTGGTGCCCCTCCTTGCTATGGGACTCTTTATATTTTGACCATAAATATGTGGGTGTTAAGGTCACCCCTTTGATACATAAATGCATCCCCTATAATGTCATCAACCTCGTCAACTAGAATGGGACCCACTTGAACTACTCTTGTAATTTATTAAATGAATAAGAATCCTATAATAGTGGAATCCCCCTTAACTATGTGACACTTTATATTTTGGTCATACAAAATAGGGTATTATAGTCACCCCTTTAACAATAGATATATCACCCTATAATGTAGTTGACTTTGTCAACTAGAATAAGCCCTACATAAAATCTTCTCGTAATCTTCTACATGAATATGGATCCCATAATAGCGGAACCCCTCCTAGCTACAGAACATTTCATTTTGGCCATACAGATACGGGTGTTAAAGTCACCCCTTTGACACTTAAGTGTACCCTCTATTATATAGTTGACCTTTTCAACTGAAGTAGGTCCCACTTGAACTCCTCTCATAATCTACTATATGAATAAGGATCCCACAATAGTGGGACCCCTTCTAGCTATGAGACTCTATATTTTTGCAACACAGATATGGGTGTTAAAGTTATCCCTTTGACACATAGATGTACTCACCTATAATGTAGTCGACCTTATCAACTTGAATGAGCCCTATTTAGGGGTGGGACTTGGGCGGGTTGGGTGGGTTAAAGGGTCTGCCCATGCCCAACCCGACTTGTACAAACCTTAACCCGTTTTGCCTGTGGAACCCGTGGAAGCCCAACCCGTGCTTGCCCATTCTAGTTGTTCGGGTTGCTCAGGTTGCCCAATTTGCAAAATAATGGGCAGGTTGGGTGGGCTGCCCAATTATAATTGCTTGTGCACATAAATAGATAGGGAAAAAACCCAGCATATTTTTTAATTGCATAAAAAAAATCTTTGATCTACATAACGAAAACATATAATGCAACATATCCTCATATATTTCAAACAAATTCTTAGCATTTAACATCAAACAGGCAATCTTTGATTTCCATAAAAAAAACTACCAAAGCATTCCACTTTAGTGTATCACTTCCTCGGGTTCCTCGGGCTGGGAAGATCAATGCCCAAACCCATCCAAATTGAAATCGGGTTGATCTTTTTTTGTCCAAATCCGTCCAAGTTTTTAACCAACTTTGCCCATGTTTGTCCATTGTCCGGGTTGGGCAGGTCGGGTTCGGGTCAAACCCGCCCAAGTACCACCCCTAGCCCTACTTGGATTTTTCTCGTAATCTACAAATAAATAAAGATCTCATAATAATGGGACACCTTCAAATTATAGAAAACTTAATATTTTGGCCATACAGATGTGGGGATTAATGTCACCCCTTCGACACATAGATGTACCCCCTTATGATGTTATCGACCTTGTCAACTTGAGTAAGATCCACTTAAACTCCTCTCATAATCTACTACATGAATAAGGATCTCACAATAATAGACCCTTCTTTGTTATAGGACTCTTTATATTTTGGACACAGATGCGAATGTTAAAGTAATCCTTTTGATACAAAGATGTATCCGTTATAATATAGTTGAGTTTGTCAAGTTGATGTGCCCCACTTTGACTCCTCTCGTAATCTATTATATGAATAAGGATCATACCATAGTGAGCGAGACCCCCTACCTATGGGACTCTATATTTTGGCCATATAGATACAGGTGTTAAAGTAACCCATTTGATATATAGATGTACCCCTCTATAATATAGTCGACTTTGTCAACGATAGTTGGCCCCACTTGGACTTATCTCGTAATCTGCAACATGAATAAGGATCCCCCAATAATGGGTTCCCCTTCCTAGATATAAGAGTCTTTATATTTTAACTAAATAGATATGGATGTTAAAGTCATCCCTTTGACACATAGAAGTACCCTACTATAATCTAGTCAACCATGTCAACTTAAGTGGGCCCCACTTGGACTTCTCTTGTATCTATAATAAAAAAAAGATTCCATAATAGTGGGACCCCTCCTAGTATGAGATTATTTATATTTTGGCCACATAGATATGGGTGTTAAAGTCACTCCTTTAACATATAGATGTATCCCCCTATAATGAACTTGACATTATCAACTGGAGTGGGCCCCATTTGTACTGCTCTCGTAATCTACAATATAAATAAGGATCCTAAAATAGTAGGACCCCTCCTAGAAATTCAACTTTTTATATTTTCGTCATACAGATGCGAGTATTAAAGTCGCCCCTTATATATATATATATATATATATATATATATATATATATATATATATATATATATATATATATATATATATATATATATATATATATATATATATATATATATATATATATATATATATATATATATATATATATATATATATATAGGGGAATGCTATAATGCGGCATGCGGTAAGTACGGCACCACACCGCAGCCATCTGATGCACCCGCTGTGTGCATCGCATGCACGCAACGGTACATCAAACGGTTGTAGTGCAGTGCCGCATTTACCGCATGCCGCATTATAGCATGCCCCTATATATATATATATATATATATATATATATATATATATATATATATATATATATATATATATATATATATATATATATATATATATATATATATATATATATATATATATATATATATACTCTTATAATGTAGTAGACCTTGTTATATGGAGTAAGCCCCTTTTGGACTTCTCACGTAATCTACTACATGAATAAGAATCCCATAATAGTGGGACTCTTCCTAGTTATAGGACTTTTTATATTTTGGCCATATTGTTTTATGTGTTAAAGTCACTCTTTTGATACATAGATGTACCCACCAATATTGTACTCAAGTTTGTCAACTGGAGTAGGCCCCACTATGACTCATCTCATAATCTACTACCTGAATAAGGATCCAATAATAATTGGACCCATCCTAATTATGGTACTCTTTATATTTTGGTCACATAAATGCGGGTGTTAAAGTCACCCCTTTGACATATAGATATGCCCCTCTATAATGTAGTCGACCGTATTAACTGGAGTGGGTACGACATATCCATTGTAATCTACTATATAAATAAGGATCATATAATAGTTGGACCCCTTCTAGATCTGAAAGTCTTTATATTATGTCCTAACAGATGCGGATATTAAAGTCACGCATTTGACGTATAAAAATACCCCTATATTGTAGTCGACATTGTCAACGAGAGTGGGCCCCAATTGGACTCCACTTGTAATATACTTTATAAATAACGATTCCACAATAATGGGATTCCTCGTAGCTATGAAACTTTTTATATTTTGCCCACAAAGATGCGGGTGTTAAAGTCACCCTTTTGATACATAGATGTACTCTATATCATATTATCAACCTTGTCAATTGGAGTAGTCCCCACATGGACTTATTTCATAATCTACTATATGAATATGTATCTTACAATAGTAGGACCCCTCTTAGCTATGGCACTCTTTATATTTTGGCAATACAAATGCAGGTGTTAAAGTTACCCCTTGGACACATAGATGTACCCTTATATAATTAAATCGATCTTATCAACTAGAGTGAACTCTACTTGGACTCCTCTCGTAATCTACAACTTAAATAAGGATCCTATAATAATAAGGCCCTCCTCTTTATGGTACTCATTATATTTTGGCCACACAGATGCTGGTATTAAAGTCACCCTTTGATATATAGATAAACATACTGTAATTTAGTCGACCTTGTCAACTAGAGTTGGCTTCAATTGGACTACTCTCGTAATTTACTATATGAATAAGCATCCCATAACAGTGGGGCCCCTCCTAGCTGTGGGACTCTTTATATTTTGGCCATACAGATATGGATATTAAAGTCACCTCTTTAACACATAGATATATCCACTATAATGTAGTTAACCTTATCAACTGAAGTGGGCCGCACTAGGATTTATTTTATAATCTACTATATGAATAAGGATCCTACAATAATGGGACCCCTTCTAGTTATGAGACTATTTATAATTTAAGAACATAGATACGGGTGTTAAAGTCACCTCTCTGATAAATAGATATACCCTCCCAATATTTAGTTTATATTTGCAATTGGAGTGGGCCCCACTTGAATTCCTCTCATATAAAACTATATAAATAAGGATCCTACAATAGTAGAACACCTCATTATCGACTTAATTATATAAGGGTACATCTATGTCTCAATGAGGTGACTTTAACACCTACATCTATGTGGCCAAATTATAAATAGTCCCTTAGCTATAAGGGGTCCCACTATTATAGAATCAATATTTATGAAGTAGAAGACGATAGTAGTCCTAGTGGGGCCTACTTCAGTTGACAAGGTCGACTACATTATAGAGGGGTATAGGTACATCTATATGTCAAATTGGTGATTTTAACATGCATATCTTTGTTACCAAAATATAAAGAGTTCCATAGATAAAAGGGTCCCACTATTGTAGGATCCTTGTTCATATTGTTAATTAAGTAGTCCAAGTGGGTCCCACTTAAGTTGACAAGGTCGACTACAATATAGTGAGATATATCTGTGTCAAAAAGGTAACTTTAATACCTGCATCTGTGGGGCCAAAAGATAAAGAATCCCATAGCTAGAAAGGGTCCTACAATTATATAATACTTATTCAAATAACAGATTATGAGTGGATTCCAAGTGATACAAGGATTCCTTCCTACTTCTGTTGGCCTATACATGGGTTCCACTCTAGTTGATAAAACCGACCATATCATGAAAGGGTATATCTATCTGTCAAAGGGGTGACTTTAACAGGAATATGTGTTTGGCCAAAATATAAATAGTTACATAGCTATGAGGGATCCCACTATTATAGGATCGATCCTTATTAATGTAGCATATTATAAAATAAGTCCAAGTGATATAAGGACTCCACCCCACTTATATTGGTCTGTACAAGAGGGCCCACTCCAGTTGATAAGGCCAACTACATCATAGAGAGGTATTTCTATATGTCAAAGGGATGACTTTAACACCCATATCTATGTGGCCAAAATACAGAAAGTCACATAGTTACACCTTCTAACTTTGCGGTCGTACACCCTTTTAATGGCTTGATGATAGCTGGCTAAACGAGCTCTCACCCTTTCCCTCTTTTCCTCCAATAGGTCTAGGTTATCAAGCAGGAGTTAGCCATTAACCTCTGGGTCAGTAGCTACAGCTGTCCGCAACGTCGGCACCTATGTTTTCATGGGCAAGACTGCTCCGAAGCCGTATGTGAGACTAAACGAGGATTCGCTCGTCGGTCGCTTCGGTGTCATGCGGTAGGCCCATAAAACTCCTGGCAGGGCATCCTCCCTTAGACCCTTCTTCTGCTCTAATTTTTTCTTCAACATGTCTAGAATAACTCGATTCGTTGACTCTGTTTGCCCGTTGCTCTGAGGGTACCGGGGTGTTGAGGAGAATAACTTGATATTGTTGTTAGCACAAAACTCCTTGATGGACTCTGCATCGAACTGGCACCCATTGTCTACGACAAAGGCCCGCGGTAAGCCGAACCAACATATAATGCTACTCCATAAAAACTTTCTGACTTGCACCTCTCCGATTTTCAGCAGGGGGATGGCCTCCATCCACTTGGTAAAGTAGTCGGTGGTAACGAGGAGGAACTTAGGTTGGGTGATGTCGAAAACAGACCAAAAATATCAAATCCCTACTGTTGGAAGGGCCAAGGGCTGGATATTGGGTGGAGCTCCTCAACTAGTTGGTGTATGGTGGGAGCATGCTTTTGGCATTAAAGACATCTCTTCAAGTACCCTTCCGTATCTATTTCCATAGTGGGCCAATAGTAGCCCTGCAGCTTTATTTTTCGAGCTAGGGATCTTCTCCCAGAGTGATTCCCACATCCTCCTTCATGTACTTCCCTCATAATTT
Organism: Chamaelirium japonicum; assembly: GCA_947650365.1. Classification (NCBI taxonomy): domain Eukaryota; kingdom Viridiplantae; phylum Streptophyta; class Magnoliopsida; order Liliales; family Melanthiaceae; genus Chamaelirium; species Chamaelirium japonicum. The sequence continues at coordinate 80,411,110 of OX393554.1, forward strand.
CTACCGCTTGCTCTCCTATGAGACATTTGAGGTAAGGACCGCCGAACGAGCACTTGTACAATTCATCTTTGATAAGGATATATCTTGGTGCATGCACTGTGATTCTTTTTGAATCCTCAGCATCTTCCGGTAGTATCCCGTCGAGTAGCCCAAACAGTACCGACCGCGATGGCGTAGACTGCTCTAATGGCTTGTATCTTCTCAGCAAGGTGGCCATCCTCTGCATGGTTAACTGTCCGAGGGTTGACTTGCACCTCAATGATGACCCTCTTTTCTTCATCTCCTCCAAGGACTGGTGCTAGATTAGCAAGGGCGTCAGCTCGCTTGTTCTCCACTCTAGAGAATTGATGAAAGTCTATGCTCTTGAACTTGGCCATCAATTCCCGCACTAGCTTCAAGTAGGACATCATTCTAGTATCGCGGGCTTTGTATATGCCAATGATCTGATTGATCACGAGTTGGGAGTCATCGTAGATCTATAGTTTGGTCACTCCCTGTGTTTCTGCCATCTCCAGCCCTGTCAACATCGCCTCATATTCGGCTTCGTTGTTCGTCGCCGGAAAGAGTAGTCGCACTGACTTTTTGAGTTTCGTATGGTCAGGAGTAATCAAGACTACCCCCACACCACTCCTAGTTGCTCATGACGATCCATCCAAGAACAACCTCCATCCTTCTTCTTCATCTTCTCCTTATCATGCTTCCGCACCGACTCCCATGGGTCAGCCGGTAGTGACTGACAAGTTTTCTAATACTCCTGGCACCGGTGTAATGTCTTCTGCTGGGAAGTTGCTGAGGAAGTCAGCGAGTGCTTGGCCTTTTATTGCTTTCCGAGCCACGTATTTAGGGCCAAATTCTTGAAGTTCAGCAGCCAATTTACTCAGACAACCTGCCCGAGTGGAGTTGTCTAGTACTTCCTTCAGGGTGCTCGATAATGACCTCAATAGAATGGGCGACGAAGTACGGGTGGAGCCTTCTAGATACATACACCAATGCCCGGGCAACTTGCTCAATCCGTGTATATCTTGTTTCAATCGAAGTCATGATACGGCTGACATAGTAGACGGGTCTCTCCACTCTGGCTTGCTCGCATATCATTACTGCTCTAATTGCTGCTTCAGATACTGAAAGATACACCCCCAGCATTGAACCAGGCTCAGGGGCTGTTAGGATTGGGGGTCAACCAAGGTCCGACTTCAGTTCTAGAAAAGCTTCCTCGCAACGGTGGTCCCAATCGAAGGGTGCGAGCTTGCCCACCCTTTCGAACAGAGGCCGACACTGGTCTGAGGACTTGGATATGAAGCGGTTAAGGGCGTTGATCTGGTGGTTAGCTTTTGCACTTCCTTCCGTGAAGTGGGTGATGGCATCTCCGCCAAAGCTCGAATCTGCTCCGGGTTGGCCTCGATCCCCCGTCGGGTAACCAAGTAGAAATTTTCTCGGCGTCACACCAAAGGCGCACTTGATCAGGTTTAATTTCATGCTATATCTTCGCAGAGTTGCAAAGGTTTCCTCTAGGTCTTGCATATGCGTCTCCTCCACCTGACTCTTCACGAGCAAGTCATTGACGTAGACCTCCACGTTCCTTCCAATTTGCTCAACGACTTGATGGGCTGACGAGGGGACCGTGTCCAAATAGTGAAGCCACGCTCTTCCGAGTATGATGTTGTATGCGGAATTAGCCTCGATTACAATGAACAGGGTGAGATTGGTGAGATGCCCTATTGTGATCGGGAGGGTGATCTCACCAACTACCCTTGTAGCCTCTCCCGTGAAGCCCGTTATTGTTGCTGATGATTCGGTCAACTGCTCACGATCTAGCTGCATGGCATCGAAGGCGCTGAGGAAGAGTACGTCTACCGAACTCAAGGCATCGACCAGGATCCTCTTCACTAGACAATTTGCTATTTGTAGCCGTATGACCAAGGGGTGATTATGAGGTCGCTCTATCCCGACTAGATCAGCCGCCGAAAACTGTACCGCTGTTTCCACTCTTGGCAAGGGCGAATGATAGGGTCGAGTACCACATGGTGAACTTGTCGTGCTTGCTCTATACGCCGGACTTGACGGTCGACGGAATTCAAAGATGGTACCGGACCATGATATCTATAGACTGCATCTACCTCTCGGAGCTGGCCTCTTTCTAGCGGGGGACCTGGTAAGTGCGGTGTTGTCGCTCCCCACTGGACTTCTCCTACGGCCTTGGTCTCCTTGCGTTGAGGGAGGTCAATGAAGCAGCCAAGATGACCGGTCTCAATAAGATCCTCGATGTGATGCTTAAGTGCCCGACACTGCATGGAAGTGTGGCCTTGGCCTTGGTGGTATTCATAATACCTCGACGCATCTCTGGCTCCCCTTTCTTCGGGTTCTAGCAGTGGCGCCCACTTGAAATAGGGTTCGCTCTTGATGGCCTCTAAGATTTGGTTGATACGGGCGTTCAGTACCGTGAACTCCCTATTCTTTTGTGGCCTTGCCGATCTATCTTGTCTTTGTCGTTTCGCATCGTACCGTGTCGCCTCCCCTTGCTACTTGTTGACATTCTTTACCACTGCTAGATTGGCATAGCTCTGGTGTGGAACTCTGGTTTCCATGGCCTTCCTCTTATGGTCCACGTCTTCAATCTTGATACACTCCTCAACTCGTCGTGACAGTTCATCGATTGTCTCTGGCATACGCTTGATGAGCGAAGCGTTGACAAGCTGGTTGGGCTGGATGGCATTCTTAAAGGCCGCGATCACCATGCGATCCTGCCAGTCTGCGTCGGCCAAGCTCAGCTATTCGGCCCTGAACCTGTGGTAGAACTGTCTCAACATCTCCTTCTAGGTTATATTCATCCCGAAGAGTGACTCCAGAGTCTTCAGCTCCCGACGGTTGCAACGATATTGATCGATGAACCGTGTGCTCAGTTCAGAGAAAGAAGAACTGGATGAGGGTCTGAGCTTGTGGAACCATTCGAGGGGGGTTCTTGACAGGCTGTTGGCGAAGATCCGACAGAGGATATGATCATCTTCATAAGGGACGAGGGCATCTCGGAAAGCAAGCACATGCTTTACCGGGTCTTTCGATTCATCAAACTTGGGGAGCCATAGAGGATTCCACTCACGTGGGAATGGCTCCCTGAGGAGCTTTTCGACGAGTGGTGACCGTACGGCTCCTCGGATAGCGACCTCCTTTAGCCGATCAGTCTCGCTGGATTCCTTCTTGATCTCCAAGTCGCTCCGAAGTATGTACCCTGATGCGATCATGGATGCTCCTTCGGTTAGCAGTATGATCCGGCTGCCGACTAGACGGTGTGACACGGGTGTGGTGACTATCGCTCGGTTGACGACGATGTTCATCTTCTCGCTTTGGGCAGCGAGGTTGTGCTGAATCCGTCTTCGAGTGGTATTTGGATACGGGCGGCTGTCGGGGGTGTGCCCCGAGCCGGGACCATACATCCAAGCGTGCCGATGCTACCGGGGCTTACTTGTTTTTTTCGACAGGTTTCGGGCTACTTGAGTCTCGCCCGTCGAGATTCGCACATTGGACCTCCACCGAGCGATTTGCTCTGACTTTCACCTGAGAATTCGGTGATGGCTGTACTTGCCCCGGTTGAGCAACTTGCACAGGAAGGCTTTGTCCAGCTTGGGCCAGTATGCCCTGGTTGAATGGGCTACCAACCGGTGTGGATCGTATGAAGTCGCGCAACTCCTTGTAGTTATGTTGCATCGTCTGGAGCTGGGCGGTGTGAGTTTGTTGGGTCATCATCATCATGGCTAGAAAAACCTTGGATAGGCCTCCTGCCAGAGGAGCCATGGTTACTACCGGAGCTTGGCTGGACTCCCCGACCCCCAGTGCGGGATTCACCAGTGGGACGGCGCACTCCAAGTTCATTGGTGGTTGAATCTGATGTCCGACATTATTAGCATCTCCGAGTGGAGCAGCATTGGACGAGAGCTGCTTAGTCGAACGGGTATGATACGGTCCACCGGCCATTGTTTCTCAACCTTGCGGCAGTAGTGATGACTTCTAAGTTTACTGGTCGATCGACACCCACGGGTCGGTCGGTCAGTAGACTCAGGCAGGTTGCAGGTAGACGCAGACTGGTTGACACCCACGGGTCGATAGTCAAGAGTTCTGGTAGAAAGTCTTGAAGACTGATCCCACAGACAACACCAAGATTGTAGGGGTTTTTTTCTTGGATCGGGCGGTTCACTAGGAATGCACAATCTAACAAACCAAAGAACGAAGAGGACCGGGTTTACGTGGAAAAACCCCTTCTCAATGTCGAAGGGGAAAAAACCATGGGGCAGGGCGAGAATGCACTAATACGGTAAACTTGTTACAATCTCTCATCCTGACCCAGTTATACCCTGAGAAGACCGGTCTCCCAAAATACCGACCTTTGTAATCTCACTTTCACTCTAGCTCTGAAAAATTCGGGAAGAATTAGGCAGCACCTCCTCCAGAATTCGGTCCTCTTTACTGAGGGGTAAGGTCCCTTTTATAGTGTCCAGAGACGATAGTTGGAGCGCTCCGCGCGGGACGGCGCTGACGATGTGCTCCCGTAATGTGCTCAACTGCCTGTGTGGGGATGACGTGTCACGCGACTGGCACCCGATAATTACGGCCCGAGTTGTTTCCTGCCTTATCGGTCAACCAAAAATCTCGGGCTTAACCGTCGCGTGGTCTGGGGGTGTGATTTTCGGGTCAACCCCTTGTGTGGAACTTGATGTCCTCACATCATTCCTTCGTGTGCGTCCAACCAGCAAAGGGGAGGAGGGGCACCCCCCAGCTTCGTGCGCAGCCGACCAGCAGAGGGGGGGGGGCACCCCCCAACTTCGTGCGCAGCCAACCACCAGAGGGGGGGGGGGGGGGACTCCCCCTTTTCTCTCCTTTCGTGCGTGGCCGACCACCAGAGGGGGGGAGCACTCCCCCCTTTCTCTCCTTTCGCATGCGGTCGGCCGCCAGAGGGGGGGGGGGGGCACTTCCCCTCTTTCTCTCTTTTCGCGCACGATCGACCACCAGAGGAGGGGGGGCACTCCCCCCTTTCTCTCCCTTCGCGCGCGACCGACCCCTAATGAAAAGGAGGGGCACTCCCCCTTCTCTCCTTCATCCGTGGCCGACTCGCAACGAAATTGACGACCCCGGTTCCTTCATGGGTTGCTTGCCTCCTCGGGACGCGAAGCGCACGGCTGGCCCGCAACGAAGTGCACGGCCAGCCTGTGGCAAGGTTGACGTCCCCCCTCCGGTCGGTTCGTCAAGGTACACAGGTTGTATCTTCAATTCTAATTCCATAGTGTATTGAAAATGCATTGACCTGGTCATTCGGAATAATTTGGGTGGCATCCTTGCCACAGGAAGCATCCCTCTGGTCAATAGCTCGGTCTTGCAAGTGGAGACTCGCGCTCTATGGGAGGGCCTCAAGGTGGCCACGGCCTTCGCATCTGGGCATAGCATATGGATCGAAGGAGACTCGGCGGTGGTTATCCAAGAGTTGGTCGAAGGTTATCCTCATGACCCCCTCCTTCTTAACTGCCTCCCCATATTTGGGGTGTTCACTCGGGTCCGTGCGACACACATATTTCGGGAGAGCAACCGTGTGGTAGATTGGCTGGCCACTGCAAGGAAAACTGCATCTGATAAGGTTGTATGTTTCAATGATTTTCCTGCAGGCATCATGCCTTTGGTTTTGTGGGACATGAGCGGTGGCTCTGGTGTTCGTTTTGTTCACGCATGATCTTTTTGTGTCCTTTGTAAGGGTTTAGTTGATAGCTGAATACCAAAAAAAAAGGGCATTGACTGACATCCACAGAGGTAGAGCTTTTTCGAACTGTGAACAAATCTTGCGTGTCTCATGTGATTGTTTCTTCTTTGCTTTGTGATTGTTTTGATTCTCTTTCTTCGGATCATTCTGAGATTAAAAATCCTATGACGCTGTCGCAAGCGCCGAGTGACATCAATCTTATTAGGGTTATTCCGAGCCAATAGAAATTTGGCATGAAATTACTGAAAGAACCCTAACTCCGAAGCAAAGAAGACGTCAAGACCTATCAAGAGTGTTACACCCAAGACTTGGCTGCTCTGTACCAAGCAGGAACCTCCGGCTTGGGCAGAGGTGGCAGCAATTGATAGGTCATAAGCGTGGGCTCCATAGTCATAAATATCTTTAAAAAATGGTTTGATATGACTCCAAGTGATAATAGACTTTTTCTACCATACGGTCCCACATTTAGCATCTATCAATTGCTGCCACCTCAGCCCAAGCAGGAGGTCCCTGCTTGGTGCACAGCAGCCAAGTATTGTTCTTTGCGCAATGAGTTCAGATCTTCTCCAGTGGGCTGGGCCGGTTGGTGGGTCCGTGCACACCACAGCCGCACGATGGCAGGTGACCCGAAAGTGAATTGTCCAGCGGACTGCATGCGGCTGTGATGTGTGCCGGGCCCACCGACCGGGCGACCGACTGGAGGAGATCTTCCGAACTCTCTCGCAAACCTATTCTATATACTCTCCTGAGATATAGACAGACTAATGATAAATGGGTAGTAGACTGCAAGAGGATTCGAACATTTGACTGCATCAAACTGTGTGTGTGTGAGAGAGAGAGAGACAGACACCACATCAGGAGGTTAAGTCTTGTGCCGGAAGGTGAACCAGATAGATTAGGATGGGTCCAATCAAAGTCCGGGTCTTTTTCTGTGGGATCTGCCTACCGGCAAATTGTAAAGCAACTTAGGGGAGATACCAATACCGTCATCAATTGGAGGCTTGTAATCTCAAGCCTTCCCACTCGAGCCAGTCTATCTAATTTCATTCAAAATATTTCTCCCCTCTGCATCTTTTGTAACATGGAACTCGAGTCGAAGGCGCATTTGTTTCTTGATTGCCACCTCACTTGCAACTTTTGGAATCAGGAGGGCTTCCTAAACCCTATTGGCACTCAATCTGAGAGCTTACAAAATAGATTGAGCACCATTTGGTACCAGCTCCTTTTAAATCAAGATAGGAGGTATCGAGCGGCCTATATTCTTTGGTCAATCTGGAAGGAATAAGGCTATGTTTGAGGGCATCGCACCTAACTCGGGTCATATCACTATGGTGGATTGGTGGCATGGAACTTAATAAAGACCTTTGGTTGTAGCCCCACTATTGAGGACAAAGATAAACCGGACAATAGCACCAAGCCATCCTGGCAACGCCCTCCGGAGGGAGTCATCAAGATCAATATTGATGCAGCAATTGGGATGAACTCGACTGCTTGCGGAATCATCGCTAAGAATGAGGATGGAGAACCTATTCGAGTGGCAAGTAAGGTCCTCCATCCTTGTTCTCCATTGGAAGCTGAAACTGCGACCATGTTGGAAGGAATCAACCTTGGTTTTCAGATGGGAATCAACAACGCAATTGTAGATGGGGACTGCCTCTCAGTAATTACGCTCCTGTTGGAGAAGGCCTCCTCCTTGAAAAATCCATAATCTAATTATGGAATACATGAGACTCTTCTGTCTACGTTTCGTGTGTGTTTAGACATGTTTCCAAAGAATGTAACCAAGCAGTGCATGCCTTAGCCGCCCATGTGATGCATAGTAGTATCTGTTTTACTTATCCCTCGCCATACGGGCACATCTCTCCTCTTTTTGAAGAGGCACTATGTATGGATCTTGCAACCCATTGAGATTGGTACTCAGTGCACGAGTTGTAGGGGAAGAGAAGAATGGACATGTTGATTTGGATTACAAAAAAAAAAATCTGGTCTTATCAATGGAGGGAGAGCATCGTCTTTTCAGATTTTTCGAGATCGCTGGAACAAGACTGCTGAATGAATTCACAATGAAAAATGCTATTCAACGAACCTGATAGCCAACCCCATAGCCAACTTTCATATGTTGCACGATCACAGCCGTCCGTTCCATCCTGCACCGACCATTGGTGCCACATATGATGGTTGGCTCTATTGGCCTGGTTGAATGGCATTGTGCTGTAGTTCATAATCTCCAATAACCAACGGCCGTTGTGCCTTGCTTGCGCGTGCGTACCGTTGATGTCACGTTCACGGGATTACCCGACCCAACCCGACCCACTTAGGTCAGGTTGGGCTGGTTTTCGGTTTTACCCAACCCATGTTGCACCCCTACTAGAACGGCTCTCGAGAAGGCATCAACCAATTGTCAGTTCTGGAAGGAGAGGAACAACCTCAATGATCCATTCATCGTATCAGAAAAGAATACCAAGAAAGTAATATAAGGGTTTGGTACTTCGATCACGGCCTCTATTCCACAATATGCAAGAGAAGTGAATGAATTGCAATGACAGGAAATGACCTTGACCTAAACAAAGAGTGCAGCATTAAAATAAAAATTAAAAAAAAAAATAGTAATTGTGCCTTCACAAAAGTTTACTGAGGCAACTTGAAGATCCTATTGGCATCCCAGGCAACCCTCATAACCCCTCCGTTTCTGGCCACGGCCTCCTCGAACGTAGCTCCAGCGGCCTCCGAAGGGTGCGGGACCCCCCTCCACGTCTCGATCTTCAGCTCTGTGAGGTCCACAACACGCGACGAAACCCCGTCATCCAGGCTCTTCCCATGCCACCAGCCCTCCACCTGAAACACCTTGCCCTTCCCGACCTCCTTACCTTCCGCATCCACCACCGAGACCAACAGGCCGACCTCAACTGGAACGGCTCCCGCCGGGGGGCAGCTCGTCTGCACACCGTCGAAGTCGTCGGGATCCGCAGCATGGATCATCTCGTCATCTTCGGCGGTTGCTGCTCTCGTGACCACGCCACTGGACTTGGGAATGCATTGTTCAGTGCCTCCTCTCGCGGTCGGGATGTAATACTCCTCTCCACCGCTGTCTGGGGAGTCGTAGTAATGGGGAGTGTTCGGCCCGCAAGACCTATCCGTACAGATATTTTCTCCTTCGGATGAGGCACGGGCCTCTCGGGCAGCCCGGGCAAGTCTAGCTTTCCGATTGTTCAACCTGCGGTTCAGAAACCAAACTATGATTTATGTCCGGGAGAGAAGGGGAAACATAATATCAATATTTTGTACATAGATTTAAGATGTTTGGAAGTTCCGAATATTAATCCTATCAGGAGAGAGGGAGGGAGAGACATGAATTTTTCTGACCAAGCTATCACCCAGGCATCAACCCTCTGGGCTTGGTGCCAGAACCTAACCAAGTTAACTTTGCAAGAGAAAGCCAGATCATGGGTAAGAGACCTCCTAATTTAAGTTCTTGCACCTGGAAGGCCTGTAAACCTTTCCTTTGATGCCTAGTTAATAAACCAGTTGGGGTACATGCCAAACCCCCCTCACCTCGAGGGTTCTTAAAAAAAAAAAAAAAATTCTTGCACCCGGAAGCAACTCTCCAATGTTCCCCAAGACTAGGAAAGAGTCAGTATAGACGAAGAGAGTCAAATGCAAGAAATGAAAGCTTTCATCTTATGGCATAATTTTGAAGTCGGAGAGCTGAATAAACGAAAACAACATTTCCAGACAGACAGGCATGCAATCATAGCATAGGTTAAATCAAGTAATCTTGGTAGCAGGAAGCAGGAAATAGTCAATCTAGTACGGTCAGGCAACCGATCCTCACTCACAAGATGCAGTCAATCTCTGTTTCTATTTTCAATCTAAGCTAAGCTTCAGAACCTAACCCTTCGCTCCAGGCAAGCAGACCGGATGGTTGCATGGATAGATAGAGACTAGGTTAGTAAAATAGAGTCCAAAAATAAATGAGGGCATGATGTTCTTTAGAAATGACAATAGCTCGACGTATTTAAGAAAATGCTAAAGTGAGAAGGGTGCCTTACCAGTTTTTTAACTGAGAGGATGTGATCTCCGGGCCCTGAAGAAGAAAAAAAATGCACAGCTCACACTAGATAACATGAAGAAAAAAATAGAAACAAATGTTTTAAACCTATCAATACCTGAGAACTCAACTTATCTGCCCATGACTGCAACATAGCTGCATTCCGCTGCATTTCTGGCTCCTCCAAAAGGGCGTTCTCAATTAAGAGAATCTGTTTCTCATTCATGATATTCCGCTTTCGTTTTCTGGGTTGCTTTTCTTCACCATGAATGCTTTCAGATTTGTCATCTTCGATGCCACTTTCTCTCGCATGCCCAGGCATTCTGAAAGCTTCCCCAATATCTGATATCTGTTCAACATCACCTTTGGAGTTCCGTTCAATGTCTTTCATTTCAAAAAAGTGAATATCGTTCTCAATACCTCCAAAAGATCCAGATGCACTCCTAGTGGTCGAAGGTATATTCCTACTTCTATTTTGGATAAGCTCAAAGTCATCAGGCAGGTCTGTTAACTTCCTTTTAACAATAATTGGGTCCAACTCTTGTCTCAATAAACTTTCTGGAATTCCACCTTTTATGTCGACATCGTTGTCTTTAAAGTTTTGAACCTCTTCTAACATTGGCGCGTCCCCCCCAACGTTTTGAGAATCCTATTGATAAACTTCAGTGTAAATTAGGAAACATCGGAGTCGAAAAATTATCCCTAAGTGAAATTGTGTCCTAGAGACGAAGCATCACCACTGCTCATCATGACTTACATGTTTTAGCCCAAGAGAGTGAAAGAAGAATATCAAGAAATGAAGTTTTATGATTTACCTGGTGGGTAAAATTGGAGTTTGGGAACTTAGTCCAATTAAGCAAAGTCTGCTGCCTATGATTCTGACCTTCAACTTTGTTCTCTACTATACCTTCGACACCTATGATAAACGGTTCCTAAATCATGGTCCAAATGAGGTTAGCTATGTGGTTTTGGTTGGTTGTGGAGAGTACATGAAAAGACTACTGGAATGGAGCAAAAGAAGACATTATAGATAAAATTTTAAGCAACGCACAGAAAATTGTAAATCTAATTGAATAGTAAAATGGTATGCGTAGGAGCAACTATTACCTGAATCAAATTGTCACCAATTTGCCGAGGAATTAATTTCTGTAGTTGCTCAGAGAACAATCTGCTCAGCAATTTAAGCAATCAAAACATCACCAAAATCATTCTACAATAAACAAAACCTTACACAGAAAAAACAGGAAAAGAAAGAAAAAATGTTGAAACTAGCTACCCCTTGCTGGAAAAAAAAAATCTCACTTAACATCTTTCTCCTAACAGCTATATGCTGACATAAATTGCTGATAATGCTTCAAAAATAAACTATCTATGCGGCACAAATAATTCCACCTTCCGGCGGACCAGAGAATAATGGGACCCTTTGCTGTTTGTATCTGTGTCACAGTTCATCATGCAGGTAGGATAAAAACATTGGTAAAGCTTATAGGAAAAAAAGATTTCGTAAAGCATATAAGAAAATAAGTTTGGCGGACACGCAATACTATCAGTGAATAACTTGTCATTACAAAACGAAATAAGCGAAGAACTCAGTAACATATACTTGCTTGAAAGATGGCCAAAGAAAGAGAACTATGAAGTATTGATAGAGATCAGTGGCAATGCCCTTTAAAGGCGAATAGTCGGCGGGAGAGCTGGGTCCTCGCAATATCAATCTAATTTTTCTTGTGCTCTCTGAACTTGATCTTGAATTCCTAACCAAAAGCATTACACCATCTACATGGAATCGGCTTTATATATCAAGGTAACCATGGACTTTTAAGAACCTTTTGCAACCGGCTGGCTCGGCTCTCAACCAAACGTTCAATCTTTCTTATGAAGTAAACTTTGGTCGATAGAGCGACCTGGTATGCATAAAGCCTATAACGCTTAGCTGTTTCGGGTGCTGAGACATAAGAAGTCCTCACACAATGTAAAGTCTAATCACACCAGACAATATGTTATAACATAAGAGATTTTTTCAAAATAGTATTTAAAAAAGAAATATTTAATTCAATAGTGGTTGACCAAAAATATTTAACAGACTAGCACTTTGACAACCATGTGGCAGGTCAGCACCAAAAAGCGCACACCATGCCGGATTTTTTTTCCCCATCTAAGATAAACCCGGTATTCAGGATGCCGGGTTTAAAATAAGTCGTGCAACGTGTTTTGAATGGAATGGCGGTGCTCCAACACTTAAATTTTTGGGTGAAACTGGGTTCCTATTAAACTCGGTGTCCTGGATGCAAGGTTTAAACTCGGTATTCCAGATGCTGGGTTTATCGCAGTCGTTAATGAGGAAAATAAATTAGTCCAACGTGGCGAGCGCTTTTCGGCGCCATCGAGACATGTACATGTCAGAACACTAATTTGATAAATATTTCTTGCATGGTGCTATTGACTTAAATATTTCTTTTTTAAATATCATTTTGAAAAAAAAATCCCTTAACATAATTTCACTGCACAGGTAATATTTGTCCATCTGGGGTGTTAAGATTAAGTGGAAATAGAAAGACTACACATCAGCTCAAATTTTACCAGAGACAACATGCATGGTTTAAATCACCTCAAAAGTTGCACGTCCTCATCATTCAATAAGTTGGGAATCAAAGATGCCGCATGATTCGACAAAGAACCTGTACATCCAGGTTTAAAGCTTTTGAGGTGTAAAAGTAGATACTTACGAGACTATTTTCAAGAAAACAAGGAGAAGAAATATACTTAGGTTTCTACAAATTGTGACAGCCCTTATTGCACCAGAAGTTGAGGGATATCTTGAAAATGACCCAGGGGTCTCGACAAGCAAACACTCGTGAAATTTGTTGAGAAATAGATTTCTCTCTTCTTCTGTTGATTGCAATAAATAAACAGGATAGACGTTCTCAAAAAGAAAAGGAAAATTTTGGAACCACTCATATGGATAATACAGGAAAAAGACACTAACCTTCACAAATATTAGGAATGTAACAGTGTAGATTCGCTATTATTTTAACCAAGTATGATGTTCTCTGCTGCGCATAGGTAACCGAGGGAATGCCATTGAAAATGCTAGGGCATGCAGAGTTAGTTTCACTCAGAAGAACAGGTGCAGAAAAAGCACTCTCACAGCCACAGATAAAAGAAACCAATGCCACTCCAGCCGCAGTAAATGGATCATAATCAACATTAGCATCTTCCTCTATCATGGGTATATCAACAGAGCACCAACTTGATAGAAAATCTTCATGGGGGATCGCCAAAATTTCAACTAGGACTTCAATCTGCAAAGGAGATTAATATCATGGAATAAAGCAGACAGAACAATTCAGGACTCAGGGTAATGAAATTGGAGTTCAGATAACGGGCTTACTGTATTACTCATAAAAAAAGAACGGAAATTTGAATCATCAGAGAAAATATCAGCTAGACGTAATGAGTTAAGAAGAACGAGTCCCTTTGGGCTACTCCTGTCAAGAGAATCATTAAGTCGTTTTGCCTCTCTTCTGAATGCAGCCTTCAGTAAATCAAGAATCTACATTCATGACAACTTAATTAATGAATAACAGGTTACTGTAAAATGGAAAACAAATTACCTTTCTCTTTACAAGGGAACTGAGTCAACTGACCTCTAGTGCTACAGATTTTGCCAGGCTCATGCTCTTTGAGGAACCTGCAACCTCATCAAGGTAAGAAATACTCTCTGCTTCAGAGAGCTGCAGTAACTGAAGGAAGACACAACCAGTGGACATATTATTGGCAATGAGGTCTAGAGAAGGTCTCAAATGATATTTGAAATGAACATTGTCCTCTTTTAAACTTACAATAGACAAAACTTTTGCTTTAATCCTAGATACTGCAGCCACTATCTCAAAAGACTCCTTAAAGCAATCTGGAATATCCAACTTTAGGATAGTACGGGCTAGTGAAAGAATGCCCCCATTTTTACACAGCTCCTACATTAAGTTGGAAGACTTGATCAGTTCATTAAATAAGCAGTTAGTTATCCAACGTTAAGGAGTTGAAACCAGTGTTCAAAAACTCGAAACTCAGACTCGACTCCAATGTTTTAAAAAACGGAAGGCGGAAGCCAGGCGGTCAAGTGGTTTCAAGGCGGAAGGCGGAAGGCGGACGACTAGGCGGGCGCCCGGAGAAAAAGGCAGGCGCCCACCTATATAAAATATATTATATATATTCTATATGTATGTATATATATAAATTCATAATTCTATATAAAAAAACAATATTAGAAAGTTTTACATATGTAAACATCAAAACTACCGATCTGAATATAAAAGTTTTATGAAAAAGGAGGGGATTGGGTGGGTAGGGGTATTTCGGTATAGTTACCTCAATACCTATATCCGATTGTCCCTCTAACTTGAGTATACCAGATAATACAGTTGTACTCCAACTTTATTGTGATGTACCCAAATTCCAACCAATCATATATTGTTATCCAAATTATATCCAAACTCATACCATACAAGAACCAATATAGTAAAAAATCGTAAGAGCTTCTTAAACATTTCATCACAATACATTGAAGAAAAAAATTCCTCAAGCAATTGCGTATGGTGAAGAAACAGAAAATTCATTACAGAAAAAAAAAATTTCCTCAAGCAATTGCATACAGTGAGACCGCCTAGGCGCCCGCCTTTTACCCGCCTAGGCGGGCGCCTAGGCGGGTCGGATCCCGCCTAGGCACCCGCCTTTGTTCAACCCGCCTGCAGTGCCGCTTTTTGCTGAAGCGGAGCGGCCAACCCCCTAAAACGCCTAGGCGGCCGCCTAGGCGGCCGCCCGGACCGCCTTTTAGAACAGTGCTCGACTCAAAAGCCAGTCGAGTCGAGTGAACTCGATCCGACTCGGCCAATAACTCGACTCGAAATCTGACCAAGTTGAGTCGACTCGGTCCAACTTGGCCGAGTTTTTCTAAGTTTAAAAACAGTGTTTGAAACTATGAAAGAGAAAGATGTTTATTCTCTGAATTTCACAACAGTACTCAATATCTTCACTTCAACTAGTCCATGTAACATATAGTTCACCTACTACGTCAGCAGGTGACTGAAATATTCGCGCCGTCCCTGCCATCAATACTCCGCAATAGAAAGCACAACAAAGTTGGCAGTGGCAGCACAAAATATTCACCATCAACAGCTCACATGTTGCCCAAGTAGAGTATGTTATATATACTGGCTGATGGAAAGAGATAAACTCAAATACGAAAAATGCAGTTTAATATAATAAACCACCTTATTTTTAAGGAGACGATCCCGAAACAGTTTTTGCTGGCACAAGGATAGAAGAAACTGCAAAGAAGCCTCACATTGTTGGCATAGATAGTGGGCTGTTCTTTCAGCAGCAGGAAGACCCAATTTGTCCCACAGGACATCACTGTTTAAAGCTAATAGCTTGATATGTAAAAACCTAATGTCTACATGCACAGCATCATAAGCTGTATCCATAAAGACGTCAACCTGAAAGCAGAAGTAATTGCAACCAATATCAGTGTAGCAATACATGATGAATATTAGTGTAGCAATACTCGACACATGAACATACATCGAACACAAGCAGAAGTACGCATAAGAAATACAGGCATACCACATCTTATATAAACTATTAATTTAAGGCTACTTGCATTTAAGCATGCCAATCTAAAAGTAAGAAAAGAAAACAGCATGAGACTAGCAGTAAATATTCTTATTAAAGTATTGTCTTTGTAATGTAATTACGCAAGTAACAAATTGAGACAGCAACATTCTTCACAGCATTTACTATATCCAAAAGCCTCCATAAAAACCTAAGATGCATATATGCAAAACTAAAGTCAAATACAAAATATACAATGGTAGTCATGATTTGTCTTGTCAAGTCTTGAAAGAGTTGATTTCGAACCACAACCATTACTGGAAAGCCAATTTGTTAAACCAAATGTACATTTAGACACTATGGTGTGACAACTCACTACAAGCTTTACACACACATCTTTATATTAGCAATATCTTTTTCTTCCCAAAAAGGTTTAAAAACCTTCCGGTACAGCAAAAAAAAATCCTTTATTAGAAAGATAAAGTTCCTCTTTTGTATGCAGCAGAACAAATAACTAATGTTATATAATTGTGAGGGTATAGAGTATGTAGTCGCCAATCTTGGTGTCTAAGTTGCAGATATAAATGTTTTGGACTGATTTAGGGATAGGAATCACATCAAATTCACCCTTGGGACTATAACATGGTATCAGAGTTTACTAAGATGATTGTATCAAAAGCTTAGAAATTTGATATATCCAAGTTTTCAGCATCAGTTAGGTTCAAGGATTCAGGAATCATGCTATTGGGAGAAGTATCAAATGTTACTTAACAAACAAGTATGGCAGTTGTCATCATTCCCATATAGCAATGTAAGATAATTAAAACCATACAAGAAAATTGGGAATCACAAAGCTCTAAAATATAGGGGAAACATGGTGATTTTCAATTTCTGTGACACCACAACTGGTTTTCAATTGGATTTTTATCCAGCAAAAAAAAGAATTTGATCGAGTATTTTCTGGGTTTTCTCTCGTCCTAATAATATTTTGAGAATCGAAAGGCTCAACTATGACTCCAAAAGAACATTCACAAACCTTGAAAAGTTTCTTATTTAGAATCATACAATTTGTAAAAGCAGTTATGATGACCAACCAATGATTTAGCTAGACTTCTCTGTTGTTTCCACGGTTCCTCCTTCGATCGTAAAGAACCCAAGCAAGATGTTACATTGACACGGTGAAGCATGATGATCACCTTTACAGTGCAAACAAAACAAGATGCAAAACAAAAATGAAAATTGTAGGAAACAAAGGTTCCTACAATTTTGAAAGAAATCAAGGGGCAGCTGCTCGCACAAATCAGATAACATCAGTCTTGCTATCATCACCAGCAATGTGACAATCACACAACTCCAAAAAGCATGCATTCACTCTTTATACCTAATTTGCTTCTTTAAGTTATGACTTCATCCTTGACTTCACTCTCATGCAATGTACAAAATATCGAGATATTTCGCGAAATATCGCGAAATATTTCGGTTTTCTCAAACCTCGGCACGAAATTCCTATTGTGATATCGAACGAAATAGGAATCACGTTAATATCGCGATATTTCGCACGATATATTTGTCGGCACGAAATATCGCGATATTTCGTGGAAATTTCGGGTAATTTTGAGAAATTTCAGGATTTTGGCACCGAAATGTTGGGACTGACTGGTTATAAAAGGGGACTGGGGGTTTCGTTCTCCGCAGCTTATTTACATATAATAACATTTAAGTAAATGTCGTCTTACTTAATTTTTATTTTCTCTATTTATTTTAAGTTATTATATGTAAATAAGCAAATACCCCCCCATTTGATTTCAATAAAAAAAATCAAAAACCAAGTGAATCAAAAAGTAGGTTTTCAGTTTTAGTAGGAGAAAACAGTTTTTTTGATTTTTCATAAAATTTGTATGTTGAGAAAAGTGGTTAAATCAACTCATTTTTTGCTCAAAAAATTCCACAAGATGTAGAACTACAAGTACATATAGAAAACCATGGTCCGTCAAAGAAAATTTTGAATGTATAAAACTTTTTCTTTATAAAAACTCATTTTTTCAGACTTAGTAAAAAAACAGTGTTTTGCATTTCGACATAATTTTTGCACAATTTCAAACTTGCACAACTTTCTTGTTTTAAGTCCGTTTTCAAAATCGTTTGAAGCATTATTTTAACAATCAACTAATCTTTATTTTGGAAATATTTTTATCCACAAAAAAGATTAAAAGCTATTTTAAATACATACATCAAAACAAGACCAAACAAAACTGCAAAAGACTCACAGACTCAAATGTAAAATACATGCTTTGTGATGCTCTATACCTGTAGATTGGGTATAATTATTATCTGAGTGTTCCAAATTGTGTATATATACTTGGTTTATGACTATGCAGAGATTCACTGAAAAATTCCGTTAAAAAATCAATATTTCCAACATTTCTATAAAATCACAATATTTCCACACAGTCGAAATATTTCCACGAAATATTTCCATATCCAGAGGGGTCGAAATATTGACCGAAATGGAAATTTCGAACCTTGCTCTCATGCAATATATCCACAAATGAAAACAAAGAGATGCAATACAAAATTATATGCCTATCAAGAGGCCGTGCATATGATCATATAACTGAAAACAAATCAAAACCGCCAATTCCAGTCCAAGCCTTGATGAAAAATGCTTGAGTGTCTGTTAGGTTAAAAATTAGGCGTAAAGAAGCAAGTCAAACTATGAAATGAATCCTAATGAATATAATGACTAGCGGAAGATTTAGAAAACTGACTGCAAATAAATAAGACAAGGATTGATGGTTACGTAACATCAAACAATAACTTGAAAAGTGCTCTATGGATACTTAATTATGTAATTATATTCCAAAAGTTATACCAAAAGTTTGCTTCGACCATCCCACACTATGCACAATATTCCAAATCATACTATATTACCAGCCTTGCTATCGTCCTTGAGTTTCATCATCAACAATGTGACAATCACACACCAAAAGCACACATTCATTCATTAACCCTCATTTGCTTCTTTAAGTTATGACTTCAGTCTTCATCTATGATGTACACTCTCATGTAATATATCCACAAATAAAAACATAGATGCAATACAAATATGTATGCATATCAAGAGGCACACGCTTTTAACCACACCAAATGGAAGAAAATGTCACCATCAAGATAGGACCAGACCCGTAATTGCAATATAATCCCACAGAGAACAAAAGCATGCATATATTGAAAATTTGAAAACAGACACAAAAATTAATGACAATTTGTAAAATATAGAATTAATAATGACATGAGAAAAAAAAGGATGTGACTCGTGTCTTTATATGGTACCTTAGGATGTGCGAGCAGAACATGCACAAGATCCTGCCACTGTGATGAAATATAACCTGGTAAAAGATGAAGAGTACAGGCAACCAGCGTGGAATGCAAAAAAGGTAAGGAAGATCCAAGATGATTTCCCTAATAAAAAGAACTATATGTGAGGGGACATAGTATTATACAATGATTTAAGATAAAACCCACTTTACAGTAGTGGTGATGAGGGTGTGGAACCTGCTGATAGCGCGCCAGAACAATTATCATAAAGAACACCAGATCCATTATTTGTTCAGAAAGTTTTATATCATCAAGCAGAATCTGGAAGCAGAAGAAGAAATTAAAAAGGTGATTTTACAGCCATTAGAGGATATGGTACTCATAAAACAATTATGGGGATAAACTTGAAGTGTGTAAAAGCCTATCAAAAAATGAAAATAAACGAGTTAGGCACAGGGTTATAGAAGCAAGAAAACATCAGTGTCTGACAGCAGATATATTGAATTGCTAAGATGACAACCTCTGGAGTTCAACCAGTTCATTAGTAATCAAATATTTCTGTGATAAAATAACTGCAAAAAATTTTAAAGTTAGTGCATTACCTGAACAATCCAATATAGTATTAGACCAATATGGCCACAAAAGTCCATCTCTCATTGTATATATATAAGGACAGATGGACTTTCCTCATCTTAAAAGAAGGGATTTCCTCTTTCGAAGCAACAAGGTCTCCATCTAACCTCGAAATTCATGTCAGGTCCCACCACCTTCCCTTTTCCAAGGTCCTATGCTCAACTCAATTCCCCCCACCGTCCCTGGCTCTATGGCTGCAGACCTCACGTTCCCTCCGTCGCTCTGCACCACAGGGGTAGCTGCTCGCACAAATCATCGTCCTACCCCAATTCAACCTGCTTTACCTCCCCACCAACACCATAACTGAATGCTCTATGCTCCAATGACTCATGAGTTCATAAATCTACAGATTCTACACTCCAGCTTGAGAAAGCACTGAAGACAGATGATTTAATCGCTAATAATTTCTTGTTGTCAAGCACCAGCTTTAATTTGCAATAAGGTTATAGGCCCAGAATAATTCTTATGCTTGTTCTTTTATATATAAATACTGTATTCTAAGTAACTAGACACAACGTGACGTTTAACTCATTTGGCTCCCTCCCTCTTCTCTTTTCTGCCTTTCATGTTCCATCACAACATATCCCATTAAGGGACACCATTATTGCTGCAATCACCTATTGGGCTTGTGACATGATGTGGAAACTCTGTTCGCAATACAAGTTTACAAGGACCTTGAATCCCAATATCCAGCTATCATGTGCAAGTCGGATCCAAATAAAGCTTTTACTATGATTAATAAAATTTAGAGAGGAAAAAAACCTGCTCGAGTCTACTATGACGAGATGCCAGGTCTGACAACGTATGCATGAGGCGGACACCACGAAGCAAATGCCCCAATTGCATATCCATATCGGGTGACAGAAGTACTGCAATAAGGTGCAAAGGGAGAGAAGAAGCAAGCCTTTCCACGTCAATCTGAAACAGAACCGATAATCAGAACAAACAATTTAAGAAATAATATTTTAAGTTTTCAAGTGGGGCAGGATATTGCCTGCCTAGAATATCCTTTTCCAGCATTGCATTGGATAGTGAAATTATCAGAGTCCTTTAGCAACTTATTCAGCTCTCTAGAAGCAAGTCTACTCAACTCCTCTACTGCTACAGTTATGTCAATATTCTGCACAAAAAGCAATGAGGTTTGTCAGGACGATAATTAAATTAGAAGCCAGAGTTAACTGATCATCACAAAGGTCGAGTGTAAGCAGAGATAAGATTCTGTGAAAAGCATAACTGTTAACCTGCCTCTGTGTAAAATAGATGAATCTGTACAAGCAGGCAGAAAAAAAAAAGGAAATACAAAGTGGATGGACCTGATTTGACAGTTTTAACTTTTAACTTCATGCATACTTAGACAACCACATTAATGATGATTTTGTCTCGAATCAAGATTATTAAAAAACAGAGAAAAAATAACGTTTTGTATATCCAACCAAATCCCAAAAGATTGGAATCTAAATTATGATCTGTAATTACAGCCCATGTGGTAAAAAAGAAATAGCTCCAAAGAAAACTATGAAGGATCATGGATCTTGAGGATGCATAAACCTTAGACTTAAGTCTTGGCTACATTTCCCACTCTAACTAGATGATCATCAGCCAATGACAGATAGTGTAGCTTGTATCTTTACTCACTCTTTAAAGAGGCCCTTTTGTGCGGGTCACATTTTGCAAATGGCATCTTATTGCTTAATAAAATCAAGGGGCACACTTGAAAGAAATTGTAGGAAACAAAGGTTCACAGACTAGCTTGACAAAAATAAAAGTACAGTGTGCAACCAAGGTTCGAAAATAAGATTCCGACCACCATTTTGACACCCTGAAAAAACTATTTATTTTGCAAAATATCCTGAAATATCACGATGTATTGCATTGCGGTATTTTTTAAGAAAACTAAATATTTTGCGAAATTTTGCAAAAATTCACAAAATATTTTGATTTTTTTGTACCTTGAGTGCAACTATAATTGGGCAGTAGATCCCTAAACAATCATGTAGTTACCTTGGTTCTATAGTTGAAAGATGAAAGGAGATGAAAAAATTAGTATTAGCAAATTGGATCAAAGCTAATCGGGGAGGCGCAATCCATGCAATGAATTTATCCAAAACAACTTACTTCTATATATAATTTTAATGTTTTTTGTTGATAGGAACATGCAAATAAATTATTGAATTGCTAGTCGTTCTTCATATAATAGAAACCATATAAAACCGAAATGTACAAAATCCTTCATGAATTGTTTAATTGTCTACAATCAATTATTTCAATAAGAAATCCATCTTGTGACTTGTGAGAGCACGTAGCTCGGTTGGCAAGAGTCTTCATAGCGAGTCTTGGAGGGGGTGTTTGAGGCCCCATTCTCTGATTTAATGGAGTCCATTATTCTCAAAAAAGAAAAAAAGTTCATCCATTTTATTCCAAGTCATGTTTTCACAATCAAGTCATGAGTATGCTATTTAGTTGATTTTGATACCCGAAGGTCCGCTATTGGCAGAATCAATCAACTCATGAGTATGCATCTTGACCATTTTGTGGTAGTTGAGCAATGGACAACATTATTTGCAAATCTGTATGGTTAGATGCATCTCAAAATGTTGTAGAAGAGAAGACTTCTCCTCGCCCATTGAGTTATTGAGTTTAGAATGTTTTCAATCATCTAAAAACTTAAAACATTCTAATAAAAGTCGTGGCTGACGGATTATGAGAAGATCCATATTTTGTCCACATTATCTACTTTTTAGCTGCTGCAATTATAAGTCTCCTGCAACAAAAAAAAGTGTCAACACAATAACGATACTCTATGGTATCTTGATCCTGTTGATTTCGTTATGTGATCTCAGACAACAGTATAGAGTGAGCAATCATATCAGGGATACTTAAATCATATCGTTTACAATATGATATTACCTTCTCAAGCAAAAAAGCATGTTTCATCTCTCCAAACTTTTGATTGATGTAGAAGTGGCTAAGTTCATGGCATTAAGAGAATCTTGGAGACTGTTAATTAAAAGCATGAAACAGATAACCAGTGATGCCTATAATTAAACAAGAAGAGGTAACATAATGACTGTCAGAAAAAGAAATTACTATACATAAGCTTTGTCTGTCTTCTATCTTCTAACTAAGCATATCGTGTACATGTACATACATAATTTGCAGAGTCTATAGTCATCATATATAAATTTATGTCTTCCTGAGATTATTTTCTCATTATGCTGGTGAGCACTCGCTTACTTGCATATATCAATTTCGATGAATGCCCTAACTAGGTATGCTTTGCATTTGAACACTTATTTCACAAGGTAACCAATGTATCCGAGTCCAAATCGCTCTCAAAGATCTACGAGTGTGAGTACAGGATTTTGTTAGATATTACCGACCTATCTCAGTGATTTAATCATTGTTTTGGAAATTTATTTCATTCCTAAAACTTGTATTTTTACTCAAGTGCAATTTGGTTTGGTTTAGCTCGATTTAACCTCAAATCAGAATTAACCCAAGCCAGAACATGTTCCTTTGCTAACCCAGAACCAAACATCAAACTTCAAACCAGACCAAACCATACAAGAGTTTTTTTCGTAAATTTATCTACCTACCAAAAAAATTAGGGGCTTTAACTGTTAGCTCCTTAAAAAGGCTTTCATTTAATGTTAAGGGTATATAAAGTTTGAACCTAACATTAAGCCCCTGTACTTGAACTTTGGCTAATGCGAGTTCCTTCTCCCGCGCACATATAATAACAAATTTTTTTAATGGCAATTTTACCCCTACAGATAAAGTGTAACAATCGGTAAAAAGCAAAAATCCGTTAGTTTTGGCTAACGCGAGGTCCTTCTGTCACGCACATGTAAGAACATATTTTTTAAATGACAATTTTAGTCCTACATATAAAGTGTAACAATCATGGCAAAAAAGTAACAATCGGTAAAGAGTAACAATCAGTTAGCAAAGAGTAACAATTTGATATGGTAAAATAACTTAATTATCTATTGATTGTAGAAGTATTTTTGCTCATCTGGTCGCAATATGATTATCTTTGTGACAAAAAATGCATTTAACTATGTGAAACCAAACTCATTCTATCTTGCACATAAAGAGTACAATTAGGTAAAAAAGAGTAACTATTTGGTCGGTTGACAGAATTTTTTTTTTTTTGATGAAAATATACAGAAAAAATAAATAAATAGTTTTGTGATTTTAAATCAAAAATCTTGAGTGATTTCAATCATTTTTCTAAAACTCAAAACTCGGACTTGGCTCGAATCAAGTAAACTCGGTCCGACTCGACCAAGTTTTATCCAAACTCGTTCCGACACGGTCAAATAACTCAACTCAAAATCTGTCCGAGTCAAGTCGACTCAATCCCACTCAGCCGGTCCTAATCTGATGTAGGAGACAAGAGGGGAGAGCAGTAACTAGGTGGTAGTGGTACCATCGCTGTCGCCACCGCTCTAGGGTTTTTGTCGCTCGGGGAGACAAAATCCAGGATCTCTTCCCTCTTTAAAACCAAACCCAATCAGGTTTTAATTACATCCGTATCAAGCAGGCCCGACCCGACTAGCACAGACCATATCCGCCCCGTATCTGGCCCGTATCCGATCCTTTTTTTGGTTTTTTAAATAATGGATACGTCATAGCCATATCGAACACATATCCGGGCCATGTCCATGTCGTATCTGTGTCCGATACTATCCAGTATGGGTACTCAGGGCCTGTAGGAGTATCCGTGCTTCATAGCATAGTAGCAATTTATTGAAGTGCAAACAAATTAAAATTTTATAAAAAATGGTATCTTCTTTATTTTTGATACTTTTGAGCATGTAAGTAACCAATTATTTGTACTTTCTGCAGGTCAAGATTCAGCTTATTTACCTACATCAACTCAAAACAGTTTTTATGGTCAGTAGCTTTCTCTAGCCAACAATGGGCAACCAAGGAGATTAGAGAAGGCCAAAGGATGGGACGGGAGTGTATGCGCGAATAAAAGATTCGGATCGTCTTTATTTCGAACACACGGAGATTACAAGGCCGTCGACCCGGGGACTCGGGGGTGATGAGCCGGATGCAGCGAAGATTTGATAAGGATATTGTAGGAGAGATCCTCTAGAGGGTCCCTTTGATCCGCGTCTCCACGTTACTTCGTGCGAGAACTCTGGAGGGGTTGCCCAGTACAGGGATCTTTACAAGGTTTTGGGTTTCTTGAGAGGTCGAGTGTTTTTGCCTTTGCGTTTGTCCCTTTCATGCTTCGCGCTTTCTCGGCTAGGGGGCTTTTCGGCATCGTTTGCTCGATCTTCGTGTCTCCCTCGGCTCTTGCTAGACCTCGGCGTCCTTGATCATCGGTTCGCGGCGTCGATCGTACTTCTGGCGTCGGCTTTGGCTTTGCTTTGGCGTGGCTCTGGCTTTTGCTTTGCTTTGGCGCTTGAACGTAGACGGATAGAGACTTGCGATGCTTTAGTTCTTCCGGACTTCGCGTCGTATCGGCTATAATGTGCGGTGCTTTGCTAGTGACCATCGTAGTTGCTTGGCTTTAGCACGTACGTTGCTTTAGCACGTACGTTGCTTTAGCACGGGCTTTACCGGTGCTTTTGCTTCAGCGTCTTGCATTGGCTTCTGCTTCGGCGATGGCTTGATCTCCTTCTCGAACGGCGATGGCGATGTCTCCAAGGCTTCGTTCTTCTTTCGACTTGGTGGACTTCGGTAATGGCGGGTATGGCGTTACTTCGGCTTTTCTTCTTCTCCGAGCTTCTTTGGCGTGATCGGAGTTAAAGGCTTCTTATGAAGACGGTGAGTGTAGCACCGATCTTCGTGCGATGATTGTAGAGTCGGCTTTTGTTGATGAAGACCTAGAAATGTATCAACAATGATTTTCCTCGTACTAGTATGCTTTATGCGCTTTTCCTAAACTTCCTATGCATGATGATGTTTTTTCCATAATCAACAAATTTTGATTCATCATGTATTTCTTTAAGATGTCTGACATTGAATTTTGAGACCAAACCTTCATGTATCTTAAACAAACTAGTTCGCATGCATTGTTCTAAAAAACGTTAAGCGCTAGTCAAGCAGTGGGGGGCCTTCTAGCACAGTCAAAATATAATCAACATAATGTCACTTGGAAGCTAAGTCCAGTTCAATGATTAATGACAGTGGCCCTAATTAGCAATAGAATAACTAAAATTCCCCATTTTCCAAGAGCAGGAGATCGACTAGCTGCTACTGTAAAGTCCTAGGTTATCATACCAAATCAAACAAATTAAGAGGTTAGGAAAATCTCTTACCTTCTCTTCCTCTGAATTCGGTCTCCGCTTCAAGTGAAAGGGATCGATCGCCGGGATTAGAGACCCCGTTCCACCGGTGAGCGCGTAAACCTAGTTTAACAATTCAATGCGGAATTTGGATCGACGGAGAAGAGAACCAAAGGGTAAAGCACGAATTCAAGGGGAAATGGAGAGGTCGGAGACGTGCCTCGCGAGAGACGCCATCTGGCTTCCTCTGTGAGTCCTTCTGAGGCCGGGGTCGCCTCTCCTGACCAACGGAGAAGGGGGTTTTGGGCAGCCCGAGGATATCTTTCGCGTCCATGAGGGGGGGTTACAGTGGATTTCTAGGGTTAGGGTTTAAGCTTCGCTCTGAGACAGTGGCGGGAGCTCGAGGAAGAGAGACAGTGGCGGCAGCAGAGGGTGAGAGCCTGGTTCTAGGCGTAAAAATGGCCGTGGTGGAGGACGAGAGCTCAGAGCCCTCCGGCAACTCGTCGTCAACTTTGTACATGCCACTCCACGAGTTCAGATCTCCTCCAGTCGGTCGGCCCCGGTCGGTGGGCCCCACGCGCATGACAGCCGCACGATGGCTGGCGATCCAAAAGTGAATAACACTCCATCGACCGCGTGCGGCTGTGATGGGCACAGGGCCCACCGACTGGAGGATATCTGAACTCCCACTCCACGCGTGCCGCGGCGTGCTCTATAAGTGACGTGGATTCGTATAAAATCCACACGAATCTCAAAGTTTGTTGCTGAAGTTGAACGGATGGTATGCACCTGGATGTAGGTGTATCAAAAAAACCGATCGGCCTGATCCCAGCCCGAAAATAAACGGCCTGCGCCCGTTCCGGCCCGAACTATGATGAGCCGGGTTTGGCCTGCCACCTTGAGCCCGCAGCCTGGCCCGACCCAGCTCAAAAGAACGTCCAAAAGCACGACCCAATACTAATACTACATACTTGTTATATATATATATATATATAGAGAGAGAGAGAGAGAGGTGTTAGGATGCGGCCTGCGATGCATGCGGCGCCACATCGCAGCCGTCTGATGCACTGCTGCGGTGTGTGATGCACTGCTGCGGTGCGTGCGATGCACGCAGCAGTGCATCAGACGGCTGCTGCGGTGCGCCGCACGCACCGCACGCCGCATCCTAACACCCTTATATATATATATATATATATATATATATATATATATATATATATATATATATATATATATATATATATATATATATATATATATATATATATGAGTTCGGTTCTGTTGCGGGACGTCCCGCAGCGTTATCCTGCGGGACAAAATCCCAGCCGTCCGATTGCGATCGCGTGGATTCCGTGCGGTGGGCCGGGGGTTGTACGGGCCGTCCGATCATCTGATCCAACGATCGGAGATCACCCAAACCACCGAACCATCGCTGTTACTGTGGCGGGCACAGTAACAGCATTTCGGTGGGTTGGGTGAATCCCGGCCGTCCGATCGTCTTGAATCGAACGGCACATACCTCTCCGCCCCGGTTAAAAGTTCTAGCCGTTCGATCGAATGATCGAACGGATGAGATCCCGTGGGAATCAATCGAATGGGACAAAAATTAATGATGGTAATCATTACTTTTTGTCTTATTCGATTGATTCCCACGGGATCTCATCCGTTCGATCATTCGATCGAACGGCTAGAACTTTTTACCGGGGCGGAGAGGTTATGTGCCGTTCGATTCAAGACGATCGGACGGTCGGGATTCAACCCCTCCACCGAAATGCTGTTACTGTGCCCGCCACAGTAACAGCGATGGTTCGGTGGTTTGGGTGAATTCCGATCGTTGGATCGGATGATCGAACGGCCCGTACAACCCCCGGCCCACCGCACGGAATCCACGCGATCGCAATCGGACGGCTGAGATTTTGTCCCGCAGGATAACGCTGCGGGACGTCCCGCAACAGAACCGAACTCTATATATATATATATATATATATATATATATATATATATATATATATATATATATATATATATATATATAATAAAAAATATTAAAAAAATAGTACAGTGGTTAGTGTGTTGTCTATTCTTATAGGTGTCTAGCCTTTAAAAGTTCACTAGCACTGATTTTTTTAAAAAAATATTCTTTTTAATTAAAACCCGCCCCAGCTCGAAATTCTGATTGTATGCATATCCAGACCGGGATCCGGCTCAGACCCTTGGCCCGAGGACAGGGCCAGCCTGACGAGCCCGATCGGCCCATCCGAGCTTGACGTCTCTAGAACCGGCTAGGCCCGTTTTACACCCCTACCTGGAGGCATCGGAAGAGGCCTCCGTACCAGTGCGATGCACGGGATGAAATTTTATAAAATGTGTTGTGACGCGTGGACTACTTTTAAAGAGCCAGGATCCTTCTCCCATGTGTGAACACGACTATCTCTCATAAATCCAATTAAAAACCAACTACAAAGATGATAAATACACATACAATGGTATTTAATGGTCATTTGATTAATTAAAAAAATCATTAGTATTATCTCTAACAAGTGAATCACATCCAGATGAGTGAATCACTCCAGATTGCACGTCTTTGGACGGCTGTGATATTATTTGTACTAAGTGGTGTGCATCAAGTTCATCCAGGCATTCCTGGGTTTTTTACTAATATACTAAAACGCAGGGGGTCATATGGGAGTTGGCAAAGTAGTTGGTGCTCGAGTGAGGAGTGAGGAGGTCGTAGGGTTCAATTCCAACACCCCCCCAACCCCTAATAGGGATTGGTCAGCTCAAAGTGGGTCCATTGCTTGATAGGTAACATTTCAATATTGCACCAAGTCCCACCTGAATAGCACGTGCCAGAGCAAATCCCCCACCCTTCAAATGATAAAATTACCCCTCCATTTCGCCTCCAGCAAAAGTATTCATTCATATCCAGTAACAATATCAATTCGTCTCCAACAAGAGTATCAATTCGCCGATTGACACTGCATGTAATGGTTACTACAGTGAATTCACTATAGCTGCTATAGTGATTTCATTGTAGCAAGAGTATCAATTTGGCTAATTAGTACCCTCACCAAACCGAATTGATATTGTTGCTATAGTAAAATCCCGGTAAATTGATACTCTTACCAAACAAAATTGACATTGTTGCTACAATGACGACACTGTAACTACAGTAAAATCATTATAACAACAATATCAATTCGACTGATTGATACTTTTACCAAACCGAAAAGATACTCTTGCAGAAGACTTGATGTACACATCTTCTGTTCGAGACTTGATGTACAAACATATATTTGGAAGGGACTTCACACTAACCTTTAGCTAATATACCATCTCCAGGCTCTCTTACAAGTACCTAACACATATTATCCCAATAAGAAACTTTGATGGGGAGGCCTTACGGCACAACGCCCAGGGGATGCCTATCATGGCAGGTCATACTGTGGGCGTCTGACCATTGCCTTGGGGCCACCGCAATGCTCAGTGTGGTGCGTCGTGACAGGCGTCCCCATGTTGCTATGCGGTAAGGCCACGCCATAGAAGCTGCTCACTATCTTCGACTGGAACGCAATGACAAAGCATCGTGACTTCAAAAGAAAAAAATGACAGCATCAATTCTCAAAGTTAACAGTTAGACTTCAATTTTTTTTTTTCCCTTTTTTCGGGTAAGAGTACATCGATCTAATCTAAGAGTCCCAACTTACACAAACTCTCCTGTTTATGTAAGAGAGTACAATGCCTGAAAAAGGCTATAACTCTCTTGTTTTCAGTCCAAATTACAAATAATAATAATAATAAATACACTTGCCTCAGACTTGCTCTGGGTTGAGCTTTGCATCCCAGTTTCTCAATCTTACAATACAAGACAAACACTTGTTACCCCAAATAACAAACACAAATAACTGGAGTTCAGATCGCCCTCCAGTCGGTCGGCCCCGGTTGGTGGGCCCACACGCATGACAGCCGCACAATGGAAGGTGACGAGGAGTGAATCGTACACGAGCCGCCTGCATGCAGCTGTGATGCACGCTGGGCCCACCGACCGGAGCTGACCGACTGCAGGAGATCTGAACTCGAGTAACTGGTACACAATACCAAAAAATTTCCCACCACCTGTCTCGTACCAAAACGTCGTCCAAAATCTGATGATGAGCGCTTTTAAATTCTCAAAACATCTCTGTGGCGCCTTCCATCTTCTCCAAGTCTTCTTGTGATAGTAGTGTCTTCTTGGTGCCACTGCCTGCCTTATCATAGGGTTGGGCCATCCTTCGAAGGAACTGTATTAATATCAAAACAGAATCAGCCAACAGAAAAGTTGGAGTTAGAAGAATCTTCTTTAAATTCTCTTCACCACGGGCGAATGAATGTCTAGATCATGTTAATCCTATGGAACTCGTGAAGGGCTTGGCCGGGATGTTGCTCCACCAACCAATCTATTGCCTCAAATTCAATAAACACACACCAGCATCTAAAACAATTGAACAGCTTCGAATCAAAAAGGCATGCTCAAGCACAGGAAACGTGCTTATAGGGATAGAAATGAGGCATATTTTCGGGTGGGATCGGTGGATGAAAAGAAGCCATAAGGAAATGAATTCTCGAACAGTGTAGGCGACCACATTTACGCACCTCTCGAGCTATATGCAAAGCCATGTCTGTGCTGAGATTGAGATGAGCATCGCGCAAATGCGATAATATCCATCCGGGTAATTTAGAGCGCTTGTCATGGCGACTGTATCTGCACATAAATAATGTCTGTCATTAGTTGATGGAACTACTGGATTGATTGACCAAAAAATACAAAAGACCCAATCTCATGGTGAATTGAAGTGCATATCAATCTCAAGAATTTCAGATAGGGAGAGATGGTATCAAATTTTAATGTGATTTAATTAATATTAAACGGAAAAAAAAAAAACACACAGACCCACACATACTGAACCAGCAAACCCCAAAAACCTAATTATGTGCCAAAGAAACCACGAACTTATGAAGCTCAAATTAACTTCGTAATCAGAGCTTAAAGCTAAGGCCTTTTGAGATAAATCAAGTTCTTCGTGGAATACATGACATCAACCTGGTTCATGTCGAGGAATCTAGTCCTTCGGCATTCCTTATGCGAGTTGTTATGAACCAAAATATCCTTGAACTGGGCACATAGACCTCTATGTCTATAAACAGACTCACCTCTAACTATAAAAGGTTGTATAAAGTAATAAACGCAATATTATGTATGTTTGATTTTCTTTCATAATGATGTAGATTAGTGGCATGCTCCTGGATAATCCATGCAACATTGTAAAGGTCTTTTACTCAGAAGTTCTAATATAAAAGGTAATTAATACGAAAGACTTGTCCGTGTCGGAAGTTTTAGAACCCACGAACAAAAATCCTACCCATTGGGTTAACTTGATGTGAATCCCTATCCTCTCTCATCAAACTGATGCTCCCCAAATATCTTTGAGGTTAAGGAGTGACCAGGGATCCCACAACTAGCTAGTAGCTTCACTTTTTCCTCTTCCAGTTGACTAATAAAACCAAGTCTTAGAGCAACTTGTGCTTAAGGACAACTACTTGACACAAAAATCAAGTAAAGAATAATCAATGTAGGTCCCAACAACATGTAAACAGTTCTTTATTGTATGAATCATTCCACGTTATTCTATAAGAGCTAATTATTGGAACAGACTGCAAAAATGTATGCCCCAAGGCCCCCAACCACATGTACAACAGTTGTATATATGAATTCTCCTGGGTTCTTCTAAAAGAGCTAAATATTGTAAAAAACTGCAAAATATTAGTTGCATGGATATCTAAGATAATTATACAGGTGATATAAGATTTAGAAAAAGTAGCATACCTCTTGTCAGCAAATATCATCATTCCATAATCTGCCTTTGAGCGAATTACTCGGCCAACACATTGTGCAGCTTGCCTCTGCTCCCACATATATGTCCATGATGAATGGCAAATTTTCAAAAGGTAGCAGCTTGAAATAAAGAGTCGTGATGGAAGGTGTAAAAAGAAACGACATTTGGGTTTATGATGAGAACTATACCAATGCGTCAAAAGTAAGAAAATCACCCTCTTTTATCTGAAATGTCTCCCGTAAGTACTCTAATCTGGCAAGCAATATCCTGTGAAATAAAACTAGGAACTGGTGAGGAATTAAAAAGGATCTTAAAGAACAAACATATAAGCATAATAGAAAAGGGGTCTTCTTTGCACAGAACATTTTATTTAGAAAAATTTATTTGCGCAGAACATTTTATTTAACTACATGTAGAAAAATTGAGCCTTTTTAATCTTACAAAATGCAGATGTAAAATCCAAAAGGAAACGATTTTAGCTCCATGGGTATTTTATCAAGTTGGATAGTACCATATGAAATTAATGGAAGGTCACCTGCTAAGTGTATACTGGAAAGGAACTCCAAACATAATCACAAGTCTGCCATAATGTCGATCAAAATCTATACCTTCAGCTACTTTCCCCCTGCAATAATGCAGACATGCTTAGCCTCCCCAAGTTCTATCAATCTGCCCAAACAAATAGTAATATACCACGTTTTGAATTTATTTCATCTTATGCAAACAAAGACTCATAGAAAGTACAAGGAATAACAAGCAACATGTATCATTCTAAGAGGTTGTAACAAGGCAAACTACAAAGTTTGCACAAATGATTGTGCAATAACATGAAGCACATCAACATGTTATTAAGTTTGAACAATAGATACATCATTTGATAGAGACTGACGAAAAACCTTAGTTGAGTACCAAGCAAAAGGGTAAAAGTGATGGAGAACTAATTGAGATGAGTGAGACATTGGTAAAAAGAGGGGCTAGGATTTATGTTAAAAGGTTAACATGAATGTAAGTAGTGAAAAAGAAATATATGAAAAAGTTTGTCATAATCATAACCATAACCATCTAGCTTTATCCCATCTATACGGGGTCGTCTTTATGAAACCTTCTTCACCGATCATTCTTGCTAGGGCAATCTTTATTGTCACTGCACTCTTTTCATATCTTTTCTGACAACCATTAATGTCATTTTAGGTCTTCCAGTCATTCTTGACCCCTCCAAAATAATCAGGGACTTTCTCCTTACTCAGGCCACATCTGCTCTCCAGTTTCCCTGTACATGCCCATACATAATCTTAATATGTTCTCCTTCATCTTATCCTCAATTTGTGGAATTCCTGCACTTCCTCTAGTACATTCATACCTTGCCCTAACCCTTCAAGTTTTACTGCACAACTATCCCTCCTAGCTTTACCCCAATGCACCTCCACATCCTCATCTTTGATGCATTCATCATGTGTGCTTGAACCCTCTTTAGGGCCTATAATTTTGAAACATGTAACATTGATGCCTTTATGATTGTGTTTTAAAATTTACTCTTAAATCTTAAAGGGATGTGGCCAACTTTCTTGCGAACAATGACTTATCCCTTTAACCTCGACAAGGTTATCCACCAATATTCTATATTATCCTTCCCTACATGTATAAGCTTATATCCATCATCAATGTCCTTAGATTTTTCTCATTTCCATTTGGTTTCTTGTAAGAAAGAAACAATGAGTGACAATGACCTCATTCTCATCAATATATTAACCAATTGGTCCAATTATCTATTGGTATTCCAACTAGCATATCAAATAATCTTTTTTTGTGGGACTATCTTCGTTGTCCACCCTTGTTTCATCTTGCGCGTAAACCCATGTCTTCTTGTCGCTTCAATTGGTCGCTCTTGCAACTCGCTGCTTCTAAGAGGCATCCCACCCCTATCCATGATTTCATATTTCGACCGAAATTACAAAATTTTGGCGAAATATGTCGGTTTCGGCCAAGACCAAAACAAAATGAGGGTCGAAACCAATGGGACTTTCTATTTTGGTCAATTTCGGCCAATTTCAATCAAATTTTATTCGAAATTTTGGTCAATTTCGATGTCGTCTTTGGGAAGTGGAAGTGGAACTGGAACTATAAATTTCGGTTCATTTCAGTCAATTATGGTCAAAATTTTGGTATGTTTCGGTTTCAAAACTAGAACTATAAATTTGTCAATTTCGATCAAAATTTTTAAATTTTGGTCGAAATTTTGGTTTAGGCTTGGACCAAAACCTGCGAAATTTAAACCGTTGGCCCTATCCCTATCTAATCCTTACATATCCTCAACCCAATCAGGTAAGGTTGCGGTGCATGGCATATAAGGGACACACGTACAACTATCTTTAAACTTAACACCAGTCCTTATAAGTTACAATTAAATTATTATAATTTTAATAAAAAATAGTACACATAGCACAAACTATGCTCAAATGAAAGTTCAACGAAAATGAAATAAGAAAATAGACATGAAACATCAAAAAGAACCCAAATCTTCTAGAATTCAATAGAGGGCATGTACAGACACGGTTTTAACTAGCGGTATCGGTCGGTCCTGACCTAGTCGTGTCGGCCGTACGACTCAGTATCGTTTGTTCGGACCGCAACCAATTCAAAGTTTTAAAAAAAAATCGTAAAAAAAAGAAACAAGAAAAATAAAAAAATAAACAAAAACTCATAAAAAGAGGAACTAACGAGAGAAAGAAAAGAAAAGTATTGTAAACTTGTGAGTGAGTTGTGAAAGAGAAATGATGTATTTATAGGGTCGAGAGGGAAACAAATGAATTAAGTACGCAAGTACTACATCTAAGCAACATGCCATTGATTCTCATGGTTGGGCAGGTGGGGAAAAAGGCATCAAAACAAATTGGGAATTAATAAAAAAATGTGCTTGAATGGCCTAAAAATGGCCCCAAGTTCACGCCACAAATAAGTTAATAGCCACATCAAGACCTGGACAGTGGATGCTTGTCCAGCCAGACATCATTCTTGAGCCCTCACTTAAGTGGAGGACCCATATCCCATCTCCATTGCAACCCCTATTAGTGGATCCCTAACCCACATAACAATTCTCCAGGACTATGAGCATGCTTTGGGAATAGCAACAAAGATAGCTCCCCAGAGTATACTTGGTCTTGACCCCTTCAGCACAGAGTTGTCTTCTTGATTTGAAAAGCTAAATCTCAAAGTGGAGCAATAAGCTCAAGACAGAGCCCTATCCACCAGAATGTCTGAAGAATACAGAGACTAAGCAAAGGTACATAATCAACTTACATATAAAAGAACACCATATCACATCCCTTTGAAGCCTGAAGATTACTAAACGGATACAGAGGCTAAGGAAAGGTATAGAAAAGAACACCATATCACATCCCTTTGAAGCCTGAAGATTACCAAAAGGATTCATGGGATTCTAGGACCATACCAAGGATGGCTCTAAGAGCAAAAGAAGACATTGTTCAACATGAGGACGAGATCATTTCAAAAGGGGAGGTCTGAACTCTAGAGTAGAACGAATCTTGCAATCTATCATTTCAAGGCCAGAATCTACGTCCATTGCACAAGCAAGCTTTTGAAGTGCATATCACATTACTTCAGTATAGGACCAAATCAACTTTTGTTAGAAAGGACTCTTTGAGATATACAAGGGCTATTTCAAGGATCTCTATCAAATTCAAACATCTAGTTGATTGAGAAGTTGTCAGAAGTTGAAAGTATAATTTTGAAACAAAGTATTCTACAAAATGCAGTTTATGGTGGCCACTTTAGCTAGTAGCAAGTCCACAATAGCAGTCCTCTTAAAGAGATTTTTCGTTAGAACTTTATAGTTTATACAATGCAAAGGGGTTTTAGAAATGCTTTGATGTACCTTTTACATATAAATATTATTGTGGTGGAATCTAAGTATCGCTATCTTCTTTCTTTTCTTCGTAGATCTTGATTTCTCTTCTTCTTATTCGGGTTCCTCTCATTTTCCCTTAATTGTTGTGCATGCCAAAAATGCAACACACACATCGTAATCTGCATAAATGACCATTGGAAAGTTGATGCTTCCTACAAAGTTCTTCATTCCACAAGAACATGCAACTTAGAGGGGCCAAACTGCGTCTAGGAGCAAAAGTGCCCATAAAAGTGTTGGGGATTTCCATATGCATCCATAGAGGTGAATCAAAATTCCCATTCTCGCCATCATATGTTCATCAATCACGTCTACATTCAAAAATGATATAAATCTCAAATGTTGCAAGAGGAAGTCAATAGTAAGAACTACTATTAACAATGTGTATGCATAGCCGCCAGTCAACATATTGGCAATTTCGACAAATCAGATTACAAAGCACAAGAACAAGGGTTCACTTGGAGCATAAGAATTTATCACACCCCAAACCAGAGCCATATGCAAAACATCCTACAAGCTCCTGCAATTCTATCACAAGTTTGGGAATCCAAAGCAGAACTATATATTTGCATAGACACAGACCATTAAATAATGATTCAGATCAGCAAATATTTGCATTTGATTCAGTTGATTGCATTGTTGAAGCATTCTGAAAAGAAAATTAACATTAGTGCGTCTAAAACTACCTGGCAACAGAAAAAAAGACAGCTCCTCTGCCACAGTCACATGCTCTACGATAGTTATCAAGAGCAAGGGTAGTCTCTACTACATCTTGAGTCTCAATAAAAACGAGCTTATGCTGCATCACATCCTGCAAACCATTATAAGTTCTACTAATTTGCCACACAAATTGTCAATTGACTCAATTACACAATGACAAAAGAAAATGGCCTACACTATAAGGAACCATAAAGAAATAAAGAAAGAGTAGAAGATAATTAAGCTTGAAACAATAGATTTCCCGACAATGTCATCAATAAATGAAAGTTAACATGCTAGGAAGCATGGACACTTCACACTTCCCCAGAGCTAGAGGTACCATGTTCGACACATGTCGGACACCGACATCTCTCAGACACGTGTCAGATACTTTCTCGTACATGGCCAATTCTTTTAAGGGATTTTTTGACTTAGACCCCCATTACTATATGGTATTTAGACATACCCGCCTAAATAAATCGTAATTAGGACATAACACACACGCGCGCGCGTACGAGCGCGCACACACACACACCAATTCCTATATTATATTTAGATGGAATGGGGAGGGCAAAAGCATTGCCTTTGACAAGAATGGCCCTGGAATGGGAATCACAAATATTACACTTCCAAGAGTGCAAAAAAGACTCGTTTTTTTCAACAATTACCTTAATTAACATGCTAGCGCGAAATAAACATGCAGTCATAGATACTTGGGTGCACCGTGCACACTCCTTGGATTGATCATAGCAAAAGAGTGTTGGGGCCCCATGTATTCTGCAGGGTGGGAAACATTCACATGGGAGAGCTTCTGGAAAGGAATTAGTCCTATCATTTCACATTCTCAATAATTGTAGTTCATGGAACCAATAAAAATTGGAAATCCACGGTACTTAGTGAATAAATTCTTGAAACCGTATCTTAAATGTCAGCAAATCCTACAGCCAGAAATATGTAGAACATGGTTGAAAAATTCCATCAAAACAGAATGCTTTTAACCAAAATGTTTCCATCTATTCGGCCTACTGGATTGAAATAAGATGCTGAAAGGGGCTACAGTGGTTCGGCTTCCTTGGACATAAATTAGTTTGAAATTGTCAGCAAAACATGGTTTGGTTAAAAACAAAAGAAGAAAATACATAAGATAGGACCAAATCTATTGAGTTGGGAGGGAGGAGCGAAGAACTTGAAGGTGCTACATTCTACAGTTTTTGGCCGCAAATAGGAACGCATGGGCCGCATGGCAAAATGGTGCCTGCAATGCCGATCAAAAATAGATGGGATAATGCTTGCTTTTGACCAGAGCATTTAGTGTTATCCTACAAAGACCCTGACGAGCATTACCTTAAAATTTTCTTAGTATTAATGAGCTGGTAAGGCTCTAACTTCGAGCCATAAGGGAAACCTACACAATGATTTTAAAGAATCAAAAGTGAAATACTCACCTGCAGTATACCCATCTCATTCCAACTGTTGACTATGCCATCCATGTAAGAGTAACTAACAAAGAAGCAGACGATGCCATCGGGGACAGCAGCAACCATCTCCAACAAGAGCTTTCCATAATTCCTCACAACACCAGGATCACTACGCATATCAAACTTTGTACTTACAGGTAGCTGATCACTGGAACATAGAGTTATAAAATATGGCTTGGTTATTTCAAAACAAGTCATCAGAAAATGCTTGAGGTTACAATAAGAAAAAGGCTATTGAATATGTGTGATATGATATTTAAAAATGAATTAAGTAATGAAAAAGCACAAACTATAATATAGACCACAAGGAATGAAAAAGTTGATGAGTACACAATCTCATGTTCTCAACAATAAAATGCCCTATTATGTGACTAACGTCACATATAAGCAACTGCATTATGTTAGAAACTAAGAGATATTATGTCTGTTTCACTTCATACCTTCCACGAGTTAGAACCATGGGACATATACAATCCCTTGTCAAAGACATTGTGAAGCTCCGACTGATGACTGGATTGAAATTCAGAAGACGAGGATAGAGATCAATTGGGCTTAGAGTTCCTGAAGTAATTACAACGGACTGGAAGCGATCAAATACAGGCTTTATGGCAAGAGAGGCATCATGACAACTGAGCTACATCACCAAAACAAAGGCATGATGAGTCAATAAATCACAAGTTACAGCTGATACACCTCAACATACTGTGGAGCAGATAAGAAGTAAAACCTGCAATACAGGGTCTGGTATATGAGGCATTCTCTCATCAACGGGTTCAATTATTATAGAAAATCCCCGTGTGTAAGTTCCAACCAATGTTGCAAAGTCACAGACTGATTGAATGTGCAAAAATTCATCGGTGTCTGTTATTTCAAGTGTAAGCATGAGAGAGTGCAAGCGGTCATAGCAGAACCTAAGCATTTTCTGATCAATTCCCGCCTGACTAGTAACTGAAGCGACAAAGGCAACAGGTCCTTCTGTCTCGACACTCTCTGTTTGCAGACGACCCTTCAGATATTGCACCAATCTTCGTAGGACAGACAGGAAATGTTCTGCTTTTCGAATATTTCCAGGTACAGCCTCCTTCAAAATGTCATCAGGCAAGGCAGGATTGGCAAGCCAGATATCCGATGCTTCGTTACAAGGATCGATAGGATCAGAGAGAGAATAAGAAGTTAAAGAAAAGTAATAACTTGTAGTACGATACAAACATACTGGGCAAATTTCCTCTTTGTGCCAAACCCTCAACAAGCCGGTTGTACTCGGCACGCAATCTGCCAGCATCTGTGGCCTTGAACCTTCCTACCAAATCAAACGTTCAATGAGAGATAGATCGTTAAAGTTGAGCCACGCACGAAGATATTACATGCAAGAACCAGAATAGAAGTCAAAGAAACCACTCCTTTTACATTTATTGCAGGATGGGTTTAATAACAAGCTTGAGGTTGTAAGAAATAAGAACATTCACAGCCAATTTAGCTATAAATAGCAATAGGAAATGTACCAATCATTCAAACAATATTCTTGCTGATCACTAGTAAACCTCAAGGAGAGATCTTTAATGATTCTTGTTACATGACTTAATGGACTACCATGAGCTAAGATATTCCACAGTATGTCAGAATAACTATGAATCATAGAACAGGTGGGAATTATGGATTTATTAGCAAGTAAATTTTTAATGAGAATATATTGTCTTGACAAAGCAAAGTAAACTGTTCTCCTCCAGATAGTCATTTATCCATTGCAGTTCTAAATTTCTTCACTGAGATTCTGACCATAACACAATCCAACAGACAAATCAGGTCCTTCAAACAATGGGAACAATGCTAGAAATATTCAAGTACCACTATCAAGTGCCATACTTACCGATCATGACCAGTACGGATATGGCGTGAACCAACTTGAGAACTAGTGGCAACCAAAGTATTGAAATATGGTAAACAAACAAATCAAATGAAATAATGGGAACTTTAAGAAAATAATAAACCTCATTTGACATGATTTATGACAACAATATGATGTACATGTTTTGCTGCTTGATCCAAAGTAACTCTACCCTGCATAATTTTACTTTTTGCAGTTTTTGTACAATTATTATTCAAAGAAAAACAATAATTCTGAATAAAAACTATATTCTTAGAACCGAATGAATCCATACATGCTCATCTACAGGATTTAAGTAAGGCCCTGCGAGTTTTAGGGTGTATATGGCAGAGAATGATCTATAAGTTGTGCCTGCAACTTACTCCTTGTACTACGTTGTATATTAGTCTAGTGAATAAACCATTTTAACCTATAAATAATGGCCTACTACCCCAATGAGAAGCTCAATGCATGTTTTATGCTTCTCTGTTCCATACTACTCTAACCAATGCAGTTTTGATTTGTTATCACTGTCAATTATTCCTATTAGTGATGATTGGTGATTAAGAAATTGGGGGGGGAGGGGAGGCAAAAAATTCAGAATCTTCAAATTTTCCTGAAATTTTGATCGCAATTTTCTGCAATTTACTCAACTTCCAAAAGTTTTCATAGTTTACTCCAAATTTACCCTGATTTCCCAAAACATACAAAAGTTCTCTTAAATTTTCCAAAATTTATCCAACTTACCCCGAATTTTACCACAACTTACCCCAGAACTTACTGTTACTCCCAATTTACAAAAAAAAACGCACGGTATTCCAAATTTACCTCTAATTACCCCAATTTTTCAAAAGTATCTCGATTTTAGATTGTCATGTGTCTAGTCATAATGCATGGAAATACATGCTATGTAGAGCTATGCACTTCTAGATAGGGTAGAAATGTGTTTTGAATGTTTCAAAGTGTGCATCTTACACTTGATATATGATTGTTCAAAGTTTCAATGGAAAATTATATCATTTAATCAATATTTTCATTATTTCTATAAAACATGAACTTCATATTGTTGAAATGATTCTATGCAATAGTTTGACATCCTACAATGTTGAAATATTGGCTGAGATCAAAATTTTGAACCATGATTGTGATAACGCAATATATGAACCAAACATGAGACTGCTAGATTAACCGCCTTTATCAAAATGTAGGTTATGTATCAGAATATTATCCTACTTAATGTCTTTTCATCAAATACACTCATGGTTAAAGGTTCCTAGCCTATTTTTCCCCTATTAGTGTCATCTAAAGTTACTTGCGAGAACATACTGACTGATGCCACCACATTATACTGTCAAGGTTCAATGCTCCCACTATAAGTCAACATAGCTATGTACGATACACAACATAGTCAAATTTTCTTTTCTTTCAATATCTTTTATTTATAGCATATTACCTTACTTTTTCTACTAAAAACTTTCCTTTTGATAAAAAAAAAACTAAAAACTTTCCTTAAAATATACAAAATTTCCACCGACATTTGACCGAAATCCAAAAAATTTCCTTTTTATGAGCAACCGAAATCCACAATTCGGTTTATAGATATACTGTTTCATTGCCCTGTTCTCTCCATATGTATAAGTCAAAATTCAAGACCGCACAATAGTGCTTTAGTGGATTGCAGTTGTATTTCAATCACACGCAAAAATGTGGAAATGGGAGCTGATCGTGGTGTGGGCGGGGTACCTGTCGATCTCCTGGGACATGCGGTTGAGGTTCCTGGTGGCGCCGTCGAGGGTCTGGCGGCGGATGCTCACACTGAGCGCCTCAATGCAGACGTTGTCGATGTTGTGCGCCTCGTCGAAGACGACGACGCACTCTCGCTGCATCTCCCGGGAGATGACCCCGGCGACCTTGGGGTCAAGGAGGTACTGGTAGCTGTAGACGACGACGTTGGCATAGCGGATCATGTGGCGGGCGAGGAAGTAGGGGCACCAGCCACGGTCGCGGCCAAAGGCGCGGAGGTCCTGGAGGGTGTAGACCCCGGGGGGGAGAAGGACGGCGTCGGGGCCTCCGGCGGCGGCGCGGTCGTAGGACTCGAAGAAGGGGCAGGTGGGGGTGGCGGGGTCGGCGGCGGCGCGGGCGCGGACCCAGGAGGCGGTGAGGCGGCGGCAGGCGGAGTCGACGGAGTCGCGGGAGGAGGAGGAGAGGACGGCGGGGTTGACGCAGAGGTTCTTGCGAGAGGAGAGGCCGAGGGCGAGGTAG
Source organism: Chamaelirium japonicum (assembly GCA_947650365.1). Taxonomy (NCBI): domain Eukaryota; kingdom Viridiplantae; phylum Streptophyta; class Magnoliopsida; order Liliales; family Melanthiaceae; genus Chamaelirium; species Chamaelirium japonicum. The sequence goes on from OX393554.1 coordinate 80,452,802, forward strand.
CGGTGGGGGGAGAGGGTGGGGGAGGGGAGGTGGGAGTGGAGGAGGCGGAGCTCGGCGAGGGTTTTCTCCATCTCGTGGACGGTGCGGGTGCAGTAGAGGAGCTTGACGGGGTTGGACGGTTTGGAGAGGGAGTAGGAGGTGATGAGGGAGAGGAGGGCGATGGTCTTGCCGGTGCCGGTCGGCATCTCGAGGAGGGAGTGGCCGCGGGCGTCGAGGGCCCGCTTCAGCTCCACCATGTACCCGTACTGCTCCGGGTAGATGTGGTCGTACGGGAAGTACACCGTCACGTCCTCGATCTCGAACTTCATCGTCGGCGATCTGTGGTGGGGTTGTGTTTGTGCCCCGAATCTCTCTCACATCCTCCTACCCCCACTGCAGCTCATATATGCCCTACCTGTGTTCTTCTCGTGGGAATTGGAATTCAGAGGGTGGCTATTTACAGGCATGGATTTACTAAGGGCATCTCCAACCATTTTCCTCTATTTTGCCATTGCCAAATAAAAATATTTTTCAAATATTATTAAATGGTGGCCTTTCATCCATGGTCTCTATATTTTAGCATCTTCAAAGAATATACCAGGATATAGATGTCATTATATTTTAAACATATAAGCTTTTGAGGACTATTTGGGTATTAATCCCAAAGTCAAGCCAAATAGCAGCCCTGCTATTTCGCATAAGAAACATGCATAAATGCCGGCCAAACAGCCCCCCAGCATATATGGCGGGCCATATAGCATGTGGTTGGAGATGCTCTAAGAGCAGCACATTTACATAAAAAATTAAAAGACCGATTCTACCCCTATGCTATGGATGATAGAAACTTATGCCCGTCGGGACCGCCGGCCTCCTCCGCCTATTCCGTGTAGAACGCCGCTAGAGCAGGTAAAAGCAGACCTGGCCCGCCTAACCCGATCCTATCTCGACCCGTTTCATTAAATGGACTAGGTTAGGGTTCAGCATTTGTCAACCCGACCCGATCCGCCTAACCCGTGACTCCTATGAGTCAGTGGCTGACACGGTGCCACCCATCATTGCTCCGAAAGCTCGAAGTCTGCTTCAGCCTGCACTTCTATTCTATTTCATGAGTACTATGTCAAATTATCCTTTGGTGACGATGTGAAGTTAGAAAAATCAAAGTTTTCTAGGCTTCTGTGGGGGAGTTTTTATTGTCGCTTGATCCCTGCAACAATCAATTGAGCAGGTTTTGGGTGAGTTAGAGAAATGTAGATTCAGAGCATAGAAAAGAGAGAGTAGACACATGGATTTGTTATCGAAGTTCGGCCGTAGCCTACGTCTCCGTATGGTAAGTCGTAACCTTCAATCCACTATATGTTTTAAATGTTTGAGCTATCCCTCGACAAGCTGAGAAAGGCTTGTATAAATATGTGGGATAGAGAACTAGAAGGTTAGTGAAACTAGAGGATCGGAGAAACTTGTCAGCCCGGATGCAGAGCTCTGCTACTCCACGCGAGGCTCAGAGTACTCCAACTGGCCCAAAGTCCGTTTGTATTTGTCTTGAGGTGTATTTATAGCTGTCGTCCTTCCATAACCATCTTTACTGACATGGCAAATTGTGATTGGTCCATGTGATGATCTGTGATTGGGTCACGTGCGAGTCTCTGAGTGGGCCATGAGCTGTCCCCGTGGGCCTCTGGCGGTGTGAGCTTCTATTAGCTCACTTTTTGGTGGCCTATGTATATATGGGCTGGTCTAAACCATTTTTTACACCCACAACTTCTACTCAATTTATTTTCTACTTTTTAGTGGATTTTAGTCTTTAGACTTTTAGTCATTTCCTTTGATTTGTTCTTTGACAGTCCCACTAGACTAGGTCCACGAGGCCAACAGCCTATTCCCTTTTATTTGTATAGAATTATATGGTTAATTTGTATTGTTTCCCATGCTGGATTAGTTAATAAATTTTTGGATTATGTGAGAGGTAAAATTTAATAAAATATTAAATTATTTTGGATAGTGTATATTTAGAATCTTTAGATTAATAGGGTTAGATAGGTTAAGGTCGATGTGCTTAGGGTTAGAGTTGGGAAGGTTGACCCATTTAATAAATGGGTTAGGGTTAGGGTTGAGCCGTTCCAACCCGCCAACTCTAACCCTAACCTGTTTGCCAGCTCTAGATGCCACCCACCTCCATCCGTCACTACAGATTTTATGAAATATGTCACCTCCTCCTCCCACCTCCTTCTCTCTCCTTCTTCTACTCTTTCCTCCTCCTCATCCACCCCCGGGGCCCCCAATCCTTACAGAGTTACTAAATTATACACTCGGTCTTGCAATGCCAAGTATACCTATATCTCATTCAGTCATCGAAAATCGAGTGCTCACCGATGGCTGAATCGTTTGCGGATGCACTCAGACTCGAATGGCCGAATACACGATAAAGGGGGGACGAGTTGTAATGGTTAAGTTTAGGAGAAAGATAAAGGGAGAGGAAGGAGGATGAAGAAGGGGAGGAGGAGGAAGAGGACGTGACTGTGTGTTAGATGGGACCGACAGTGGAGGATGTGCAACGGTGGATGAGGACACATATCAAGTTGGTGGCCTGATGATGACCTGCATGGGCAATGGTGACACCCCTCGGCGGTGGCTTGTAGCCTTATCTATATAACATGGCACGACGATCTACATGCTGACTAGACAAAATGGAACAAGCTGACTAGACAAAAATGCATGGATATGTCATGTCATTTTTGTTTCGTAAATAACAAAATATGTAAATACATTAATACTTGGTGTATCAAATATGGCGTGTGTGGATCTGATCCAAAGCACACATTAAATGATGAATCCATCATATTTTTATATTTTTATGGTAAATGTATACTTGACACATTGGGTAAAAGTATCATGGACCCATCAGATTTGGTAAAAACATATTATACATTTACCAAAACACACATAAACAAAAATATTTGACACATTTTAAACCAATAACCCATCAGATTTTAAATATTTTTACCATATTTTAAACACACATTAGAAAAATATGTTGGGTCCACCATATTTTAAATCTGATGGATCAAACACATTTGTCATATTTTAAATCTGATGGGTCCTTGGTTTCTTGCATCATTTACTCATCTAAAACACACATTAAATGATGATGGATTTTAAATCTAGTGAATCAAACACACACATATAGTCGTGTGTTGGGTCTTCGACCATGCCTGTTAGCCTTTAGCCAAATGTCCACATCACTATACAGACTGCATCTTGCCTTGGCTCTTGCTTCGGAATTCATTCACTTTGTGCCGTCATGAGATGCCCACAGATGTGTGTGCTAGGGGTGCAACCTCAATCTACCCAGAGTTCATGTTACAAATCAAAGGTTGTCTTCATATAAGCTACAACGGGGTCTATTTGCTAATTACATACAAAATTCTTGCTTTGTTGTGATAGTGTTTGTTGGGTTGTTATTGTCCTCTAATTCTATTTTATTTTTTTATTAAATTGCTTTGGAATAAATGAGACTCTTTAATGTAAAATTTTTTATTGATAGTTCGAATAAAGTTTTCCAAATACTAATTTTGATAAATGAGTAGGTTCTTACTTTGACCGGTGATTTTGCTGGGGTTGTCGGTCCACCGGGGTGGGGCCATAAGAACTGGGTGTTACCACCGAAGGCGGCTGCTTAGGTGGCAGTGAATGTCCCAACAGTGGCCATTGTTGGTGGTGTTGGGGTTGTCGGTCCGTCGGTGCATGGCTGCTGTAGGCCGGTGTTGCCGCCAAAAGTGTTTTATTGCCGAAGTCGGTCAGGTGTGTTGCAACCGAATACGACGATGTGGGTGAGGATGGTGATGCCCAGGGGGTGTCTTACTACCGAAGACGGCTCACTGCAGTGCCGACAAGCATGGATCTGCCCTAGTATCACACATTACTTGGGGGGGGCAGCACATTGAAGATGCTGCCCTTGATAACCTGCAGCTATCCCTAGTAATTTGTGTCCCGTAGGAGCTGGGTGTTACTGTCGAAGGCGACTGCTTAGGTGGCAGTGAATGTCCCAACAGTAGTTGTTGGTGGTGGTGTTGGGGTTGTCGGTCGATCGGGACGTGGCTGCTGTAGGCCAGTGTTGTCGTCGAAAGTGTTTTGTTGCCGAATTTGGTCAGGTGTGTTGTGACCGAATACGACGATGTGGGTGAAGATGGTGATTCCCAAGGGGTGTCTTACTACTGAAGACGGCCCGCTGCAGTTCCAACATGCACGGACCTGCCCTAGTATCACACATTACTTGGGGGGGGGGGGGGGGGGGGGGGGGAGGGGTCTAGCACATTGAAGATGCTGCCCTTGATGACCTGCAGCTATCCCTAGTAATATGTGTCCCGTAAATAAATTGCTGAACCACCAAGGAAATGGGTCCATTTTTATTCTATTTCCATGTAAGACCATCATATAACTAGGGATTTACAAACCTTCCCACATAACACATTTGATTTTCATGCTTCACCAGTTGTGTACTTGGGTAGAAAGCAGTATGGTTGCGCGAACAAAGTTATTGGGTTCAGACCCATCTCCATAACTGGGTTGGCCCATTACAGTTTTGAAATTTGGAATGTACCCTCAGAAGGTTTAGAGCCTTTGTTTGGCTATTAACCCAGGGTCAAACTATGTGCCTTAATAATTGCAAAAAAAAGGGTTATTTTGACTTTGCCCCCCAAATTTTTCCCTGAATTAGAATTCACCCCCCCATATTTTCATTAATTAGACTTTACCCCCAAAACGAACTGTTCTGTCAGCTCACCATCTAAGAGAAAGGGTGAGCTGATGGAAAAGAAATAAAGTTTTGGGGGTTGAGCTGACGGAAAGTTAGTTTTGGGGGGTAAAGTTTAATTAATGAAAATATGAGGGATAAAGTCTAATTCAAGGAAAAACTTGGGGGGCAAAGTCAAAATAACCCAAAAAAAAAAAGAAAACTATGTGTCTTAAAGAGACTTGTAAGCCAAATAATCTTATCAATCATGCTCATTATTGTTGTTGTATTTTTTTTTTTTGAGATAATCTGGTGTCCCAAAACTTTCCAGGCAATGGACCCACTTCAGGCTCGAACTGATCCCTCTGGGAATTTGCACCATCTCACTTGGAAGTTTCCCTACACTCCTTGGTAAACTAGGGGAGGGGGGGGATCCAACCAACAATTGCCAACTCCTGAATCCCTTGGTGGGGTTGCATCGATTTTAGGCATGAATCAAACAACAATCCAAATTCGATCCGAAAATCCCGGGTTTGGTATTAGGTTTATGGTCTGATATCCGACTAAAAACGATCAGAGCCTGTTCAAAGTATAATGGGATCAAATTTGGATCTACCTGATCCGATCCAATACATTTACTCAGCTTTTATAATATAGGGCCCTATATTAGTATATCATAGTCCGTCTGATGCCCAACACCTCTTATTTCAACCGTTTGATACCCAGCCCAGCCATCTTATTTTAACCATCAGATCTATGGATCGTCAAATCCATTGGTCCGAGCTAATCAACAATTTTAACTTAGAACTCACGAGTTTCTGCATTTATTAAGCCATGAGATTATCTGAGCTGGCCAGAAGCATACTAGACCAAATTCGAACAACCAACTATCACAATCCATCGACTCTTTTACATATACAATGCAGAAGAAATTGCTACACCAGAGTATTCATCTCTCTTGTTTTTACTCAATCCTCGCAGCATCTCGGTCATATTCTTTACCCAAAAACAGCAGAAAGAAGAAAAGACGAACACCTCTTCAAAGAGCTAGGTGCCATTCGTGTCAATCTAACCACAAGAGTCGAAACAGAAGAACAAATTCAAGCAAGATGCGAGCGGTGGCCTGCTCAGCACTCTTCTGATGGAGTCTTGGAAGGCAATCCTTTGACTGTGTGCCTGCATTGAAACCTATAAATGGGAGTTTGGTCAGGTCAAAAAACATCGCAAACGAACAGAAAATATAAATAGCAATGTAATATCATTTTAATAAATTTTTTTAAGAGAGAGAGAGAGAGAGAGAGAGAGAGAGAGAGAGAGAGGAGCTTCCAACACTAATATAAGGTAACTCGTGAAAAAGTGTATTTGTTCCACAGTAAAGTATATCAAAAAGCTTTATTTAACTGCATTTACTTTCAAAGATCAATTCGATGAAGCAATTCAGCAAAAGAACATGACTACTAGTCAGAAAAACAAGTTATATTTTTGTCTACATAGATGTGCAAATTCCCTGGATCAAATCTTGCTTTCTACCTTATTCATCTAGCAACTGCAGTTGCATCCCTGCGATCAACACGTTGTTTCCCTCTCAGAAGGTCGTAGGATCGAATCCCGAGTTTATCCTACGCCGCTCTGGTGTATAATAATGTGGTGTGCCTGTGAGCGAATTCAAGACTGGTCTTGGGCAAAATATTTGCTCGCTATTGAAAACTTCAAACCATGGTCTCTCGTGCATAGACACTAACATGCACAGCTCTAACCAGACAGGTATGTCCCGTAAAAAAAAACCAAGTTTGTTAGGGGAACTATGAGGGTTACTCCCTGGCTGCATGCACTTAAATAGCATAAACAATAAGGTAGGTCTGCCGATCCGTCAACTGGACATTTAGGTCTCTTTCCAAGTTACCAAGGTCCGGTTTTCCACACCAGTCTTAGAGGGGTGACGTCAGGTTGAGAGCCGGTTAGAAAATTTTGGTTAATCCTTTTGTGGAGCCTTCTCTTTTTAAGATTATTCCATAATTGACACCATCGTAATCGGATAAGCCCTGGAAGATAATGATGATGATGAGACCCTCATTTTCTTGTACATGGTCACGGTTGCGGACCTATGTACTGGTTCTTTTGGATTGATGCTTTATTAGAAAAATTAAAGAAGAATGTAAAGTGAATATAATCCAAGCTCAAAAGTATGCCTTTTTCTCGGCAGTTGATGAGAATCCTTTCTGAAGTTTCAAATATTTGACAGCAACTCCGGGTACTAAGGTGTTAGGGTTTAATTCCTAACCCAACCCCTCGGTGTTTTTCAATTGGAAAACATGCATTCAGAATTTTTACTTGCCGCAACTGAAAGATCATACCATCCCAACCGAGAAAGAGATGACCGATCCATGCTAAAAGAGTTGAAAGATGTTTCCTCATCTAATACTAAGGATGTCAATGGCTTTCATTGTTTTGGCACCAAATCAAGACTGCAAAAGTGAATTTTAATGACTACGTATAGCAAGTAGATGGATGTCATGCACAAACTATACACATGCTGCCGACCTCTATATATGGAATAGTTTAAAACCGATGCATCCATATCAAGAGTTTCAACTAAAATCAAGTGAGATAACTCACCAGATCGCATCACTTGGAGAGGACGCCAATAAGCATTTCGATCCAGCAATTTCCAAAGTTTTATGAGAATCGTCAATGAGTTGGGCTGGCATCTTGCACTTGACATGTAATTTGAATGGTGCTATCTGTACAACCAAAAGTCAAGATAAAAGAGTTGTGGAGCAATATTTTGGTAAATAGGGTTACATTTTACACCCCTGGAGTTTAGCCTAAAATCACTTAACCCCCCAATAGTTAATAAACTACATTTTGCCCCACTTCAATTCAGTTTTTATTAGACTGATATTACCAAAAAAGGAAATTTAGTAGTTAATAAAAAGGGTTATTGTGCTAACATTTAAAACCATGGGAACTGATTTGAAACAAAAAAAACTTCAGGGGGGTTAAGTGATTTTGGGATAAACTTCAGGGAGGTAAAGTATAATTTACCCTCATAATAAAAATCTACAGGCACCAGTATGAGAGAACATGAGCCTAACCAATTCAAGAACACACTATATGTTTAGGAGATGATATTACCTTCTTGCTGTATCTGAAATCGCGTTTGGGCAGGAATTGCAGCGGTAGATTGAAAGTTGAAGGACTTTTGAGAAGAAGAAACAACTTAGTAGGGCCTAGAAAGGAATGAAATACTTCTTGAGGTGACCCAGATTAATTTTCTTCAATCAAAGAACAAAATAAACAGTCATTTTTAGCAAAGAACCTGAGTAAGAACAACTTCCTGCACCACTGGATATTAAAGCTCGAATAGCCTAGTTTAAAAAAAAAAAATTAACAGCAGGGACAAAGAAATGCCAAAATTACATGATGAAAGATTGCAATGGAAAGACGAGAACCTTTTTTGAAAGAGCTTCTGCAACCTTACTCTTAGTGCAGTCCTGCACATTTGCAGAATTGACTCTCCCATGAGAAAATAACATCTCATAAACATGCTGAGGGCGTACAAGACTTCCTCCGAGAACCAACGTAACGCCCTGGATATGAGTTTTCTCGAGTGCCTGTTGAAGAGCAGATAGTAAACTAGAAATTGCATTCATCAACTTTTCCAGCTTCTTGATCCCCCGTTTCACCTCTCTCTTTTTCAAGCTATGCTTTCTTTGAAGGGATGCCTTTAATTCTGTCGGAGTCGGAAGTGACTCCTAAAAGAAGAATGGCTCACGTTAAATATATCATAGTCCAAAAATACAATGCAGAGCATGGAATCAAATGTCAACGAATTTCCTACGAAATAACCGAAATATGCTTTTTTTTGGATCTGCCATAGAAATTGTCCGAAATTACGACAGCACCAAATTTCGGTCCGACATAACGTAATATCGGCTGAAATAACCGAAATCCGGCATTCCATTTTTTTCTAGAAAATTTCAATAATAAAATTCTTTTTTCAGTAACAAATGATATCATTCCATATTTTTCCTCCATTCCGATTTTTCTCTTAAGAGGCCGACATTGGACCGATACTAACGAGATTGATAATTTATCGAAAACTGATAAATTTCCACCAAAATCTTTTCTTAAAAAATACCAAATTTCCTTCGTTTGACCTACTGCGATCAACATCGAATTTAAAACCTTGATGCAGAATAACATGTTATCTTGTAAACATACCAAACCTTTATACTCTTCCTTTAAAGTATCAAATTCATGTTCAAGATGCTGCAAAATCCTGAGAGAGTGATGGCAGAAACATTATGAATATGTATATCATATTCAAATATCACTATTCAATTTCAATGAAAGCAAGCACTTCATATGCAATTCATGTTATTTCATAAAGGATTACAAATAGACGGGTCACATTTCATGTTGTTTAATAAAGAAAAGCATTGCATTGGCAGGAGAAGACTTTAAAGGCCTTCAATATTTGCATGCTAATTGCGTACAGAACAAGTACTAAGAGTATGGCACTTTGGCATAGGATAGACTTTTAACATAGCTGTTTTACCAAAGAAATAGCTAGCAAGATATATCCAAAGAACAACATATATTAAAAAGAGTTACTGAAAAATGTGGTTGGCTCATCCAAGTCCATGACATAAAGTATACAACAAGATTTACATTGGCAGGCTAGTCTTAGTCAATATAACTGTCCAAAGGGATAGCACACTTACAGAAATGAAAGCTTTTTTTAGCAAAACGCATCGGATGCACTCACACACGAGTCTTAAATGAATGTCAAAGGTAAAACATCGTAAATAGGTCTAAGTACGAATGATAGTATTTCCATTAACCTTAACCTCAGCTGGCATGCCTTATCCAATCATATGCGGTGTCGGGTTGGTTTGAGTCGTGTCATATGGGTGAACAAGTTGAGTGAGGCTATGTTGGATTGATTTGGTCCGAATAGAATTGGGTCACATCATGTTGGGTTGGGTTTAATGTTCTATGCACATTTACAAGTGGTCAGATTATAAGAGCTCTCTAAGATCATAATAGAGAGAACTTGGTTTTACTACCAAGAAAATATTTGAAAAATATATACTGATAAAATTTGTTAACCATAGATCAATCTACTCAATGGATCTCTTTATTTGTATTACCACTAATCATTAAAACCCAATGGAAACCCCTTTGAACATGGCCGCCGCTGCCAAATATGGGCTACCACCGTCGAATTAAAGAGAGCGGGCGGTTGTATCGGTGGTGGTAGCGGTGAGCAGCACTGCTCGTGGTCGATAGCATTGGTTGTGTCGGCGACCATTTGTCATGTGACGGTGACGACCTAGTCATGTCCCGAATCGAATCGAAGCAGGTAGGATGGTGAGGGAAGAACTTTACCGCCCCCCACCGAATGAAGTTCGCCGCCAAAGTCATACGACTGTGTTTTACAGCCAAAGACAGTCATCCAAGTGCCGACAGGCACAAGCATTACTAGTGTGTGTGTATATATACACGAGTTTTCTTATACGCAGTTGCACTATATAATATTCTTCTTTCATACAATAATTTAAACATGACAATAAATACTAAAGTAGATTAAATTTTTAAATAAAGAGAAAATTGAAAGTTGTCAATGTAAACAAGTTTAGTGGCATTCTTCATTTTCAAGTGTTTGTGGCGATGTGTTCCTCTTTGCATTTATGATGATCTAGTATAACTTTTTTGTCCATCATTTACCTTAGTATCCTCAACAACAAGATTTTATGTTAAATCATCATAAACACGATCCTAGAGTAGTTGCTTTTTCCCAAAAAGTCATCAATGTCATGCAATAAAATATGAACAAGTGAATCCGTCCAGAAAGAACTATACATATGCGTAGGCAATAGCTCAGGAAAAACCACCAGACTAGGTGGCCCCCTAGGTGTTGGTGGCTTAAAAGTTAAAATGCTTAGGATCCCTCCTAGGCACCGCTTTGACTTCACCGATTAGCATTAGTAGATTAATACCTATTTTTATTTTATTAACTGATTTTATTTTTTTATCATTAAATTTTTCTTTCCCCTCTCTCTTTTCCTTTCTTTCGCCCTTAACTCCATTCTCCAATAGGAATCCTCAACCGGTCAACCGGCAGACATCAAGATCCTTCGCATAATTTCGAAAAGGGATGCCATTAGGTTGACGAAGGGCAGAAAAATTCTGCTCAATTCTTTTGTGAAACACTCAATTGTAATCATTCTTCAGACACCATGTGATAAGGCTTGGTTTCCCTTGTTGTTATCATGATTTTTGTTTTAATTTGGTTATTTTGAATCATAATTTGAGCCTCATTGATGAATTATTTCTCCATAGTCCATATACAACCTAGCCATCTACTTCCCATTTTCATCTCAAGCACCCATGGTTTTTCATCACTACTCATGAATACTGAATTTCATGTTATACTTTCTGAGTATCTCTTTCGTCATGTGCTCCGTATTAAAGGTTTACGATAATTGTACCATAAAAATCAGCAAGTAGTACATATCAAAATATAATCATATTTATCACATGACAGTTAACCACGTTGTTGTTGACTTATCATTTTATAAGAGAAAAGGTTGAAGAACTTGGCAAGCCTTTTGTTCGAGATCAATATCCAATATAGAATTATATTTTTGTTATTAAATGACGAAACCAAAATTAATATGAGGGGGTTTCTTCCATAATGATTTTATAAAAAATTAAAATTATTAAAATAACATCACATCTTCTGAAATTCCAAAAGTAACACTCTGATCAGCTCTGGCACCCACGTGGTGAGTCAGCACCGAAAAAAGCCCGCCACGTTGGATGCTTCTTTTTTTTAGAATCAAATGTGAACCCGGCATCCAGGACACCGGGTTTGATTAAGGGAAGAGCCCGGCATCCAATACGCCGGGTTTGAGTAAGGGAAGAACCCAGCAACTGTGTTACCATGTTTAGTGCCAACCAGCACCTCAAAGGCTCAAACCTGCATGAATTCGAGCATTTAGAGGGAAACCTACAACACAGTTGCAGCAGTGTTTAGTGCAAAAGTAAACTCGTTATCTCGGATGCCGGATTCACTGTTAAATCATAGGGAAAAAAAACAGAAACGTGGCAGGTGTTTTTCGGCGCTAACCTGCCACGTGGTTGTCAGAGCTGGTAAAAGCGTTACTTTTGGAATTTCAAAAGATGTGATCATATTTAAATAATTTTAATTTTTAATAAAACCATTTTGGAAAAATCCCTAATATGATATATACATCAAGGGAATCAGATATCGAGGACAGGGTCGGCCATAGAAAACCTCTAAAAATAGGGGGAGGGGGAGGGATGGATCTTGCACTAGAATCACTCAATATTTCCCTCCAAATCTTGATACCCACACACAGAAGCATGATTCACAAGATTGCAGTTAAGGTAGGTCAGGTCAAACAACACACACTATCATTTTGGGTGATTAACGAAAAAAATCCCAAAATTTCAACATCTTACAGTATAAAACAGCATGAAAATGAAAACATTAGACTGCAATCCAGCAATATCATATCCGAAACTTTCTTAATTACTAAAACACGCCAAACTCTGGCGATTCAGAATTTGTTTCCTAGAGAGAGAGATAGAGAGAAGGGGGGCTAGGGTTCGATCCAGGGCTTACGCAGGGATCTGGTGGTGCATGTAGAGGACGAATCCGATGATCTCCTTCACGATGTGAAAGATGTCGGACCCTCCCAAGCCCTCGGTTGCGGCCGTCTCGATCTCCGTAAATCCTAACCCTAAGCCTCCTCCTTCGCCACCTCCCTCCCCGCTCGATTCCATTCCGCAGATGGGGAATGGGCGTTGCGGTGGGTCGCTAACGCCGAATTTAAACGATCCACGGCGGGGGGAATTTCAATTCCCCCACTTGAGATCTCCCTCAATGCCCGACATGTGGGACCAGTCCTATCTAGAGTCCACGAAGCCAATAATAGGACCCGCTAACACTGGGGCTTACAAAAAAGATAGTGGAATCCGCTAGCCCTGCTTAGGGTCCATGAAGACGACAATGAGATCCGTCAATCATGCCTGGGGCCCACAAAGGCAGTCCGGGACCCTAATAAATATCCCCTAAATATATTACTAGGGCCCCGGGTACTCCCAAAGCTCTGTAAATAGCAGACTAAATACTTATTCTAGATCAGATCCTTAGTCGATATCCTATTTTTCATTCTAGAGATCTTTCTTTCAGTTATTAAGAGTTGCATAGCACTGACTGAGGACTGATCTCCCTTTCTATCCACCTTTTCTCTTTTTTCTGATTGCCTGTACAACTAATGTTCGACCTATCGAGGTCACTCGACATTTCAGAGATAGTGGATTCAAGGTTGCATCTTACCGCATGGAAATGTAGGCTTTGGTCGAATTTCATCACCACGTCCTGCTTCAACTCCTCTCTCTATCTCTTTCTCTACTCTATACTTCAACTCCTCTCTCTATCTCTTTGGCGGGAAATTGTACGATGACCGTAATTTTCACCCGGCCCTTGTGAGTTATGATGGGAGCCCCCTAGTGTTCTCTCAGTAGCATGTAGATCTCAACGATTTGGAACCATCCAATCAGACTGGAATAAAAGGTGTCGATGGCCGGACCCCGGACCACGCTGATACCGTGGTGGTTCGGGGCAAATAAGTTAAGGGCTTTGATATATTGTTACTGCCACGTTGCTCGCATCGGGTTGCTATCGTGGCCAACTGTAAGAGTCGGTAACCCGAACTCGGTGAATTGTTATTATGGCTCCGCAAATGATTTGGACTGCTATTTCTTCCTAATCTATTCCTGTGTTTGTTAGGAAAGGACTCCTAACAGGTAGTACATATATGATGTTATATACCACCCATGTGTTGTTGGACAAAAGTTTACATGTGGACCATAATATTGGCGTTGTTGTAGTTATGACGTTGGTGATTAATCTAAGGATAGATACAAATAATACAGTTAATAAACTTTTTTTTATTTTTTTTAAACTAACCCCTCCCGTTTCTTTCTACCTTATATATGAAAGTTTTTGGGGCCGCTTTCTTTGTTCTAGTGTACATTACACGGCTCTGATTAAGATACTACGATGCGGAAGTGCTGAAAGTTTATAGCCTACTATTCAAAACGGTCGACTTTAGGGTAGAACATACAATGCTTCATACAAACATCTGAAAACAAAAAAAAACAACACATAGAATTTGTTTTATGGAAACCCAAACATAAAAAACCACATCATTCACTAAAAATAGGAGAATTTTTCCAAAGTGACCATCAGGTTTGTCGTATTGCTCAAACTAAGTACAGAGCCCGAAAACATTACTTTTTTGACCACCTGCACGTGTCGATTCAGTGGCAAGAGTGTTTTATGACTTTTTCTGACCATTTTGCCCTTAATAGACTAAAAGTAGTAAAAACATTGGTTGAGTAATTTTATTTTTGTTTAACCTGTAACTTTGGCTTCGGTTTTACGTCTTTTTATCTTCCTCCCCACTGACTATCGCCTACGATCTTCGCCACTATCTCCGTTGTCCAACTTCTGAAAGCCACCGATTACAACCGTTCTCCATCGCCGACGACCATACGGTGTACATCCCGGAGACTCCGACGAATCAACGAAGAAACTAAACTTTTGACCACCTCCCAACAACCTCCGGCACGGGTTCCGTAGCAAGAAATAACGCAAGTAATGGAGTTTTAGGCACCTTCCAGCGAAGGAATGGAGAAGCAAACTGTCAGTGAAATCCCGTCGACCTCTGACAAGGGTTCTGTAGCAAGAAATAACGCAAGTAGTGGAGTTTCAGGTGCTTTCCATTAAAGGAATGGAGAAGCAAACTTTTTGGTGACATCCTGATGACCTACAACGATGCAATGGAGAATGCAAACAATTGGCAACATCACAACGCGCCGGCAAAGGTTACACGGCAAGAAGGGACACAAGTAGTGGGGTTTCCGGTAACCTCTGGCAAAGGAATGGAGAAAATAAAATCCTATCAACCTCCCGATGACCTCCGATAAGGGTTCAATGCAAGTCAACACATCCAACCTGAACGCAACCTGACGTAAACTTGACGCAATCGAAAAACTTGATCGTAACCTGAACACAAACTGGATGCAAACTGAACGAAACAAAACGTAAACAAGCGCAACCTAACGTAAACTAGACGCAACCTGAATGTAAACTTGGTCGTAATATGAACTCAAACTAGATGCAAACTGAACATAAACCTTACGTAAATTGGACGCAACCTGAATGTAAAATTTGGTCGTAATATGAACTCAAACTGGATACATACTGAACATAAGCTGGACGTAAACTGAACGCAACCTGAACGTAAAACTTGGTCATAATATAAACGTAAACTGGATACAAACTAAACGTAAACTGGATGTAAACTGAACGTAAACAATTATAAAATTTGCATTTGGAGCTCTACTGGTTTCACGAAAGAAGAAGTGATTCGCTACATTAAGGGTATTTTTGTCTGAAATCTTTTTGGTAGTCATAAAAGTAACCTTTTTGGGCTCTGTACTTAGTTTGAGCAATACGACAAACCTAGTGGTCAATTTGGGAAAAATCTACTAAAAATAGCATCAGAATATAAGACTCCTTTGACTATATCTGGTATAGAGGTAGTAGTCTATTGATTGAAGGTACAATGATTAAGAGCATAACGAGCAAGAGAGTGCGCAACTTTGTTGCCATCCCTAACAGTGAATCTGATCTTAATTGATGGTTTTAGCTTGACAAGTTCCCTTATGTCGTTGATGCAATTTTCCACGATGGATTCGGATGAGGAGGTGTCAAGGCTTTGACAATATTGAGTGTGTCTCCCTCTACCGTGCAACTATAGTAATTAAGCTCTAGCGCCATCTTGACTCCGGATTTGAAGGCTATGGCTTCAACCTGGCTTGTGTTTCATTGAAAGATTTAGCCATTATCAAGGAACCTTTATAATCTTTAATTATGATTGCCGCATCAGAGCCGTTTGGATCGACCGCTCCGTCAACATTAATCTTCAGTATATCAGGTTCTGGTGGGACCCAAGCAACCAGTGGTATGGGCTTGACTCCTGTAAATGGATGATTTTGCTGATCTGCTAGAAGTTGTTGAACTTGAAGCATTGTGTTGATCAAGCCAATGGTATTGATGGGAGAAGTCTGAGATTTCTTGAAGATCATATTACACCTTGTCTTCCAAATTTGCCACAGAGTGATAGCAAAAGCATCGAAGTCCCAAGTGTTATTAGGCCCTTTCTCGCAAGTTACTCGAATCCATTCCTTATAGGACATATTGTTGCTCCCCGAATCGATGGCCAAGAGGCTCCCGAACCGTATTGCGCAAGCAAAAGGATAGAGAAAGAAAATATAGTCATAAGTTTCTGCTTCTTGGTTACACATGGGACATACCGAGTCTGTGTTTGGGATTCGATGAGAGAGGATGACCCTAGAGGGGATGCATTTACTTAGTAACCTCCAAACGAACATGACTACTCTTGGGGCCAAGCTTTTGATTTTCCATATTTGTTTCCAGATGTTATCATTGCGCGAGTCTATGGAAGATGAGGGCTCTCCATTTGGGTCATACCTGAGAGAGTGGTAGGCCGATTTCGAAAAGAAAATACCTTGAGGATGATGGATCCATATCAGATGGTCTCGATCACCACTCGCATATTCCAAAAATGGTATATATTAGTGATCGACTCCGTCAAATTAGCTCTAAGAAGTTTTGAAATGAGGGGTTGATTCCATGCTCTTTAATCCTCCAAGATAAGGTCTGCAATCAAACTCACCTGATGGGCTAAGGCGGTATCAGGTTTGGTAATGATTTGAGAGGTTTCAATCCATGGATCCTCCCAAATATCGATATGAGTATCATCAGCTACATGCCATCGAGCTCAAGTAACTAATAAACTTCTGGCTGCTAACATGGATCGCAAAATATTTTGAATTAAGGATTTGAGCCCATAAAGCCGACGGGTTATCCACAAATCTTCAAATCAGTTTAGCTAAAAGAGCATGGTTAATAGCCTCTGCTTCTCTGATGCCCAGTCCTCCACACTCTTTAGTTTTATGGAATTCCTTCCAGGCTTTTAGGTAGAGGTGTCGGTGACCTTGATCGTATCCCCACCAGAAATCTCATTTAATCTTGTTGATTTCTTTGTAGATCTGTTTGGGCAGGCTCATCGTGGACATTGAATATATCGGTAGAGCGCTGAGTACGGATTTGATGAGTACTGTGCGGCTTGCATGAGACAGGAGTTTTATTTTCAGGTTTTGAGACAAGGTTTAAATTTCTCAATAATAAATTTGAATGACTCACTCCTTCTTTTATCAAAAAAGAGGTGTCCTATTTGGTACTTCTCATCACGTGACATTATAGGTACCCTTAGAAGTCGGACAATGTCATCCTTACTATCTGCCGATGAGTTTGGGGCTGAAATGAATAGCTGATTTATCATAATTGATGACATGTCTCGACCACTTTCCAAATGACGTCAAAGTCTCATTGATAGAAACAACTTCCTCTATATTGGTAGAGGCAAAAATGAATAGGTCGTCAGCAAATAATAAGTGGGAGACACTAGGTGCATGCTACCGAACACTGATACCTGAAATAGTATTTGTCTCGACCATCTGATTGAGCCTTTGAGAGAGCACTTCCATACATAGAATGAAGATGTAGGGAGATAAAGGGCATCTCTGTCTAATTCCTCGTGTCCGTCTGATGAAATCCTCCGGGCTTCCATTTATCAGAACCGAAAATGTGGCTGTAGTAATACTCTCCATGATTAAACCTCTCAAGCAAGAAGGGAACCCCAAGGAGCAAAGGACCTTTGCAATGAAAGTCCATTCAAGCCTTTCATATGCCTTGGACATATCAAGCTTCAGAGCGAATAGGCCTGTAGAGCCCTGTAGACACACAAATTGTGTCTAACCCGAACCCGACTCGCATGCACCTATACGGAGGCAAACCCGACATACACTCGGACCCGGACTCGACTTGCATGCACTAATACGGATGCAAACCCGACACGCACTCGGACCCAGACCCGAATTCGACTCGCATGCTATGACTCACAGAGGGACACTGGACCCAACCCGCACCTAACAAGAGGCCGGGTGGGCCCATCCCCAAGTGGGGCCCACCCGGCCCCACTCTTGGAACCCGAGCCCCCTACCCACGGGTAGGGGGGTGGCCGGCCATGCAAGGAAAAGAAAGAGAAGGAAAAGAAAGAGAAAGAAAGAAAAGAAAAGAAAAGGAAAAAAAGAAAAGGAAAGAAAAGAAAGAAAGAAAAGGAAAGAAAGACCGCCATGCGCGGGGGGAGGTTGCGTATGACGTCTACTTATGCGTGGATCTGCGCCGATCCCTCGATCCGACGGACAAGAAGAAGGGCCGGGTCGCCATCGACTTTATGTGCAAGATTCAAAATAAATCCAAAAATGATTGAGCCATAATTACCCCGCCAAAGAAGGAAAGCAAATAAAGGTTTATTCCCCTCTTCAATTGAAGAATAAATCTTGGGTAATTATGGGAGAGATATTAAAGGGATCCAAATAAACTTCCCATATCTCTCCCCTCCCCCTTCACCTATAAATAGAGGGGGAGGGGGAAGGCTCAAGGGGTCGAAAAAATCACAAGCTGAAGACAAAGCGAGGGAGCTCTACAGAAGAGGACACGCTTTCTTCATCGACCCAAGGCTTCACATGGCATGGGCAAGCCTATCCCTTCGGGACCGGCTTAGTCCATTGAAAGCCCTCATCAACGTGAAGACCCTTGCACAAGAAGATCAAGCCTTCGACTCCGTGCACGAAGAAGAAAGCTCGGAGAAGAAGAACCCTTCGACTCCGAAGACACCAGAAGCAAAGGCCGGAGAAGAAGATCGGAGCGGCACCACCTCGTTGTCTCCAATAAGCCCTCGACTCCGATCAAGCCCAAAAGCCCGAAGAAGAAGACCGAAGCGTCATCACCTGTCGCTTTCGACAAACGCCCACTCCATCCACGAAGAAGAAAGCTTGGAGAGGAACAACCAAAGCGTCGCTACACCCGTCGTCTTCAAAGCAAAGCCGACACTACAACCATCGCACGGAGATCGGTGCTACCCTCGCCGTCTTCAAAGGAACCCCTCGGATCCGATCACACCAAAGAAGCCCAGAGAAGAAGAAAAGTCTATCCGACACCTAAACCGTCGAGGAAGTCAGAAGCCTTGAAGAAGTAGCCACCGCCGTTCGAGAAGAAGATCGAGTCGACGCCGAAGCAAAAGACCACGCAAGAAGGCAAAGCAAAAGCCCTGGTAAAGCCCGCACCAAAGCAACACAAATGCCAAAGCCAAGCGACTACACCGATCATGAGCAAAAGTACCGCACGTTCTAGCCGATACGACGCGAAGTCCGGAAGAACGAAAGCATCGCAAGTCTCCCCCGTCTAAGTCCAAGCGCAAGTGCCGAAGCACAGCAAAAGCCAAACCCATGCCAAAGTCGACACCAAGAGCATGATCGACGCCGCGAACCGACGATCAAGGATACCGAGGTCAAGCAAGGAGTGAGGAAGACACGAAGACCGAGGAACGAAGCCAAAAACCCCCCCTAGCCGAGAAAGCGCGAAGCACGGAAGGGGCCAAAGCAACGACGGATACTCCTTAGCCTCTCAAAAACCCTCACCCTGTAAAGACCTCTGTCCTGGGCAACCCCTTCAGAGCTCTCGCACGAACACCACGTGGAGACGCGGATCAAAGGGACCCTCTAGAGGATCTCTCCCACAATCTCCTGTTCAATATTCGCCGCTCCCGGACTCGCCACACCCGAGCCCCTGGGTCCCGGTATACTGTAATCGTGTGTTTGCAATAAAGACGACCTGTATCTTTTTCTGCGTATACAGATTTCTGGCACGCCCGGTGGGACCCCCTCTCATTTTATCCGTACGGCTAAAGAAGTTGCTTCAAGTTTGTAATGGCCGGGACAAGCAACGATATGCATTTGCTCCAAGCCTTTCACCCATCACCGAGTCTCCTCTACTCCGACACGGTGATCTAGCAAACCCGGAGGGTGATGTTCCCCCAATGGTACACGTCTACACTCGGCGTACTCGAACTCTTGCGGATGTCTTCACGCCAGAAATCGCTGCCGAAGATGCTCGCCAAAGTGCCGATGAGGCCGTGGTGCATGAAGGAAGAAGCCTCGATCCTGGAGTCCATGTCCAGAAGTTTGGGGAGGACCAGCCCCAACCCCGAGCCCATTCGGGTTCTCCAGCGGACGTCGCACCTCCCCTGCAGGGGGCAAACATCCGTTACCAACTAGAAGCAGGTCGGTACAACTACGTCTCCGATGATGACGGCGAGGATGCAAGCATGCAACATCGAGACGTCCTCCGTCACTATCCTCCGTCCGCTATTCAGCTCCAAGTCATGCAAATAGGTGAGCAAATGGCACAAATCGCTCGGCTAATGGAGGAGAATGATCATCACATCAACACTCTGCTTTAAAAGCTAAGCGCAAAGGTTGCTGCAACAAACGATCAACCCATTGCTTCTCCGGTAGCCGCTCCAGCTCCGTCTTCAACTCCCGCTCCTGCAGAGGTTGTTCTGACAGTTCAAACGGTGACTCCAGCACTCTCCTCAGTTCCCGTCCTGGTGGAAGTCGTCTCTCCAACACCAGTGTCGGTGACCACACAACCTCTAGCAACAACAACAATGAATGCCCAGCAAATACAAACGTTGGTAGCCGACATGATGCGCTCCCACAGCAGTGGTCTTCCTCCAATCACGGTGGCATACTCGAAGCCTTACACCGCGAGGATCCAGCAGCTCCGCTTCCCCATCGGGTTCCAGCCACCAAAGTTTTAGCACTTCGACGGGATAGGAAATCCACTACAGCACGTCGCTCACTTCATCGAAACCTGCAACAATACCGGCACGTATAGCGACAAGATGGTGAAGTAGTTCGTTCGCACCCTCAAGGGTAACACGTTCGACTGGTATGTGGATCTTCCTCCAAGATCTATCGACAGTTGAGATCAGATGGAGAGGGAGTTCCTCAATCGCTTCTACAACACCAGACGCACCGTCAGCATGACCGACCTTACTGTCGTCAAGCAAAGGAAGGACGAGCCGGTGATCGACTACATCGACCGATGGGGGAACCTCGCACTGAATTCACGAGACCGCTTGTCTGAAGACTCGGCTATCGAGATGTACACCCAAGGCATGCACTGGGGCCTGCTCTACACCCTCAAAGGTATCAAGCCTCGGTCCTTCAAAAAACTCGCAACTAGGGCTCACGACATGGAACTCAGCCTAGCAAACCATGGAAACTCGAAGAACAAGGACTTCCTGAAGGTGAAGAAGAAGGACAAACCACCGGCACCGAAACCGAAACAAGTTAACATCGCCGATGTTACTCCAACCTCTAAGCCGCTCAAGATCGGTGGCAAGCCGGATCAGAGGAAGGGAGTAGTCATACCGTCGCCTCCGTCGCAAAGGCAAAGGATGACTCTCGAGGAGCTCGAAGCAAAGGAGTACCCCTTCCCGGACTCGGAAGTCTCCTCCATGTTCGACCAACTACTGCAAGAGAAGATGATAGAGCTCCCTCCTTCGAAGAGACCCGAGCAGATCATCGCGTCGACGACCCTCTCTTCTGCAAATACCACCAAGTGGTAAGTCATCCCATCGAAAGATGCTTTGTCTTTAAGGAAAGAATCATGGCGCTCACAAAGCAAGGGAAGATAGAGATCGACTCCGGGGAGATCGCCACGGCCCCATGACGTCCATCGTCTTCGGTTTCTTCTCGCCGGTACTCGTTGTTGCACGACAAAGAACACCCAAACTACGCGTTAACCGTCAAAGGTCAATCGCGAAGTCAATTTCCCAGCTGAAGGTCTCGAAGCAACAACAATGTGCTCCTACGCTCGCTGAGGAAGAAACGTCATTGCCCCGAGGGCAACCATCGCTCACGCCAGCACCTCTCCTAAGCAATGCTACATCCCAACGAGCGCTCCAAAAGAGACATGAGCAAGGAGATCCAAAAGTTGGTCTGTTGGGCCAGCCTTCGGGAAAGTTCGACAATTACGTCCTCTACTCAAAGCCTTCGTCCGTTTCGATTGAAGAAATCGAGCCCACCGGCTGGGGATCAGAAGATGAGCCAGTGGAGCTTCAGGAAGAGCAGATCCCTTCCAGTCAAGCTATATCCCAACGAGCGCTCCAAAAGAGATATGAGCAAGGAGATCCAGAAGTCGGTCTGCTGGGCCAGCCCTCGGAAAACTTCGACTATTATGTCCTCTACTCAAAGCCTCCATCCATTTCGATGGAAGAAATCAAGCCCACCAGCTGGGGATCGGAAGCTGAGCCAGTGGAGCTTCATGAAGAGCAAATCCCTCCTAGTCAAGCTACATCCCAACGAGCGCTCCAAAAGAGATATGAGCAAGGAGATCCAGAAGTCGGTCTACTAGGCCAACCCTCGGGAAAATTCGACTATTATGTCCTCTACTCAAAGCCTCCATTCATTTCGATTGAAGAAATCAAGCCCACCGGCTGGGCATCGGAAGATGAGCCAATAGAGCCTCCGGAAGAACAAGTGTCTCCAACTGATAAAGAACCACCTCCTGCTACCGATCATCATCTAAGTAGGAGAGAATTCACCGACGAAGAGGAATGGGTCATACTACCCCGGTGACGAAGGCCACGACAAGCAAGGCAAAATAAGCAAGACCGGGTGGTGAGGAGATTTCCTGAGCAAAAAACTTACAAGAAGAAAAGCAAGGCTCCAGGAAGAAAGAATTTCAAAGTGCCGCCGGCAAGCCCAGACGATCTCCTCCAGCAAAGCCTTCCAGAACCAGCAACGTTTCAAGAGTTCTTCCCCGATCACTTCCTCCCAGTTGATCAGCACATCAGGGTCTCGTATTGCATGGTTGAAGTTCATAAGATGTCGGAAGAAGAAGGTGAGGTCGAGACTTCTGAAGAAGGCGACTCCACCGACGAGGGATACGACTCTAACAAAGGGGGCACTGCCTCTCATGACGAAACAATCCTGCACTTACCGCTCGTAGAAGCTCTGCATCTTCGGAAGAAGGCTCGCTTGGCAATGGCGGTAGCCTTGGCAGACCCGGACAACTACAAAAGGAAAAGAAAGGACGGCGAGAAGGGCAAGACTGTGGCCTCGTGCGATGCGACGATAACCTTCTCGGACGAAGACTTGCAACTTGGGACACGGTTGCACAACCGGCCCGTCTACATTTCGGGATACATCAAAGAGAAGCCAGTGAATCGAATCCTGCTAGACTGTGGCTCCGCCCTCAATATCATGCCCATCCAGACAATACGACAACTCGGCATCACCAATGACCAACTCTCGCACAGCCAGCTGGTCATTCAAGGGTTCAACCAGGGCGGGCAATCCACCATCAGAATCATCCATCTGAAGCTTTTTATCGGCCCGCTTGACACAACATTCCTCTTCCATATCATCGATTACAGACGTCGTATCGCCTTCTGTTGGGAAGACCATGACTACATGAGAACGGCGTTGTAGTGTCCACTTGGCATCAGTGCCTCAAGTACTACGAGGAAGGCATGGAGAAGTGCATCGTCGCTGATGATAAACCGTTCAATGAAGCCAAGGCACATCTGGCCGACGCTAAGTTCTATCAAGCGAAAGATCTAGTCACGGAAGTTCTTCCAGCTAAAGCCCCTCGAGCCTAGAAGGCTGAAGAAGTAAAACCGGACAAGGCTCCTCTACCTGCAAATCCGATGCAACCTTCCGACAAAGCAAGACTTGAGGTCCAAGAAGCGTCAGAATCAAGACGAATGATACACATCAGTTCCAAGCCAAGAGCAATGCAACATACACCGTTGCCCGTTCAAACAACGCCAGTCCTGTGTCTCGCACCTCGGTGGCTTCGTAAATCCGAGTGATCACCTTCTACCCCGGCAAGAAAGATGGTCCCGCCATTATCCCAGGTCAATGTCGTCACTCTGCAAGAAATGACGTTGCCATTATCAAGTCTGACGCAAGCTCCAAACCCGAGCGGACCTGTCGAATCTGTCGACCCCAATCAACTCGGATTCAAGCCAAAAGGGAGTTAGGGGCAAAACGCTGCTAAGTTGCTGTTCAAAGCCGGCTACAACAAAGAAAGCACCATGGGCACACTTCTTCCAGCAGCAACTCCACATGGGATGACGAGGACCCAAGCTCGGCTATTTCAAAATGGTGAACAAATTCTTCCGAATCACCGAGGCATCGGCTTCAGTCAAACTCCGATGGTCGTCAGGATTGCAGCGAAGAAGACCTTCACCTCCAACTACATTAGGGCGAAGATGGTAGACGAAGCAGCTGAAGGATCAACAATCTCCGATGCACGCTCTACCTACGCCAGCCGTCTTGACAGCACAAGAAGATGGCGACGGGCTCGATGCAAGGCCTTACTCTAGAAGCAAAACAAAACTAGTCAAAGTCGATCGAATCTAAAGCGTACATCCGTATTCAAAAGGCTCAGGCATGTCAAGCAACCAAAGAAGAAGTCAGTGTTCGACCGTTTGGGAATGCCAATCGAGGACGTCGTTTCAACACCCGCCCACCCACCCATGACAGTCGTCAATTATATCTCTGTTATCGAAACTGACAACGGTGATACTTCTACTTTGGACGACGAGTTGCAAGCTGCCCCGCCGGTCCTCGAAGAAGGGGGGCAGTCCACCGTTGACGACTTGAAGGAAATCAACTTGGGCACAGAAACAGAGCCTCGGCCTACATTCGTCAGCACACTCTTGACACCTAAAGAAGAAGCTGCATACATCAAACTACTCCAAGAATATAGAGACATCTTCGCATGGTCCTACAAGGAGATGTCGGGTCTCGATCCAAAAATCGCAGTGCACCAACTCAGCGTCAAATACGGAGCTAGCGCCATCAAGCAAGGACAAAGATGCTACCGACCGAAACTGGTACCCCAAACAGAAGGCAAAGTGAACAAGCTAATTGAAGCTGGCTTCATCCGAGAGGTCAAGTACCCGACATGGATCTCTAGCGTCATCCCAGTCAAAAAGACGAATGGCCAAATCCGAGTGTGCGTGGACTTCAGAGACTTGAACAACGCGTGTCCAAAGGATGACTTCCCCTTGCCAATCACGGAGCTAATGGTAGACGCGATGACAGGCCACGAGCTGCTAACTTTCATGGATAAATCCTTAGGCTACAACCAGATCCGGATGGCACCTAAAGATGAAGAGCTCACAGCATTCCGCACACCAAAGAGAATCTACTGCTACAAAGTTATGCCGTTCGGCTTGAAAAATACAGGAGCCACCTACCAACGATCTATGCAGAGAATCTTCGATGACATTCTTCATCAAAACATGGAGTGTTACGTCGACGACCTTGTTGTAATATCTAAGAAGAAGTCGGCACATCTACAAGATCTCGAGCTAATCTTTCAACGGCTTCGAAGGTATCAACTCCGCATGAATCCACTCAAATATGCATTCGGAGTCTCCTCAGGCAAATTTCTTGGCTTCGTTATATGACATCGAGGCATCGAGATAGATCGATCCAAAATTAATGCTATCGTTAATATGCCCACACCAAAGACAGTGCGAGACCTCAGAGGTCTCCAAGGACATCTGGCGTATATCCGAAGATTCATCGCCAACCTAGCTGGGAAGTGCTGCCCGTTTAGTCGCCTCATGAAGAAAGGAGCGTCGTTCAAATGGGATGATGCTTGCCAAGAAACTCTCCAAAGCATCAAAGCCTATCTACTGAAGTCGCCAGTTCTATCAGCGCCAGTTCAAGGAAGGCCGTTAATCCTCTACATTAGTGCCCAGAAACAATCCTTAGGAGCACTCCTGGCTCAAGACAATGAGCTGGGCAAAGAGACGGCGTGCTACTACTTGAGTCGCACTCTCGTCGGCGTAGAGCTAAATTACTCCCTGATCGAGAAGGTTTGTTTGGCACTTATCTTTACCACAAAAAACCTGCGACACTACATGCTAGCTCTTATCGTCAAACTCGTTTCGAAGGCCGACCCCCTCAAGTACATCATGTCAAAGTCAGTGCTCTTCGGACGTCTGGTGAAGTGGGCACTACTACTCCTTGAGTTCGACATCACCTTCGTGCCACAAAAGGCAGTCAAAGGCCAAGCTCACACGGACTTCCTCGCAGAATATCCCCTCCCGGCAGAATGGGAACTGTTAGAAGATCTCCCAGACGAAGAAGTATTCTCCATCGACATCGCCCCCTCTTGGAAGATGTTCTTCGACAGCGCAGCAAGACAGGACATAGCAGGAGCCGGAGTCATCTTCGTCACTCCAAACGACGAGATACTCCCCTTCTCATTTCTGCTGTCGGAACCATGTTCCAACAACGTAGCAGAGTATCAAGCTCTACTCATCGGCCTTGAACTCGCTAACGATATGAAGCTTCAGGGACTTGAGATTTTCGGTGACTCTCAGCTTGTCATCAAACAAGTCTTGGGAGCATACGAAGTCAACAAAGAAGACCTAGTGCCACTGCATGCGTGAGCTTTGGAACTCCTTGGCAAACTTGAGGCTGCTTCCATTCAGCATGTCTCTAGAAACCTCAACCAGCAGGCTGACGCACTTGCAAACTTGGTGGCTACACTTCCGTTTTCAGAAGAACATCAGCTCGTCGTCCCCGTCTGCAGAAGAATCGTGATCACCAAAGAAGAAGGCCCTATCGGATTTCCAGTCCTAGCCAACGTGGTGCACGTCCTCGAAATTGAAGAGCAAGACTGGAGGCAGCCTTTCATGAATTATCTCGTCCATGGTAAACTTCCCGGAGAGCCGAAGTGCAAAGTTGATATCCGCCGACGGTCTCTGAGGTTCTACCACTTCAACAACGAGTTGTACCATCGAAGTTACGATGGCACACTCCTGAGGTACCTCGCAAAGGAAGAGGCAGAAGTAGCATTGGAAGAAGCACACACTGGAATCTGCGGCTCGCGCCAGTCCGGTCCAAAGCTCCACTTTCGCGTCAGAAGGATGGGTTATTACTGGTCCACCATGATTAAGGACAACTTGGAGTTTGCGAAGAAATGTCATGCTTGCCAGCTACACGAAGACTACATCCGTCAACCGCCAGAGCCTCTGCACCCAACAATCGCGTCGTGGCCCTTCGACGGATAGGGACTCGACATTGTCGGTCCACTGCCCAAGTCGTCCAAGCAATATCTTTACATCCTGGTAGCAATGAACTATTTCTCCAAATGGGCTGAAGGAATACCTCTATGGGAAGTTACAAGGCACTCCATCGTCAGCTTCACCAAGAATGACATCATCTTTCGATACGGAATCCCTCGCTACATCGTGATGGACAATGGGAAGCAATTCAAAAATACTGTTGTCAGCCAATTCTTCGCCAAATATGACATTAAGCAGAAGTGCTCGACGATGTACAACGCTCCGGCCAACGGTCTGGCAGAGGCCTTCAATAAGACTCTTTGCAAGCCGTTGGAGAAAACCGTTTCGAAGACAAAGAAGGACTGGCATGAACGCATGGGCGAAGTGCTATGGGCCTACCGAACCTCTTTTCGTACTCCAAAGCAAGCAACTCTATACTCCCTCGTCTATGGTGTAGAAGCCGTTCTTCCGCTCGAACTCCAGATCCCATCGCTCAGGATAGCAATCCAGGAAGGCCTCACCAGCGATGACAATGCCTAGCTCCGCCTAGCAGAATTAGAGGCCTTAGACGAAAGATGCCTCGAAGCTCAGCAACGTCTGGAGTGTTATCAGGCCAGACTGACTCGCACCTTCAATAAGAAGATCCGCCCTCGATCATTCCAAACGAGAGAACTGGTGCTGGCAGTCAAACGCCCTATCATTCTCTCGCATCGAGGAGGGAAAAAGTTTGATGCCAAGTGGGATGGACCGCACTCCGTCAAAGAAGTCTACTCCAACGGCACTTACCTCCTCACCACGCCGGAAGGGCTAATGCTCGGCCCTATCAACGGCAAGTACCTCAAAAGGTACTATGCCTAAAGCAAGGCCACACTCCTTGTAAAAAAAAAAAAACTCATGAACTACATGCGACTTGATCCTCCTTAGGGGGGTACGTAGGCAGCCTGAGAAGTCACTTCAAGTTCAGTCCGACCAAAAGAAAAAGCCAACAATGGTCCATACAAATGAATGGCGAAATACGGTGATATTATTAGATATTTAAGAGAAGGTGATACATGGCATAAGCTCTGAAGGAAAAATACAATGCAAGATCACCAGACAAGAAGCATCTAAAAGAAAGTATCCAAAGCTCGAAGGCGGCACAGTAGCTCCTCCATAGTAGCCTCCACTCGCTGAAGTTCAAAAGGACGGGTGACCAAAAGCTCGCAACGGGCCACCAAATCTGATTGCTGCTTCAGGAAGCTCGCCTTCAAAGCGCTCTCCGCGGTCTCAGCTCGCTCCAAGCGAGACTCTGCCTTCCGAAGCGACGCGCGCACCGATTCTATCTTCTTTTGAGCTTTCGACAAACTGGAAGCGGCCTCCACAAGCTGGAGCTCGAACTAACACAAGCTCGCCTCGGCGGCCGCCAACTCAGAAGGAGTACTTCCCTCCAGTAGAGCCCGCCGGGAGCGATAAGCCTCACTGTCAGTCACGAGCAAGTTCATCTGGGTGACAAAAGAAGAACTGTCCACCTTGAACTCCTCCAGGCTCGCACAAAACTCTGTACCTTTAGTAGACCACCAGTCTTGGAGGGCGCCAAAGCCCGTGTCTTGGAAGGGCTCCAGCGTTGACTTGATGTACTGCCGACAACTCGTGAGAAGAAACTTCGAAACTCTACTCCTCGGCCTTAAGCTCGGGCGAGGAGCCTCAGAATAGGTAGGCAAAACCTTCCCTTCCACCGTGGTCGCCACGGGAGCCGCCTCCGCCAACGAGTCCGGCAAAACTGGGGAAACCGCCTCTACTGTTGCAATAACCGTCTCCTCTAACAAGCTTAAGAGAACGGCAGCCGGGGAACGTCGCTTGTCGACACTCGAAACTTCGGCCTCCTCGTGAAAAGACAATGCGTCGATGTCGATGCCGTCCAGATCGATATCGCCACTAGGGAAGTTCTCTCCGCAAACCCCGAGGAGGTCCAGATCATCCGGAGGAACGTCTAGCCCATACTCCCCAGGCGCTTCCTGCGTGGCCCCAGTAGACGAGTGCCCGTGAGATGCCTTCGAAGAGTTCACCCTGCACTCCACCACTATAACGGAATCTGCCCAAAAGAAATACACTACTCAGTATAATGAAACCTCCCGAGCTCGGAAAGGAAGCAAAACAAGGAGAACTCCATACTTGCAAGGTCAGACGAAGCCACCCCAGACGGAGGGATCACCTCATCTCTCAGAAGGCCGGGCTCCTCGACATCCTCAACTGGACAAGAAACCCTCGAAGTTATCCCGCGGGGAATGCACACCTTTTGTCTTTTGGGCGGGGCACCCTCAACAGCAGTCTTCGAAAGAAAGGATAGCCCGGGGGCATTAGCGAGGTCAGCTTCTAACACGGGAGCTGAAGAAGGAACCCGGTGGACACTGGAAAGACGACTGCAACTCTTCTAGGTCCTCTGAATCCCCAATCGGAGGCAACGATCTTTCACTCCCACCGAAGGATCAAAGCAGAAATTTTTAAACTCACTGCTCGCCAGAACGTCAACCGGGAGACTCGTAAGCAAGAGGGAAACTCGCTCTTCAATCTACTTGCAGTAGCCTGGAGTGGCGGCATCCCGAAACCCCGACTTGGTCCCAGGGAAAAAGCTGCCGCTAGTCAGTCGAGCATAAAGAGAAGGCCAGAGGTGGTAGCCTTCCTGCGGGCTGATGCGCCCCTGCAACTGCTGAGGCATACCGGGAACTTCCTGTCGAAATCCTTGCTGACGAGTGAAGCGGTGAGGGGAGTACTGTTCCACTTCCACTATATCCCCCCGACGCCAAACCAAGTAGCCAGGGTGGCAGCTGACCATATTTCAATACAAGCTGTCCGAGAGCTCCTCGTTGTCGTGGACCGTCGACCTCTCTAAAGGTAGCACTGAGTGCTCTGACAAAAACTCGAAGTCAGTGCCTCCCATTCTCCGCAAAAGAGTGCGAACACACTCCCTCGGGCGCTCCCAGCTGATAAAAGCATTTAAGATCCCTCCTATACCTGGTAGGAACGGCAGATCGGCTGGATACTCGCGTCTGGCAAAGATCCCTTTTGGAAAGTGAAGAGCCATCCAGTCATATAGGTAATGTAGAGGTCCAAACGCATTAGACCAGCCAAGCTCCCCTTTGGCATTATCCGAACTGGACAAGCTCCAGTAAGTCCCACTGAGCCCCTGGTACAAGACGCACAAGATTACTGGGGCTAGATTGAAAAGCTCCCCCCCTCGTCATCCGGGAAGCTGCAAGAAAGGTACCCGGACGGATGACCTCGCCGGGACAGGAAAGCACGAACCGGCAAAGAAAGACGATCAGCCCGACGGCTCGGTAGACCGCCCACCACTCCTCGCTGTCACGCCTCAAACCAAGGATCTCCCAGGGGCACTGTTTTCCCTCCATTGAATGCCTCACTCGAGCTAAGGACTCAATAGGTCTCACAAAAGAATACAGTGGAGACCTCTTCATCTGAGCAACCTTCCACATTGGGTGAGCTGAAGGCGCCGGGGACCTGCACTCGCCTCTGAACCAGAACTCAACCCAGGAAGAAGGACGAACTCGGTCTGACTGATCCCGCGTTGCCATGACGGTATACGCCTTGAACAAAAAAAGGCAGGAGCTTGGAGCAAAGCTACTATCCAGCAAGTCCTTCATAGCTGGCACCTCCTCTTGGTAATAATTACGCACTTCAGGGCATCCGAAAACAATATGGACATCACAGAGAGAAATCCCGATTTCTCCCGCTCCGGTGGAAAAAGTATTGGTGGCCGGGCACCAGAGTTCACAAAGAGCACGATACATCCTCTCAGGACGGCAATATTCTCGACGAGCCGGAGCTAGGAACTTGGTCAACGGATTCATCTCGAGTTCTGCCCCAAAGACTTCGAAGAGCTAGCTCATCCATTCATGAAAACCGCAGAGATATTGGACGTCCCCCAGAGGCCAGGAGTCGGTACCCCATCGGGTCAAGCGGGAGCAGATCTTATTATCAACTACCGGGGTGGGTATGAAATCTTCATCGCAGTGGTGAAAAGGCATACTCAAGCTTGGACGAAGGATCTTCATGGAGATCGTCTCATCGGTATAGACTTTCTCGCTCAGCTTCGGCGCTCCACAAGTCACATCAACGACTCCATCTTCTGTGATGCGCTCGTGGATGAAAATCCAGAGCAATGACAGAAGATCTTCTCTCCTCGAGCTACGGTAACGGTACACCCGAGTAAGGGGAAAGCGAAGGCACCTACTCCCATCGGAGAAGTCCTCAGCTATCCACCTCGGGGAAGTCAAACCCTCAAAAGCTCGGATCCTGAAGAGACACGAAGAGAAGCAAGTCAAAACAAGCAGGGAAAGCACCAAAAAAAAAGGGGGGGTCCACAAAAGAAACCCGAGGGGCCCGCAGCCCCCCTGTCAGGAGGACCGCCCGACTCAAAGTTACGCCACCACTGTGCCTTCGCCTTTGCGCCGCACTCCTAGGGTCCGCGCACCGCTCATGCCGGCCAACTACCCCTCCGTCGTGCTGCGTCCGCACACTACCCACACCATACCGCCTGTGTTGGCCACCTACCACCACTCATCCGTATTTGGCCTCGCATCGCCGGCGTAATGCAACCGGCCGTCGCTCAGAACTCCCGCTTGCACTGAGCCCGCAGCCGCCACTACAGCTGCTCCGCGTACTCAGCCTCAATCGACAACACGGTTTCAGCTACTACTGATGACCACCAAAAAAAAAAAACAGAGACAGAGACAGAGAGTACAAAAAAAAGGGACAGGAGCAGCAACAGCAGCTGGGGCCCACGCTCCTCTCCCCAATCCGTGCCCGACAGCCAAAGAAAAAAAAAAAAGGAAACAAACGGGGGGGGGGGGGCAGCCCCCCTCCTTCTTCTCCTACATGACCGAGAAGGGGGGCGGGCGCCTCGGCCTCGTGCCCGCCTATCTCGGCCCCACGCCTGCGGCCCCGTCTCGGACCCCGCGCGCCGCCTTCGCCCGCGCCGCATGCCCCGCGCGCCACCTTCGCCCACTCCGTATGCCGCCCTACGCCGCTGTCCCGCACACAGCCACCCGCCGGCGCCGCCCCGCGCGCTGTGCGCCACCGCTGTTGCCTCCGCAGCCCCGCGCGCCATGCGCCGCCACCGCTACCGCTGCTGCCCCCGCAGCCCCCGCGCTGCCTCTACCTCGCGTGCCGACAGCCGCCGCCCGTGCCGTCGCCACTGCCGCTGGGCCGCGGTAGCCCCATCCGACGCCGCCCGCAGCCACTGCTGCCTCCGCGAACCAGAGAAGAAAGAAAAGAAAAAGAAAAAAAAGAAGAAGAAGAAGAAGAAGGAGGAGGAGGAGGAGGCGGCGAAGGCGATTCACACCTCAGCCACGCTCCTCCGTCCTCCTCACCGCGGTCGTCATCACCCCGTCGCTTCGAGGCCGTCTTCGCAATGATGTTCTAGTAGCGCACCATCATCGCCGCCGCCGACGAAAGAGGTGACACCGGAAAGACGGAGTAAGTCGCGTGCAACCCCAGGCAGCTCTCTTCCGACGGCGGTCTCCAAAAGCCGACGGAACCTTCACAAGAGCAAGGTATTGGATAAAGGGGGTAGGGGTCCTTAAATAAGCCCCCAACCCCGCCTACAAAAGGAATCAAGGACAAGTGCTCTACGCTTCCTCCGTGTCCAAACCCTACACGTTCTCACCAACGCACTCATCCTTGAGGGGGCACTTGTAGACACACAAATTATGTCTACCCCAACCCGACTCGCATGCACCTATGCGGAGGCAAACCCGACATACACTCGGACCCGGACCCGACTTGCATGCACCAATACGGATGCAAACCCGACACACACTCGGACCCAGACCCGACTTCGACTCGCATGCTCCGACTCACAGAGGGACACCGGACCCGACCCGCACCTAACAAGAGGCTGGGTGGGCCCATCCCCAAGTAGGGCCCACCCAGCCCCACTCTTGGAACCCAAGCCCCCTACCCACGGGTAGGGGGGTGGCCGGCCATGCAAGGAAAAGAAAGAGAAGGAAAAGAAAGGGAAAGAAAAGAAAGAAAGAAAAGGAAAGAAAAGGAAAAAAAGAAAAGGAAAGAAAAGTAAGAAAGAATAGGAAAGAAAGACCGCCATGCGTGGGGGGAGGTTGCGTATGACGTCGACTTATGCGTGGATCTGCGCCGATCCCTTGTCCGACGGACAATAAGAAGGGCCGGGTCGCCATCGACTTTATGTGCAAGATTCAAAATAAATCCAAAGATGATTGAGCCATAATTACCCCGCCAGAGAAGGAAAGCAAATAAAGGTTTATTCCCCTCTTCAACTGAAGAATAAATCTTGGGTAATTATGGGAGAGATATTAAAGGGATCCAAATAAACTTCCCATATCTCTCCCCTCCCCCTTCACCTATAAATAGAGGGGGAGGGGGAAGGCTCAAGGGGTCAAAAAAATCGCAAGCTGAAGACAAAGCGAGGGAGCTCTATAGAAGAGGACACGCTCTCTTCATCGACCCAAGGCTTCACGAGGCACGGTCAAGCCTATCCCTTCGGGACCGGCTTAGTCCATTGAAAGTCCTCATCAACGTGAAGACCCTTCCACAAGAAGATCAAGCCTTCGACTCCGTGCATGAAGAAGAAAGCTCGGAGAAGAAGAACCCTTCGACTTTGAAGACGCCAGAAGCAAAGGCCAGAGAAGCAGATCGGAGCGGCACCACCTCGTCGTCTCCAACAAGCCCTCGACTCTGATTAAGCCCAAAAGCCCGGAGAAGAAGACCGAAGCGTCATCACCTGTTGCTTTCGACAAACGTCCACTCCATCCACGAAAAAGAAAGCTTGGAGAGGAACACCCGAAGCGTCGCTACACCTATCGTCTTCAAAGCAAAGCCGACACTACAACCGTGGCACAGAGATCGGTGCTACCCCTGTCGTCTTCAAAGGAACCCCTCTGATCCAATCACGCCAAAGAAGCCCAGAGAAGAAGAAAAGTCTATCCGACACCTAAACCGTCGAGGAAGTCAGAAGCCTTGAAGAAGTAGCCACCGCTGTTCGAGAAGAAGATCGAGTCGACGCCGAAGCAAAAGACCACGAAAGAAGCCAAATCAAAAGCCCCGGTAAAGCCCGCGCCAAAGCAACGCAAGTGCCAAAGCCAAGCGACTACGCCGGTCATGAGCAAAAGCACCGCACGTTCTAGCCGATACGACGCGCAGTCCGGAAGAACGAAAGCATCGCAAGTCTCCCCCATCTAAGTCCAAGCACAAGCGCCGAAGCACAGTAAAAGCCAGAGCCACGCCAAAGCCAAGCCAAAGCCGAGAGCCAAAGCCGATGCCAAGAGCACGATCGACGCCGCGAACCGACGATCAAGGACGCCGAGGTCAAGTAAGGAGCGAGGAAGACACGAAGACCGAGGAACGAAGCCGAAACCCCCCCCCCCTAGCCGAGGAAGCGCGAAGCACGGAAGGGGCCAAAGCAACGGCGGATACTCCTTAGCCTCTCAAAAACCCTTACCCTGTAAAGACCTCTGTACTGGGCAACCCCTTCAGAGCTCTCGCACGAACACCACGTGGAGACGCGGATCAAAGGGACCCTCCAGAGGATCTCTCCCATAATCTCCTGATCAATATTCGTTGCTCCCGGACTCGCCACACCCGAGCCCCCGGGTCCCGGCACACTGTAATCGTGTGTTTGCAATAAAGACGACTCGTATCTTTTTTTGCGCATACAAGCCCCTCTTAGCTGCCATTGAGTGTATGAGTTCTTGAGTTATGATAGCATTATCAGAGATCTGCCTTTTAGCCACAAAAGCACTTTGTTTCTATTTGCTATGATTTTGGAGACAACTTTGTATCAAACATTGCAAAGGTTGATCGGTCTGAAATGAGAAGGGTCCTCCACCTTGTCTTTTTTGGGAATGAGCACAATAAACGTATGATTTGATTTGTGTGGAAGTATACTCGTTCTAAACGATTCTTGGACAAAATGGATGATGTCTTCTTGAATGATCTCCCAAAAAGCTTGATAGAATAATGTTGGGTAGCATCAGGATCTGGCCTTTTAAGTAGCCCCATCATCTTCATCGTGTCATAGATCTCCTGTCTAGAAGGCAGGCTACATAGATCTTGCTTTTCATGGTTAGTGAAATAAAGTGCAAAAATAATAGTATTATCCGGCATATGGGGTGGAAAAGAGGAAGTGAAAATAGTGTTGAAATAAGCTATGAAGTAATAGTTTTACCATCCTCGGTCCAAGCACCTGAAGGAAGCCAGATGCCATGGATATAATTTTTCTTCGCCGATGTAGGGTTGAGATGTGAAAGAAAGAGGTGTGTTTGTCGCCCTCTTGAAGTAAGTAGTCTTAGCTCATTGTTTCTAGTGAATTTTCTCTTTATGGAGAAGATCTTCAAAGGATAGAAGGAGCTCCTTTTCCCGTGCAATAG
This sequence comes from Chamaelirium japonicum, assembly GCA_947650365.1. Taxonomy (NCBI): domain Eukaryota; kingdom Viridiplantae; phylum Streptophyta; class Magnoliopsida; order Liliales; family Melanthiaceae; genus Chamaelirium; species Chamaelirium japonicum. Next base: position 80,488,045 of record OX393554.1, read on the forward strand.
AGGATATTGAAGGCTGCTGAGCTTGGACCTCAGTAATTTGTTTCTTTAGTTCTTCGATGCAGTTGATGGTGGGAGATTTAGATTTAAGCTTCTATTCTTTGATATGCTCTTTGAGATTGTCACATTTTTCCAGAAATCCAAGTCTCCCGGCATTAGGAGGATGTCAACTCCAGCTATCATAAATCATTGGTCTGAAGCTTTCCTCTTTTGTCCACGTGGCCTCAAATCAGAAAGTACGTTTTCTACGCTTGGGCCAATTGAAGCAATTGAGGAGGATAGGACTATGATCATTGCCAATAATAGGAAGGTGTAGAACCGTTGCATTGGGGAATAAACTGCACCAGAGCGGATCAGCAAGCGCTCAATCCAACTTTTCTTTGATATAGAAACTGATGCTTCTATGGTTGGACCAAGTGTATGCCAGCCCTGAGTGTCCGAGATCTAAAGGTCCTGCTTCATCGATGAAGATTTTGAAAACGTTGCTGGAGCTACTGACATGTGCTAGGTCTCCCCAACTTTTCTACAGGGGATTTAATAGCGTTAAAGTCTCTTATACAGCACCATGGCCCAAGGAATATCTTGCTCACATCCAGTATAGCTCGCCATATGGGTCTCCTACGAGAGCGATTTGGTTCTCCATAGACACACACAAGATTCCATGATGAAATAGAATTAGCAACAATATGAGCAATAATAAAAATTTTAGATTCAGAGATAACCAAGAGTCGAACTGAGTTTTTCCATGGGCTTAGACCCCCGGAAAGCCCCTCGGCGGGTACCACATGGAAATTATGCACTCCAAGTAAATTAAGGATAGGAGTAGAAGAGTTCATACCGCATTTGGTCTCTGATAAAAAAAGAACAGCAGCGCTTATTGATTTCTGAAGAGCTTTAATGTGTCGAATTGTCGAGTCTCCCCTGCCTCCTCGGCAATTCCAAGAGAGTATTCTCATAGTGCTTGCGACTATTTTGGGCCAGCCCCCACCACCTTGCTAGAATTAGAGACCTTTTTTTTTTTCCACCGTTGATGAATTTGCTATCTTCTTAGAAATTACCTTTGCCTCGAGCTGCCTCCTTCATCTTCTTAGAAATACCTTGGCCCTAGGTGTTGGGGCCCACTACCCCTATGTGCTGGAGTCCTCTCCACTATGATCGTCTCCCCTATCAATCGATGACAATTTGGGGATCGACAAGTGGCGATCCAAAAATGGGCCACGGTTGGGTTGAACAACTCGTTGTTGCTTTCCAAATTGTTAGCTATCAATCGGGGAGACGATCATCAGTGGAGACTGGAGAGAAATTGCACCCCAAGTGTTGGGCCTTGCATTATCGCGATGGTAGGTTCTACCAGCAGATGCACAGTGCGTCGAGCAGGTGCATCAAAATAATTTCCTAAAAGAAGGGTATGAAAAAGAAAAAAATAGGAGAAAAATACTTTTATCTGGCAACTGTATTATAAACATACTTGCTTTATTTATTTTCAAATAGCTCTATAACATCATGTGACCTGTTTCGCTTTTTGCCACGTGCGTTGTTATAGACCCTTTTATTTTTTTGAAATAAAAAAGTTCTATAACATCGCACGTGACAAAAAGCAAAATAGGCCACATGACATATTTTGCACTCTCGTGCTGATAGGTTCTACCAGGTAAGCGCATTGTGCATCAGGCACATAAAAATATTCCTTGAAAAAGGACCTGAAAAAGAGAAAAAGAAAGAAAAATATTGTTTTCAAAAGGACAACTGTACTTTAACTACGCTTGTAATTTTTTTTTAAAAAAAAATAGGACTATAACAACGCACGTGGTGAGAAGCGAACCAAGCCATGTGGCATTTTTTGAATTCTCTCGTGCTGATAAGTTCTGCTTGGTAGTCGCCCGATGTGTCAGGCGCATCAAAATTTTCCCTGAGAGAAGGGCCAGAAAAAGAGAGAAAAAATGTTTCTATCAGACAATTGCATTGTAAATGCTCTTGTTTAATTTTTTTCAAATAAGACTAACAACGTCGTGGCGAAAAGCAAAACAGACCATGTTGCATATTTTTGGGTAAAGGAGCTTGAGGCTACTACTTTAATTATATAGTATCGATAGATTGAGCAATGGTAAAAGTGTCTCATGTCCAACAGAATCATTAACAAGAAGTTTGAATGAGGGATAAGGATATGTGTGTGTGTATGTGAGAGAGAGAGAGAAGGAGGGGGGGAGGGTTGTAGTTTTAGGTTTTTCTATGTTTCTTCTCATATGGCCATTTTGTTTTCACACAATAGAGATAAAAATGAGGTTCTCTGATTACAAGTGCAGATTTGTAGTTACATCAAAACTACTATGAAAATAATCTTTGTTAAAATAAGCTTCACTCCTACAAGAGATCACTAAAGTTGTTTAGGATACCATTTCAGAAAATATTTTATAATTTTTTTATAATGAAAATATAAATCACAATTTTGGAAGAGATTAATAACAATTCACAGCACAAATTTAGAAACGTCCTATGTGAGAAGTGTGACATGAGCATGGCTTGACAAATAAAATTCTTTTCTCATCCTTTTGGTTGACATTCATCAAGAGCAGTGATTCTATAAGGTGTGATGCCTGCCTTCGGATGACTGCGATCAATCAGGGCCCATTACCTTACCTTCTGGACGTCTTAGAGCATCTCCAACCGCCCTCCAAATCTGCATTTTTAGAGGGCGGATTGCTCCAAGCACTCCATTTTGGCCTCCAACTCTGCAGATTTGGATTTTGGCCTCCAAATTTGATGATTTGGAGATGGTTTTGGAGGCCACCTCTAAATACTGTTTACCTTTTTAAATACCAAAAATACCCTCCATACAATATTGAACATATTTATAATTACTATTATATATTTTTTTATTTTATACACTACTTACTTTAACGTTGTGTATACTTAGATCCGCTAATCCGTTTTTTACAAAAATGGTATCGTTAAAAAGGTCTCATCGAGACCTTCAAAATAAGACTAGTATTAAATTATTTTAAAATTAATTTTAAATTATTAAAATTTAATTAATAAAATATAATTCTTGAATAATTAGTCTTTGCCTCCACAGTCTTTCCGCTAGGGGTAGGGGCCGGGGCGTCGCAGACGTTGTGGAGGATGTGCGCTTATAAAAAAAAAAAAACATATTTCTCTATATTTGGAGGTGGTTGGAGCTGATCACCCTCCTAAAGATAATCTCCTCTATATTTGGAGGCTTTGGCCTGCGTTGGAGATGCTCTAATGGGAACATTTCTCTTTCATCAAATCCAACACATAGATTGCTGATGTTATGGTCCTGACTATGCCATGCTACATCATCGGATACGAAAGCCAACTAGATCTGATATTTGCACAACTTTGTACATACTGACACACTTGAAGGGGCAACAGAAAAAAATGTGGATATATACAAAGACAATTTGAAAGGATCCATACCAACACAATTGGAACGCGAAAACCTTCTTTTTTTTTTTTTTTTCTTTTTACATTTTCTTGACATGAAAGGATAGATACAGAACCACATTAGCAAAAACCCGAGACCCAATTCTCAGTGGTCCATCCACAAGAAGCATGCAAATCTTTGGTCATCCATCGAGACAAGAATCCCCCATTAGCCGCTGCTCCCTGGGCACAGATTGATGTTTACTTGTTAGTCGCATCGCATGATATTCAACTATGAGTTGAGCTAATCCTATGTTACATGCAAACTCCAAATAAAGCAGTTGCATGAGCAGCTTTGGTTGCATATCAGCAGCAGCCCGCTTCTCACTCTGGAGGCCGCAGGTTCGCTCCCTTTTTTTGGTAGATCAGAGGTGGTCATAACCATATGACCAAAAGGCCTCTCAACACAAGACCAGGTATTACATAAGTGACCACATCAACCCATAACGCAAGCCACATATTCTGCATGCGGACACAACCTCCCAACTTACTCCAGCAATGAGCCCAAAACATATCGGTCCTCGCAGACCACCAATGTAGGAGGATTCGACCCAATCACATCCGGTGCACAACCAACAACCCACCAAACAAGCTAAAATGTCAGACCATAGCAGACCCTCCCCACTGTATGACCCCCAACCTCCGCCCTCCCCAGGTCATATAAAATCACAAAAGACCGTCAGTGAGAAAGGGCAGAGAGCAAGGAGGTAGGGAGCCGACCCCCCTGACCCGGTTTGTTCAGAAGAAGACCCTTCTTCAGGAGGCAGGGAGTTCGATCCTACGTGGGTTTTTTCCGCCCTTATCGAGCGTTCCTGTGGTGGCAATTATACAGGGTGGAGTTTCGAACCATGGTCTAGCTATTGCTTCATGCAATAGCAAGCCGATCCAGTGGCCATGATGATCCAACCAATAAAAAGAAGGATTTCTCTCTCTCTCTCTCTCTCTCTCATGTGCGCACACAGCTGGATTTCAGTAGAGTAGCAAGACATTGCAAATATCGAACGGATCACAATGTCTAATCTGAATCATTCAGAATCTGAAACCAGGTCAAAACCAACAAAAATACATGGCGTCAAGAAAGAGAGATACCTGTGGCAATAGAAATTCCAGCTTGACCACTTGTTTCCTGTCGTGGGACTCTCATTGATCTCAGTTTGGAAGCAGAAGGCCTGAACGAATGTATCAGAGGCTGCTGCTCTTCTTCATCATCCTCATCATCTTGGTCGTTCTGGTCTGATGCACTGATGGAATCTTCATCACTGGAACCATGCTCTTCAAAGAGTTTCTTTCCCTGTAGATTCCTTGCTTTTCTTGGACGGCCTCGTCGTTTAGCGGTATTCCCATCTTTCTCATCTGCAATTCTATGGTGTTAATCCCATCTTGTAACCATAAGGAAGAACTACATAAGATGTAAATTGGCTAGGTTTGAGAATTCGGGTTCAAACAGGGAAAAAACGAAGCAGGTTAGGGTTCTGGTTCGGCAGGTTCAACTAATTCGGTAAAAAATATTTTAAAATTTAGAAAAAGAAATTAGATGTTAGGGTCTGATCCACCCAATTCAATCCCTAGTCAGTTGTTTCTGATCCAAGTCTTGTGATAGATGAAACATGGAATAACTACTAACTACATATGTATATCATTCAAACTAATAGGACAATGGTATGAACCAAATCTAAATTAGACCCAATTCGGAGAATAATTCAGAGTTAGGAGGGGGATTGGCAAAAATCCAAACTGGTTCGGGTTCGAAAGAACCCTCAAACCATGTTTTTATCTACTAATTTGAAGTGTCAAATTACACCAATGTCGCAAGTCAACACACTTCCACTTGTTATGTGAAGTAGTTATATGTAATCATCTCTTCAGATGTATCATTGTTTCCGATTCTCAAGGTGGCAACTGGGAAACGTTGCATGGATCTGGCCAAACACATACTTGGATAATTATCGAATCCAATAAGATTGACAACTTTACTATCACAATTTTACTATATAAACAATTTCTAAATTAGAAGATTTTATGTTAACAGCAAGATTTCAAATTTCAATTTCGAACAATATTTCCATACTGCAGAATATGAAAATATTGCGTGAAAAAATTTTGACAGTGCAAAAATATTGCAGTTTTATAGAAATGATAAAAATATCAATAAGATGATTGAATCTTTTAACGTAACTTTTGACAATCATAAATCAAGTATTGATACATATTGTGGAATGCTTAAATCATATTTCTACACTATCAAGGGGTTAGGAGGTCCAAGTATTATTTATTTTTATGCATATTGTACAGATACATAATGGTCTAAGATCTACAACATATCCAAAGTTTGAGTGATTTCATCAATATTAAGACCTGATTTTTTTATTTTTTTTTCAAGAACCTATAAATTTTCAAAAGATAAATTTGATGAATTCAGTTATTTATCTCCAAATTCATTGTAAGAATATAAAATCTTGAATCTTGATAGATTTCATGTTCTTATATCATCATATTAACTAAACAATTACAAACGAAATAATTGAAAGAAATCTAACGTTGACCATATTCGAAACTTTAAAAAAAGTATACTTCAATTTGATCGAACAAACGTTTGAATGTGCTTTTCGTTGAATTATCTCCCCAGGTTGGTGCTTGATGAGATCGCACACCCCAAAAAAATATTTCGGAAACAATCACATCAAAGAAGTCGAACGATCTGCTCAGAGGGTTTAAAGTTAAGGGTTTAGGTTTTAAGAGTTAGGAGCTAAGGTTTAAAAGTTTATAAAATTTTGAAAATTTTGATAAATTTCGGAATATTTTTGTCCCCCATATTTTGTTTCGAGGGTCATAAAAATAGAAATTTTTTGAGAAATTTCGAAAAATTTTGAACCATGCTTATATAGACCTTTAACACTTACCATCCATATAAATAGCTATTCTGCAAAGGAGGTAACGTTCTGAGTGGCTGTAAGATGTATTTTCCCCCACTACAAAGAATTGCGACTTAAATCCCAAACCCCATAAACAATCTGTCGAATTTCATTTCACGTGTTTGAAGAAATAGTACTATTTAACACTTAACAAATGAAGTGCTTACCACTGGTTTTGCGGATCGTTTCTCGATTAATGAGTTTTTAAAAATGGAGCTTTACAATTTGTCTCCTAGCTGGCTTGAAATAGTCAGGATTCCAATAAATATTGTATCTGATGCCATGTGTTTCACCATTTCTCAGGGTTAAGACATTTATTCCAATAGTAGAGTATGGCTGAAGATTATGTATTGGATTAATGCTTTACAAAAACAGTTCTATAGTATTGTACCGTCCTAATATTTACAGACTCTATTGAACTCATGAAGGCAATGGAAGAGTAAATTAAAATTTGAGAACGAGAACTCAAAGAGAAACAAAAAGATAGCTGCACAGACCGATAACATTACATATGTGTTAAGTGTAACAAATCTGGAATATTAGTTTGGAGGTGTACCTTGCAAAACCTCATTCTTCGCATACTTCTCATGTAAATGATCAACCAACGTATAATAAGGGCGCCAACCACTAGGATCTTCATCCGTGTTTACATGCTCTGATCTTTTCTGGACATCTTTCAGGCTATTTGTCACGCAAAGTAGGAGTCAAAGCATGCCCTTGTAATGTATCTTCACTAAAATAGCACTTAGATCAATAAAAGCACTCCAACTTAAACGAACTCTAACTTACATGTCTAGGACATCTGTTGTAGGAAGTTTCGATACAAATGGGATGACAGCTCCCTCCAAAAAAGACAACTGCTTTGGAGCGTCCATAAAAGCAAATGAGATACCATTTTTGACGATTTTTAGAATATCAGATTTCTGCTTGTTGCGAGCTCCGCCGATGAATGTCCCTGAGAGACGAGTAGCCAGATTCTTACAATCTGAAAATGACTTGCCTGACAATGATTCATCATCATTTTTGGAAAGATCCACCACATGCCTCTGGTAAGCCTAATTCAAGACAGAAAGTTGATCACATATCATATGGAAGAAGTACAAAATTTTCCCTAGAAGTATATATGTCCATGTACTCTTATGGGCAAGATAGCAGAATATAATCCAGACCATCTTGAATAACATTAAATAAAACAACAAAATTTTCAATCCAAGAAGGGAAAGGGACATGCCAGAGAAAGCAAACATAAAAGAAAGCAAGTCTTTTCATTGAAGAATAACAAAGATATATCTGCTATGGTAATATCAACTAATGATTGTGGATTACTTCAGAAGATTTTTGTAAATAAAAGAATGAGATAATCCTAGAAGTAGCTATAGTCATGGATCAGTTCCAGTCGGTAGGTACAAAACAAATTGAACTCATTATGCATGCAGCTTGATGCTAGATTTTAAGCAAACAAGCTTCTTTTGATAAGAGGATGCATTTTGAAATTGAAGGCGTCTTAATATTCCATTGGGAAGTTGATGTACAGACTAAGTGGTTAGAAGACTCGGAACTATATATTCTGGAATGGACACAAAAATATTTTGAAAGAAACATAAAGTCACAGCTCCCACTTGATAGGATGTTTGATGACCATTAGTGAGTATACGACCAGCAATCTGAAAGAAACTTCGCTTGACACTAGAAAATCAACCTAGTCTCTAGTATCTAAGCCATAAAACAATGGTACTGAATATAGAATTATTGTAGCATGAGAAGTGCTTAATAATACTACACAGAATCTATAAGAGCTTTACGACAGATGCTGGTGCGTTATATTATAAACAATACTACTTTTCACTATCTTCTGCTCAACTTATTTAGAATACAAGAATGAAAGTTTACTTTCAATTTCGTAAACAGATAATATGAATATGTAAATAAAATAAAAATTAGTGCATCGTAGCAGCAATCTCAGGTGGTCCAAGACTTAATTAATCCGAATTACAAGTGTGAAAAGGTTCTCAAAAATACTTAATGACAAAATAATCACTACTATTGACTTGAATTTATATAATTTTGGTCTTGCTAGAGATGGTACAATATCGGAAGATGACTGAGGAATGAGGATGACTGGAAGAGTACAGAAGAAGGTGCAGGTGCTGGAGCAAGATGCTGGAATGGCTGCAGTATGTCAATTGTCAAATGGATAATTTTGGTTGAGAAGCCACCGGTAAGCAAGCTTATCTATATTCTTCATGTAATCTGCCATTGCATCTAAGATCCAGATCGATCAAATCATGTCATTCTCAGAGAGATTTTCAACATAAAGCAAAAAAAAGGAGCTGAATAGAGACTTGTACCCTTTTTAATGCCTCCAGAAACAGAGTAGGGATGTCGTCATTCACAGTTTTCTTTAGAACTGAAATCAGATGCTTGATAATTTCAGTAGTGCTTGTTCCATGCATCACAAAATGTGAAATGATCTCTGGACCAAGATAATCCTGCAATATACTAAACTGTTACTTTGCGCAAATATGGTTATATCATTATATACATTAACCTATCTCACTAACACAGGTCAGACTAACTGGATTTTAGAGAGCTGTTAAAAGAACAATTGTACAACATGGCAATGAATAAAACTTTGTTGAAAATGCTACTTTGCCAGTCGAGGTAAATGTCTACAAATTACTATTGAAATGAACTAAAAGCATCCCCATCATTCACAAATAAGATGGCTGACATCAAGACACAACTATGCATACATAATATAGAGCTTCCATGAGCATACTCTTACATCCAAAAGAGAAAAAGATTAAATTACAAACTACTAAAAAATACTCTAAATCCAGATGCAAAGAAAAAATAAAAAAATACAAGAAGGTCGGGCACCTAACAAATTATGGCAACTAGATATAGCATAAAAACATTTTTGAGCAGTGTATACTTCTATAAGAAATGTGATGATTGGGCACCACCAAACCATCATGGATCATATCATTCACTGATTAAGCAAATGATACCAACATAATCTGCAGAGTCCAAAGTGATACACCATGAGCTGGAAGAAGTGGACAAAGCATCAAGTCAGAAAAAGATAACTTTTTCCACTCTATTACTTTGTGCATTGAAATAATTAACTATATAGCAAAACAAATTGGATATCATGCATACCTCTGTTTGAGAGGTTAATTTTACTAATCCCTATTCATCAATATAACTACAATACTAGTCCATAACTTTTTTCTTAATCTACACCTCCTCAAATAAGTAATCATCATATCAAAAGAAGGAGAAAAGAAAAGAATATTAGATCTGAACAACAATATGAGAATGGAGGTACAAGTGGATTGAACCGGCTCCTGGTCTTGTGTGATCCATGTTTTATCCAACCAAGTTTGGAATATGCACATTATTGGATATCATGCATACTTCTAGCAAAACAAATTGTTTCGTCGAAGTTATAACATGGCCAATTATAATCATTCGGGTCAGGTCATAACTTCGAAGATGGAGACCCAGCCTACCATAGCCCCATCACGGATTGTCTTCAGTACAGATCTGCTCAGAGGTCCAATCGAACGTAGAGAAAATTTGGTTTCTCCTTATAACAACAGAGCACATTATTATAATCAAGGCTAATTAAAGTTAATGATTTTTATATTGGCCCTTTAAATACAATTTAGTGCGATTTATATTGATAAACTAGAATTTGGGACTGCGTGTTGAAATTCAGGTTGTCAAGTGGGTTAAAATGAACTAGCCCCATTCAGACCCATTGCCTCCTACAGTTGATCTGGTTAAGTAATTCAGGTTTTAACTAGACAATCGTACGTTAGGTTAAGGTTATAATCAATACATATGTGCTCTAAAATAAGGAATTTCAGAAAGGTTCAGTTTCAAGTTAGATGTAGGCTGGTTTCATTCAAACTGATACCTCTATATGACATGGACTTCCGCTTTCCTACAACAACATAATATGTCATCACCTCAAAACCAAATGGGTCACATCTTCCTTCTTAACTCCTTTATTCTTCCACAACCATCAATTCTTCATTTCCCCTTGGGATTAACAGATTACCAAAAGCAGAAACATATAAAAATTATGCAATAAACACGAGAATTTTTCAAATATCATAAGTAATTTAAGACAATAAAAATTTAAGAACCATAAATATGAGGGCAATGATTCCAAATAGAGACTCCAATTTTCACAAAACATTGGTGCAGGTAAAAGAAGTTCAGCTTGCCACCCTTGCAACTGAAAAGAGAACCCAGAAGTGAAGCTTTTGGATCAATGAGATCATGATATGTCAGTGTCCAAAAAAGTTCTGGGACAAAATGACCTAATCAGGCAAGACAATACTCAAAGATAAATCATGCATTTGAACAAACCATTGAAGGATCTAAGTTCTTACGATACTGAGCTAAAAGATCTGAACAATGACACGAAGAAAATGTTAAATAAAATCCCTAAAGTTTAAACATTATGTTCACAGGTAAAGATCTTCACCAGAGAAACTGTACGGCTCGAGACCAGCTTTGCACATGCGATCATGACTGCATCCCGGTTTGTTTCTTCAATATATTCTTCATTTGCATCTTCATCTTCAGTCTCGTCTGTAGGGTTACATATCCAACAGGACCAACACCAATGCTTTATTACCAAATCGGAGTGTAGGATAAGGTGACATTATTAGATATAAGGCTTCCAAGGTTTATGCCAAATACAAACTATGATACATAGCATAGCATACAAAAAGACTACTAAGAACCTGAAATGTGCAGCTGCCGTTCACAAAGTTTCCAAAATTTATTAAGAGTCAATGTATCTGGGCAATATCCTAAGCTCTCAAGATTAGTGGAAATATACTTTGACTTTCTGAAGAAGCACCACATCTCTGCTAGTATGATACAGACCTAGAATAGAACGAGGCAGTTATCACATTGGCTTAAAATTTAAAACATATTTAAGTAAATATACCCTCTCAGATAAATGTATGGTGGTTATAATCTATAAACAAGAGACTGAATGGTTGGCCCAAAATCTTAATATAAGTATCTTGCTTAAATGAAGCCTTACTCTAGATGATAGCACACTCTCACTCCTTTCCCACTTATGAACTCCAAGCAGGGTGTTAGTGAAGTATTCTAGTTGATCAAACAGGGTGGTTCTCTTTGATAATAGATCAGTAACAGATGCTTCAGAAGGATTTTCACTATCAATGGACTCAAGACACCAAGCTACGTGCAAGTACATGTTGAGAAGAAGAAAACACACCACCTGAAAGAAAAAAATTGAATATCATCATGAGAATGCTAGAGGAAAAGGGTGTCCTTTCCAATAATTCTAACGAAGATTCAGTACATGCCTCATTATCAATATCTTTTAGATCCTTGAGGATGCTTGCCATATCGTCATACAAACCATCGCTTGAAACAGATTTTGTCAGTTGAAGCTCAAACAACCGCTTCAAATTAACTAGAAGGGAATATTCATCATCACCCACCTGCAACCTTACATGTGTCATTTTTCGCAACAAACTTAGAAGAGACACAGAGAAAACTTAAGCATACCACTACTTCCTTCATGGCAGATTTTAGCTTGACTGTCAACTCATTCTCAAGATCCTTCAGTTTATTTTGGGCATAATCTTGTAGGTCAGCATGACTCTCCACAGAACAAAAGGTGATCGCCTTGATACATGATCTCAATGTATCCTTCTCACCATGTTTGAAGAAGGCATCTGTTATGAGTTCCAGAGTGGTCTTAAGATTCTGAAAAGACAAGCAACAGGAAATTACATCGTAAGGGTATCTAAGCAAGATAGACGGATACACACATGCAGAAAGCTATACCACCAACCTGCTCTTGCCTCTTCAAAGAATAAAGCTCAAGTTTCAAAAGCATCATAATCTCCACTAAAGGTGACACCTTTGCTTTGTCAGCTATATATTTTCGTAAAAGCAGCGGGTAGCTCTTCATCATGGCAATAGTTAATTCTCGTCTACTATTTTCCAATGCTTCCTGAAAAACAATATCATAAGTCAATATTATAAGACCAAACAGATCAATTGCATTGTTACTTTGTTAGAGTGTCAGCTTTCTTTACAGATAACTTTCTCATCATCAGCAAGGTTAAAACAATGCAAATAATCAAAATATGCCTGGAAAAGCATTCAGTTACAGCCAAGATCTATATCTTGAACCTGCACATTAATAAGGAGTAAATGATCATTAAGACTTGCAGCAAATTCAACAAATTAACTGAACAATGTAGCCGAGAAAAAGCATGTGAGCAAACATGTTATAAAATGAATCAATCAACATAGCAATGTAGAACTAATCAATGCATGAAAACACCACACATATGAAGTAGTACTCAACAATTTAGAAAGAATCCATGCACACATCACGTAGTACATCGCAACAACAAAATAAAGCACCCTACTGTTAATGTAATACAACCATGCACCATGGACACAGTACATAGCCAGAAATGTTACAAAATTTGAGGCCATGTAGATAATGGTGAAATGTAGATAATGGTGAACTGTTACAAAATTTGAGGCCAACTAAACATGTAAAAGCTCTGATAAGAAGAGGCATCAACTTTCAAACACGAAATGCAAGCTGGTCCTACTCCATTTTTTTAACAATCGATTAATGATACTCATTTTGCTAATATCAGGTAATTAACACAAACGCACAAACCTTTTGAGCTTTATTATAATACTGCTTTCTATTGTCAGTAACAGGAACAATCTTTTCTCCAACAGCTTTCCTGGCAGAGGCACAAAGAAGTCGAACCAGGTTGGTTGCATCCACATCAGTGATTTCAATTAATGGATTCTCATCAAGAAGCATGGAGATAATACACTTCCAATCCTGTAAAGTGATATATCGCATGATATAAGAAAAATGCTCAAGACAGCCTACTTGATTACAATCTAGAGTTGCTATCATCCACCAAAGCTTCAAAGTGAACATTAAAGTAAAATCATGGTTTATTCAAATACGCATACTTTCATGGCCTTCATATCATCCCAAACATCATCAATAACATATGCACTTAGAATCGGGTCGTCAGGAAATTCTCGTAGTATTTGCAACATTCTACCCAAATGAACCTCTGAGGATTCATTATCCCCACCTGCACAAATTATTGGTACAACAGTGAGCAGTGTACTGAACAAAACAAATAAATGAACATAATAGCATGATAAATTCATGACAGAATATACCCTTGGTTCCTGATTGGGAGCTTTTAACTTTTTGTGCAATCAAGTGATCATATACTAATTCACCAATTGCTCGCCTAATCATGGGTGGCTCATCAATAAGTAAATCATATAAAGGACCCAACTCATCGTCTGATAAGAGTTGATGTCTGCAAAACCCAACAGACAATTCGAGCTTAATACATACTAGCAGCAAACACTACTAGAATAGCTGATTTAGAAACTAAAAGAAAGCACAAATACCTCAGTAGTTGTTTTAGAAGCCCTATGGCTGACACAGCCACAGAGATATCAATATCATCCGCAAGGTCAATCATTCTGTTGCAAAACCGTTCAGTGAAAAGTCCAAGTGATGGCACATTATCATCCACCTCATACAAATTTTGCAGGGCTAGGACAGAAGTTTTCCTGACCCCAGCGCTCTTCAAGTGCAATAAGAAGAGTTAAATCAATTAGCTCTACAGGTTGCAAGCAGTAATGATATGCATTGAGGGAAAACAGTTCAAGAAATATACTTACTTTATCATTTAGTGTCCATCCAAGATATTTTAAGTATAGATCTTGCAAGAACAGCGATGGATACGATAAAATCCAAACACCAAGAGATCTGATGCACGACATTCGGATGTCAGGATCAACATCTCGGTACCTGTGCATGAATAACCTACAGCAGCAACAGTTTAGATTAAATATAAGAACTCCAACAGGAGCTACACCATCTATAATGAGGCACAAATACAACGACACTCTTCTAAACCGATATATTTCTCACCCTGTGAATATTTTGCGCATCATCTCCTCCGTGACGGTAATCATTTCGTGAGTCAGAGATAACCTTTTGTTGAGCGACTCCACACGAGGCCCGTCATTCCTCTTCTTCTTTTCAGCATTGAGCTGTCTTTGGGTAGTTTCACGTTGGCCAGCCAGTGTTTTAGCAACAGTTACAAAAGATGTGACAAGTTGCAGGCCGACTAATGATGCCACTTGACGATAAACCCTTGGAGGAGTACTGAATCGCATCAAAACAAAAAATAATCAGAAAAAAAGGGAATTCAAATAGAGTTTACTCCAATGAACAAATTGAAGATCAGTTTCAAAAGCTTACCATGACAATGCGATAACATAGTCCATGCATTTCTCGAATAAGACCTTATCAAACAATGGTCCATTCTGACATTCAAGAACTAAATTGTCCCAGAACGATGCAAGATTTTCCTTGAAGTTTTTCAGTTCCTTTCGCTTAGAGGTGTAGTTATCTTCCAATTCACCCTAAGTGGCCAAGTTAGTTAAGTCCAAATCACAGACTAAGCAAAAATGGAAGTCGATGGTATACAAGGCATGAATACCGATAATTTCGAACGGAATACAACCAAAAAAATAATAATACTCATGCATAGGTTTTGTTTTCATAAAAAAAATGCAGAATCGGGGATACATCTCTAGCAAGCTCAACAAGGGAAACCACCACATCGTCCACGCCTATCTCATCGAGGGAATTCACATCGAGCTGATACTTTGCTCCACAAGCCTACCCATTTGCAGCAAGTCATAGAAACATCAATGGATTGCATAAGGTACAACAGCATCAACACGAGCAAGGATCAAATGTAAGCAGATTACCTCAAAAAGCATCATCAGAATCTCGACCATTGCAGACTTTGGATCCGATTCGTACTGCTCGACCAATCGCTTGACCGCATGGGGAATCAGCTTCCCATTACACTTGACAATGTCTGTTGGATTGCATCAGACCGACAATACCGATGCGAATTTAGATTCGGATAAGATGGTCAAATCTACTAGAAGAGTGGGAACGAACCAATCAAGCTCCGATCATCTGCCCAGTCGGCGACCCTGGCTGGGGGGGCGCGCTTCCGCTTCGCCTTGGGGTCGGGCTCGTGGAGGCCGTCGAAGGAACCGTCGCCGGACCCTTGGTCCACGTTGGTGGGGCTGAGGTCGGGCTTCTCTCCGACCGAACCGCTCGATTTGCTCGGAGCGCCATCGGACGACTCCAGAACCCTACCCCGCTTCTGCACACGGGGAAGATCAAGCGACCGGAGAATCAACAGAAATTACACAAGGGGGACGAGGAAGGAAAGGGGGTTTTGTAGAAGACTTACCAAGCGGCGGACGGACGTCTCTGAGGTCACGGCAGCGTTCTCCATGGCTGAAATTTTGAGGAAAATAGAGGAAACGAAAGGAAAATAAGAGCAGTAATGGAGGATTAGAGCTCGACGAGCTCCATTGACAGGGGCTTTGCAGCAAAGGGGAAGAACCCTAGAGCAGAAAGGGGGGGAGTGGGATTGGAGGGAAATCGACGAGCGGGTGCGGGTCACATGAAACGCACGTGATTAGTAGTTTCAGGCCGATTGTGAGTCTGTGACCAGCGGAATATAGCCTATAGGGAAGGACAGTAGACAGGCATACATTCGCTGAAATTAGTCATCAGTACCTTGGCTAGGTTTTTTGGGAGAATGAGCAAACTAGAGGTTCTTTCCAAAATAAGCACTAGATTTGACCAATTATCCAAACTACAACGTAAACCGTGACTTTTATACTCTTAGACACATGCCAAATAATTCACATAAAGTATTTAGGATTTTTAGAGACTCTTTTATCCTCTAATAAAACGGCAAAGAAACTGAACATTTCTTCTCTCTTTTTCCCTCCGCGACCTTCCAAACTCCACCTGCGGACTACGCTACATCATCGTCAACACTCTTCATTGGCCAGATATCGTCGGAAGATCGCCTGAAGTCGTCGGAATCTTCATCCACAGTCGTGCAAAACCTTAAAAGATAAATCTTCGAACCCTAAACCATGATTTTACAGAAAGTTTTGTTTTTGTTTTTAACCTAAACCCTAAATCACGGGTGAAATTGTTATAAAATAAAGTTTATATCCAAAAATCTTGAATAAAATGGTTATTTGAGGTTTCTTCGATTTGGTAACTACTTAGGGTTTCCAAAAAATAGGTTTCTAACTACTTAGGGTTTCCAAAAAATAGGCTTCAGATATTATAAAGATATGAACATGATATTGTTGATGATTTATTAATTAGGGCTTTTAATTTTCAAGGTTAAAGGTATTTTTTTAAAAAAAATATTGTATTTTTCGAAATTTGTTTCACCCCATTATCAAACAATTTTTGTTATATGTTTCAGACCGCAAGTCATAATTGCATCGAACACACAAATATTTTCTTAAAATTGAGTTCTAATGAAAGTAAATTTATATACGCAAAATCAATGTGTGTGTGGGTGCAAATTTTGGCAAGAAACCCCACGGAGGCTACTACGGGACCCACCAGCCCTGCTTGGGGGGCCCACGGAAACTACTACGGAACCCCCCAGCCCTGCCTGGGGGGCCCACGGAGACTACTACGGGACCCGCCAGCCCTGCCTGGGGGCCCCATGGAGACTACTACGGGACCCACCAGCCTTGCCTGGGGAGCCACGGTGACTACTACGGGACCCACCAGCCCTGCCTGGAGGATCCACAGAGACTGCCGCGGGACCAACCAGTCCTGCCTGGAGGATCCATAGAGACTGTCGCGGGGCCTACCAGCTCTGCCTGGGGAATCCCTTGCTACAAAGGCAAAAATCGCCATTTGCCCCAGATTGCCTTCCACAGTTTCCTATAATAGCAGAGCCTTCAAATGTAAAAAGATCAAGAACCAAAATCTTATAACTAATTTCCAGAAACCAGAACCCAGAGCTCTAACTTCGATATTCCATTATTTTCAATCTCCTTTTCGGAGAGATCAGTGACACTCGGCATGTCGAGGTCACTTCTAGTGGAGGGTTAGTAAATTCGGGTTGCTCCCTATAGCACGGAGACGTAGGCTTCGGCTGAACTCCGAGATCACACTTTGTGTCAACATTCTCTCTGATTTGCATAACGAAAGTGTTAATTCTAAGTCACTAAGACATCGACCTTCGAACCTACCTTCCAATCGGCAGATCGATCAAAGATCTTCGATTCGACTGGTGGCGCGAAGTCTTCGGATCGGCACGAAGATTTTCCCCCCACAGTTTGGCGCCGTCTGTGGGATCGAACGAGAGGCCAAGTTCGCTCTACAACAAACATCAGATCGGTTGAGCAGACAACCGATCTAGATAGTCAAACTACCCGGCCCCTTCGGTTGAGCAGACAACCGTTAGGACACCGGCAATCTTGCTGCATCCTTCGCTTTCTCTAAATGGCGAGGACGAAGCATCATGATCATCCAGAGGGAAGTAACACACGTCAACCTCGTCCAGAGACTCATTTGATGAGTCAACGGCTCAACTTCGGGCAGCCCCTTGATGTCCCCGAAATGGTGGTTCGCTCAGGGAGCAGAAGATCGGTCGATCGACCGATCGCCCCACTTCTCTGACAATCGATAGGGCAAATTGCCCCCGCTCCAGCTGAAGATCCTCCATCCACCTATCAAATCGTGGCAGTCGACTTTCAGCTGCTGCAATTGGCTAAGCAGAACGCCACCCTCACAGCTGAAATGGATGCCCTCAAGAAGGAAGCTTCCGAAGCCGGGATTACTCTTCCTGTCCCTTCATTCAACGAGAGACTCGATCCGCCACGGTAATCGATTCACTTCGAACCACGAAGATCAATGGGCCCCGCTGCCCTTGAGAGGATTTGTCGCAACCCAACTCGCTCTGCGGCTCCATGGAAGCAGAGCGTCTGGGATCGTATCGATGATGAGTCCTCTCAATCATCTTCAGATAGCAACTGTGTCAGACAGACACAGTCGAAGCCCCATTTACGAGGGAGGCACCAGATGAAAGGAGCACCCTCAAAGAGCAGAGTTTCTCCATCCCTCCCACTCCAACATGAAGCTAGAATGGATCTTCGTCACCAGCTCCATCCGGCAACTACTCAAAGGCCCGGACAAGACCTCTCGATCTGCATCCAGGTCGAGGGCATGGTCGTAGAGAGGGATACTCTTCTGCTGGACCTCTCCACCGAAGTTTGTTTCAATCGTCATTTCCAAAGGGATGGAGAACTCCAACTCTCCCCAAATTCAATTGCCTCAAAGGAGATCTGACTCTCCACATCCTGGCCTTTAAGCAAGCTCTAACGTTGTACGAAGAAGAAAACAACATGCTCTGCCGCACCTTTGCCGGGAGCCTCGATGAACCATCTCTCGATTGGTACCACAACCTTCGGGCAACACTATCAGCTCAACTTGAAGCCAGAGAATAAGCTTGACTCCCTCTACAAGCTGAGGATAGGTGCTGACAAGAGTCTTCGCAGCTTCACACGAAGATTCCGTAGCGAGCACACCGCTCTCTCAGGACGGCATCTGGATGATAAGGCTATCATGCTAGCCTTCCAGAATGCCCTCCGTTTCGATCTGCATATATATAATGATTTCATCCGCAATCCTCCCTCTTCACTGGGTTCGTTGTTCGATCGAATCCAGAGGGAGATCGAAGTTGAAGACGATCAGGTCATCTGAAAGGGACGAGAAACAAAACGACGACCTGTTGAAAGAGAAGCCCCGAAGTATGCTGCCAAAGCTCACAATACGGAGGCAGTGGTTACCCCTGCATCCAAGCGATCAAGGAATGACGGACGTAGATCCTCTTCGAAGAAGACTATATTCACGGATAGGATTCTACCGATCGAGCAGATTCTCGATCGAATTCAACATGAGGAGTTCCTCTAAAGACCGAATCCTCTGCAGCCTGATACCAAGGTCACCGCTGATAAAACAATCTACTGTGATTTTCATTGTAGTCATGGTCATTCTACCGATCGATGCTATCGACTGAGATATCATCTCGAGGATTTGCTATGAGAAGGCCATCTCCTGGAATTTGTCAGAGGCGGGCAAGATCAACGCCGACCTTTTGCAAAGGGGAAGGAAGCTTGTTGGATCCATCAAATCTATACCGATTAATCACCTATCACTGTGCGAGCCAACGTCTTCAGCATTCACGGAGTGTTGCACAATCAAACATTGACAGGGAAAGAAGTCGATCGGCAAGTGCGACGCATCTTCAATATTCGCTCTGCGGCGAACAAAGAAGACACCTGGATCGAGAAACCTGTCAAAGGCCTAACTTGGCCATCTATCATTTTCAATGACTCTGATCTTCAAGGAGTCCATACTCCACATCGGGACCCCCTGGTCCTGAAGCTCATCATCGACGGAAGCACCGTCAACCGCATCCTCGTCGACACCGGAAGCTCTATCGATATCATGTTCTCAGACTACTTCAAGCGTCTGGGACATAAATACACAAGCCTCGAAGTTGTCCCGACCGTGATCACGGGCTTCAACGGTGAGCAGAGCATAACGATGGGGGAGTCAAGATTCACCCTCGACCTCAGTCGAGAGACTCGAGTCTCCGTAAGATTCATCGTTGTCGAAGGAACGTCCAACTACAACATCATCTTGGGGCGGCCTTTCCTTCACCAGATCAACGCCATATCCTCCTTCTACCACCAACTACTCAAATTTGCAACAAGAGAGGGTATCGTCTGCATCCGAGGAGATCAACAAACCGGGCGATCTTGCGAAGCGACCGCTGCAAAAGCAGATCGCCGGATAAATCTCGTCCCCTCGAAGCGACCAAGAGATGAAGATGGTCCTTCTTCAAGATAGCAACCAAAGGAGATCCCACTGTCCAAACCTCCGCCAATCGAATGGGAGACCTCACCCTCAATCGAAGAAATCATTCCAATCAACATCGGTAGTAGAGATCTCCCTCGAGAAACCTTCATCGGTACCGGTCTCAGCGACGCAGAAGCGCGAGACATGGTATCCTTTCTTCAATCCAACATTGACGTCTTCGCCTGGTATTTCGAAGATATGCCCAGGATCAACCCGGATGACGCGTGTCACCGACTCGCCATCAAAGAACAATCGAAGCCTGTCAAACAGAAACCTCGAACGATTCGACCAGAAAGACAAGCCGCAGTTCAGGAGGAAATCAGTAAGATACTTGCAGTATGCTTCATTCGTGAAGTAGAGTATCCTACTTGGATCTCCAACATAGTCGCAGTCCCAAAGAAGAATGGCAAGATCAGGGTATGCATCGACTTCACCAACCTCAACAAAGCTTGCCCTAAAGACTCATTCCCCATGCCAAGGATAGATAGACTCGTCGATGCCACTGCTGGCTACGAGATCCTATCTTTCATGAACAGATACTCTGGGTATAACCAAATTCCGTGACATCCGGACGATCAAGAGAAGACGTGCTTTGTGACTGATCGAGATCTCTACTGCTACAACGTAATGCCCTTCGGCCTCAAGAATGCTGGATCAACCTATCAAAGGCTAGTCACGAAGATGTTCGAAGAGCAAATCGGACGCAACGCAGAATTTTATGTCGATGATCTTCTTACAAAAAGCTTTAATCGGTTGAACCACCTCTCCGATCTCGTCGAGACATTTCAAATCCTCCGAAAATACCGCATGAAGCTCAACCCAGCTAAATGTGCTTTCGGTGTTCAATCAGGTAAATTCCTGGGTCACCTGATGACCAGGAGAGGCATCGAAGCCAACCCCGACCAAATTCGAGCTATCCTCGATATGCCATCGCCTACCAATCGAAAGGAAGTGCAACGCCTCACTGGAAGATTAGCTGCCCTCAATTGATTCATCTTGAAATCTTTCGACAAGTGCAAACCGCTCTTCGACAAGTTGCGAAAGGCAGATACCTCTGGCTGGAGTTCAACTTGTGAACAAGCTTTTCAAGATGTCAAAAATTATCTCGTACGTGCTCCCATTTTAGCAGCTCCGTTCCCAAAAGAAGATCTATGGCTCTATCTTGCCGTCACCGATCAAGCAATCGTGCGGTCCTGGTCAGCAGAAGAGAAGACGTCGAACATTCGGTCTACTACATCAGTCATACACTTCTCCCGGCAGAGACTCACTACTCAAAGATTGAGGTCATACTAGCCTTACTCACCGCATCACGACATCTTCAACCCTATTTTGTCTCCCACCCGATCACAGTCGTCTCAGAGCACCCACTCAAAGACATCCTCAACAAGGCAGGTCAAGCAGGTCAAATGACCAAATAGGTGATAGAGATGAGTGCTCTCGGGATTCAATTCGAACCTCGCACTTCATTCAAAGGGCAGGCAGTTGCTGACTTCCCCGTGGAGCTAGATTGAATGGAGATGAACCTCCGTTCAATCTAGCTCCAAAGACCAATCCAAGCCTGGAGGCTCCTGCTACCTCGCCAGCTCGATGGAAACTCTATATTGATGGAGTTTCAAGCGCGATCGGTTCGGGAATTGGGATAGTCTTGGTATCCCCCGAACTTGATCATCTTCAAAAGGCCATTCTCCTTGGGTTCAACGCTACCAATAACGAAGCCGAGTACGAGGCACTCATCTCCGAGTTGGAGATGGCTGAATCCCTGGGGGTAGATCGACTCACCATCTACAGCGACTCCTAGCTAATAATAAGGCAGATCAACGGGGAGTACACAGCGCGAGAAGAAAGGATAAAGTATTACTTAGTTCTAGTGCGACACCACCAATAACGTTTTGCTAGCACCGAGTTCATCCAAGTCCCGAGAGCAAAAAATCGAGAGGCAGATGCCTTGGCTAATGCTGCCTCGGTTCTCGAAGATTCACTCGGGAAAAAGCGAATACAAATCGATTATCAAGAATCGCACAAGATTACCCTCGAACAGCAGATCGTCGCCACTACTGAAAGATCCGGAGGCGGGGAACAGCCAACCTCCGACCTTACTATGACAAACGAATTCGACGATTGGAGATGGCCAATCTTTGATATCTTCAAACAAGGCAAAATGCCAGAAGATCCAATTCAAGCCAGAAGACTTCAAAGGAAGCTTCCATGCTACAGCCTCCAAGGAGCGGATCTATATTTCATATCGCACAACGGGATGCTGCTCAAATGTGTTGGTCCCTTACAAGCAAAAGCAATCCTAATCGCTATCCATTCCGGAGCCTGCGGAAATCATTTAGGTGGAAGATCTTTCGAAGCCAAGACAAAGCTTCAAGGTTACTACTGGCCGACAATGGCAAGAGATGCTCACCAAGTTGTTCAAAGATGCGAGCCTTGTCAACGACAAGCTCGAGCTATCCATCTCCCAGTAGATGAGTTCCATCCATTAACAAGTCCATGACCCTTTCATCAAGGGGGGTTGGACTTCTTGGGTCCTTTCCCACCAACTCCCAGCAAGAAAAAGTATCTGCTGTTAGCCACCGATTACTTCACCAAGTGGGTGGAAGCAGTGCCACTTTTTCGAGAGACTGACGATGAAGTTATTAAGTTCATCAGGCATAATATCTTCTCCAGGTTTGGCACACCCCAAGTTTTGATCGCTGACAATGCAGCTCAATTCGATTCCGACAAATTCCGAAAATTTTGTTTAAACAGCGGAATCAAACTTTTCTATTCAACACCAAGGCCCCCTCAGTGCAATGGTCAAGCCGAAGCCTCTCACAGAGCTATCCTGGGTTTGCTCAAAAAGAAGCTCGATGACAAGAAAGGATTGTGGGAGAAAGTCCTACCAGAAGTCTTATCGGGTTATCGAACTACTCCGAGAAGATCAACTGGGTTCTTACCTTTCCGCCTAACCTATGGATCAGAAGCAGTTCTCCCAACAGAAACCATATCAAACACTCTGAAGACTAGAGCAATCGAAGAGGGGGTTAACGATGAATTTCGAGTCGATGATCTTGATCTCTCTGAAGAGTTACGTGACCGAGCAACCATCCGCGTTGCCAAATACCAACAGAAGATCAAACAAGCCTACGATCAGAAGGTTAGCAAGAGACAATTCCCAATTGGTAGCCTGGTCCTCAGAGCAGTCTTCTACAATACAAAGGAGCATAACAGCGAAAAACTAGCTCCCAACTGGGAAGGACCCTATATCATCGAATCAATAGGAGGCAAAGGGTCTTATCGTTTGATCATACCAAAAGGAGATAGACTACCACGAGCTTGAAACGCTAGACATCTCAAAATGTTCTATCCTTGATGTAACTCCATGCTGAATAAAGATTGCTTTCAAATGTCCATCTCGTCTACTCAAGTTTTCAAGCAGTTTCAAGTTATCTACCTTCAAATTGCCAGGTCGTTTAACAAGTTTGGGTGCTTGAGTTGCCACTTAACCCCTTACAGACAAATGTTAAACAGATTAAGGTTGTGAAACGAAACAACCTTCAAGTTACCAGATCAATTTAACAAGTTTGAGAGCTCGTGTTGCGACACGACCCCTTACAGGCAGATGTTAAATAACCTTCAATTACCAAATCGTTTAACAAATTTGGGTGCTTGAGTTGTGACTCGACGCCTTACAGACAGACGTTAAACGGTTTCGGGTTGTGATACAATACAACCTTCAATTACCAAATTACTTAACATGTTTGGGTGATCAAGTTGCGACTCAACCCCTTACAGGCAAGTGTTAAGTACATTCAAGCATTCCATTCAAAGCACAAACATGCAAAGAATTCAACACAAGAGACATTCGATTTCAATATCAAAAACAAGTCTTTGTTTCTCATACTTTCAAATACAAGTGAGCTTCTACATATGCAAGGTTTACAGATACAAAAGCAAAAAGAAAAGAGATGGAATACATCAGGGCTTGACTACACTTTAAGCGTGCGACTTGTCTCCTTCAGATCCACCACGAGCCTTTCTCGCCGCAGACGCCTTGGAAGACAGAACGCCGTTAGCGTAAACCCTGAGGGCTCCTGCCGCCTTCTCCGCTGTCGATCTGAAACTCTCGCAGTCGGCGCGTGTCTGCTCGAGCTCCTTTATAAGGGCTTCCTCCTTGGCTGCAGAAGCTGCATCCTTCGCAGCAAGCTTGGCCTTCAGCTCTTTTACTTCCACTGCACGGTCGTGGGCAGAAGTCTCCACTTTGAAGAACCTGTTCTTCAATTCATGGAGCTCGTGACCCCGAGCCATGTAGCAGTCGAGCCACCTCTTGCTCTCGATCTTCTCCTTACGGAGAGCTTCCTTTTTAGCAGACAAAGCTTCCTTCTTAGCAGACAAAGCTGCCTTCAGCTTCTTATTCTCCTCGTTCGCAGCCTCCAATTGAGCGGTCAAGCGAGAGACTTCTGCCGAAGCCCCCTGCTCACCAGCCCTCCTGAAGAGCCTACAAGCGAGTTTCAAGACCGCTGAGTTCTGCCAACAACCAAGAGAAAGTCAGAAACATGTCGGAAGATTAACACTCAAAAACCCAGTCATGCTGATGCACTTACCACAACTTCGAGCCTGTCGTAGGCTTCACCCAGGGTAGCATCAGGAAGATTGCAGAGCTTCCGTATCGCACCCGTTGGGTGGTTGATGTCAACCTCACCCAACTCATCGTCTGATAAGAGTTGATGTCCGCAAAACCCAACAGACAATTCGAGCTTAATACATACTAGCAGCAAACACTACTAGAATAGCTGATTTAAAAACTAAAAGAAAGCACAAATACCTCAGTAGTTGTTTTAGAACGCCTATGGCTGACACAGCTACAGAGATATCAATATCATCCGCAAGGTCAATCATTCTGTTGCAAAACCGTTCAGTGAAAAGTCCAAGTGATGGCACATTATCATCCACCTCATACAAATTTTGCAGGGCTAGGACAGAAGTTTTCCTGACCCCAGCGCTCTTCAAGTGCAATAAGAAGAGTTAAATCAATTAGCTCTACAGGTTGCAAGCAGTAACGATATGCATTGAGGGAAAACAGTTCAAGAAATTTACTCACTTTATCATTTAGTGTCCATCCAAGATATTTTAAGTATAGATCTTGTAAGAACAGCGATGGATACGATAAAATCCAAACACCAAGAGATCTGATGCACGACATTCGGATGTCAGGATTAACATCTTGGTACCTGTGCATGAATAACCTACAGCAGCAACAGTTTAGATTAAATATAAGAACTCCAACAGGAGCTACACCATCTATAATGAGGCACAAATACAACGACACTCTTCTAAACCGATATATTTCTCACCCTGTGAATATTTTGCGCATCATCTTTTCCGTGACGGTAATCATTTCGTGAGCCAGAGATAACCTTTTGTTGAGCGACTCCACACGAGGCCCGTCATTCCTGTTCTTCTTTTCAGCATTGAGCTGTCTTTGGGTGGTTTCACGTTGGCCAGCCAGTGTTTTAGTAACAGTTACAAAAGATGTGACAAGTTGCAGGCCGACTAATGATGCCACTTGACGATAAACCCTTGGAGGAGTACTGAATCGCATCAAAACAAAAAAAATTATCAGAAAAAAAGGGAATTCAAATAGAGTTTACTCCATTGAACAAATTGAAGATCAGTTTCAAACGCTTACCATGACAATGCGATAACATAGTCCATGCATTTCTCGAATAAGACCTTATCAAACAATGGTCCA
This sequence comes from Chamaelirium japonicum, assembly GCA_947650365.1. NCBI lineage: Eukaryota > Viridiplantae > Streptophyta > Magnoliopsida > Liliales > Melanthiaceae > Chamaelirium > Chamaelirium japonicum. The sequence continues at coordinate 80,513,984 of OX393554.1, forward strand.
TTCTGACATTCAAGAACTAAATTGTCCCAGAACGATGCAAGATTTTCCTTGAAGTTTTTCAGTTCCTTTCGCTTAGAGGTGTAGTTATCTTCCAATTCACCCTAAGTGGCCAAGTTAGTTAAGTCCAAATCACAGACTGAGCAAAAATGGAAGTCGATGGTATACAAGGCATGAATACTGACAATTTCGAACGGAATACAACCAAAAAAAAAAAAATATTCATGCATAGGTTTCATAAAAAAAAATACAGAATCGGGGATACATCTCTAGCAAGCTCAACAAGGGAAACCACCACATCGTCCACGCCTATCTCATCGAGGGAATTCACATCGAGCTGATACTTTGCTCCACAAGCCTACCCATTTGCAGCAGGTCATAGAAACATCAATGGATTGCATAAGGTACAACAGCATCAACACGAGCAAGGATCAAATGTAAGCAGATTACCTCAAAAAGCATCATCAGAATCTCGACCATTGCAGACTTCGGATCCGATTCGTACTGCTCGACCAATCGCTTGACCGCATGGGGAATCAGCTTCCCATTACACTTGACAATGTCTGTTGGATTGCATCAGACCGACAATACCGATGCGAATTTAGATTCGGATAAGATGATCAAATCTACTAGAAGAGTGGGAACGAACCAATCAAGCTCCGATCATCTGCCCAGTCGGCGACCCTGGCTGGGGGGGCGCGCTTCCGCTTCGCCTTGGGGTCGGGCTCGTGGAGGCCGTCGAAGGAACCGTCGCCGGACCCTTGGTCCACGTTGGTAGGACTGAGGTCGGGCTTCTCTCCGACCGAACCGCTCGATTTGCTCGGAGCGCCATCGGACGACTCCAGAACCCTACCCCGCTTCTGCACACGGGGAAGAACGGGCGACCGGAGAATCAACAGAAATTACACAAGGGGGACGAGGAAGGAAAGGGGGTTTTGTAGAAGACTTACCAAGCGGCGGACGGACGTCTCTGAGGTCACGGCAGCGTTCTCCATGGCTGAAATTTTGAGGAAAATAGAGGAAACGAAAGGAAAATAAGAGCAGTAATGGGGGATTAGAGCTCGACGAGCTCCATTGATAGGAGAAGAACCCTAGAGCAGAAAGGGGGGGAGTGGGATTGGAGGGAAATCGACGGCGGGTGCGGGTCACATGAAACGCACGTGATTAGTAGTTTCAGGCCGATTGTGAGTATGTGACCAGCAGAATATCTATATAACATGGCACAGCGGTCTACATGCTCACTAGGCAAAACGGAACAACTTACTGACTATACAAAAATGGACGAATAGATTTAATCAACATCTTTTGATCTAACCATAGAATGAGGCTCATCCCTTCACTTCTTCATAAGGGAAGTTCCTCAATTAATACAGAATTGATTGGCTCACAAAGAAGACAACCCAATCACCCGAAATCCCTCACAAAAATCACTCTCAAATCTCAATTAATATAAGAATTTGTAGAGTAATTTACACTTTGCCCCTGAAGTTTAACTTAAAAACACTAAACCTCCTTATAGCTATAGAACAACATTTTGCCTTCTTCAATTCAGTTTCGATCAGATAAAAATCATCCGAAATCCCTTACAAAAATCACTCTCAAATTTCAATTAATATAAGAATCTTTAGAATAAATTACACTTTGCCCCCTGAAGTTTAACTTAAAAACACTAAACCCCCTTATAGCTATAAAACAACATTTTGCCCTTTTCAATTCAGCTTTGATCACATAAAAATCACCAAACAAGGAAATTATGTAGTTGACAAAAGGGTGTATTGTGCTAACATTTCAAACTTTAGGGAGCGATTTGGAACAAAATAAACTACATGGGAATTAAGTGTTTTTGAGCAAAACTACAGAGGGGCAAAGTGTAATTTATCCTAATCTTTGGGAAATTGTATTCATACCCCAAAAATCTATAACTAGCCCCCGTCTCCCTATCGTTTCTCAATAACTTACTCAGTGACCCTTTAATACCAACATTGCCCTTTTCTTTTGTACCCCAAACCTCAAAGCCCTAACTTAGCATCTTTTGTACCCCCAACCCAACCCAACCCAAGGTCTGTTTGAACTTCCTTAACCCTAGCCTAATTCGTCGGGTTGGCCAGGTTGATCAGGTTGTGCGGGATGGGTTGATCGGCTTCAATACGGTAGAGGAGAAATAATTCGGGTTGGGCTCGGGTTGGGTTCAAGTTAGCCCGCCCAAATTTTGGTTGGGTTCGGGTTGGGCTCGGGTTGGGTTCCGGTTGGCCCGCCCAAGTTGCAGCCCTACGTCTGCCTTCAAGTAGGGGTGGCAATGGGTCAGGTCGGGTTGGGTTGAGACATAGGTATAAGGGCAAAACACCCAACCCGAACCCGACCCATTTAATAAATGGGTCAACAACTTAAACCCAAAACCGACCCGACCCGTTTAACCCGTTTACTAAACGGGTCGGGTCGTGTCGGGTCAGGTTGGTTCGGGTTGGCTCAACAGAACCCATGTAAACCTACCGGGTTGGGTCAAGACAAGTCGGATTGGGCCGAATTTGATCGGATTGGGTCGGGTTGGCTTGGGTCGGATCAGTTGACACGACCCATTTGGTAAACTGGTCAAGTCGGGTCAATCGGGCTATAAGTACAAACCCGAACCCGACCCATTAAATAAACGGGTCGATCGGGTTGACCCTTATATGACCCGAACCCGTTTAGGCCAAATCTAAACCCGCTAACTTCAGGTTTAGAATTTTCGCCTTAGGCCTCAGTTTGTATCGAGACGGCCCTGCTCTCTCTCTCTCTCTCTCTCTCTCTCTCTCTCTCTCTCTCTCTCTCTCTCTCTCTCTCTCTCTCCCTGGGGTAGCAGATTTGGGGGTTGGTTGGTCGCACCGAAGGCTCCCGCTTCGTGCCAATCGGCACGGGCATGCTGAAGGCGGTCAGATGTGTTGTCATCGTATACGACGGTGGGGTGGTGATGCCCGGGGGGTGTGTTGCCGCCGAAGGCGGCCCGCTGTAGTGCCGACAGGCAAGGGCATGCACTAGTAGCCTATAGGGAAGGACAGTCGACAGACATACATTCGTTGAAATTAGTCATCAGTATCTTGTCTAGGGTTTTTTAGACAATGAGCAAACTAGAGGTTTTTTCCAAAATGAGCATCAGGTTTGACCAATTATCCAAACTACAGCCTAAACCATGACTTTTATACTCTTAGAAACATGGCAAAGAATTCACATGAAGTATTTAGGATTTTTAGAGACCCTTTTGTCCTCTAATGAAACGGTAAAGAAACTGAATATTTCTTCTTTCTTTTTCCCTCCGCAACCTTCCAAACTCCACCTGCGGACTACGCTACATCATCGTCAACACTCTTCCTTGGCCAGAGATCGTCGGAAGATCGCCGGAAGTCGTCGGAATCTTCATCCACGATCGTGCAAAACCTTAAAAGATAAATCTTTGAACCCTAAACCATGATTTTACAGAAAGTTTTGTTTTTTGTTTTACCCTAAACCCTAAATCACGGGTGAAATTGTTATAAAATAAATTCTATACCCAAAAATCTTGAATAAAATAGTTATTTGAGGTTTTTTCGATTTGGTAACTACTTAGGGTTTCCAAAAAATAGGTTTCTAACTACTTAGGGTTTCCAAAAAATAGGTTACAGATATTATAAAGATATGAACATGATATTGTTGATGATTAATTAATTAGGGCTTTTAATTTTCAAGGTTAAAGTTAATTTCAAAAAAATTTATTGTATTTTTTGAAATTGATTTCACCCCATTATCAAATAATTTTTGTTATATGTTTCAAACCGCAAGTCATAATTGCATCGAACACAAAAATATTTTCTTAAAATTGAGTTCTAATGAAAGTAAATTTATATACGCAAAATCAATGTGTATATTGCAGTATTATTTGCGCTCGACACAAGTTGACTTGAGTTCGACGCATTTAAAATTATGTACTACATGAGATGGACTTGCATAAGATCATTGTAGACACACGAATTTCGTCGGACCCGAACCCGACTTACGTGTGCCGACGCGGATGCAAACCCGACACGCAGACCCGACTCGCACCTGGCAAAGAGGAGCGGACCCCATGCGCCAAGGGGGGCCGGCCCCTACTAGGGTCCGAACCCCATGGGGCCGGCCCCTACTAGGACCCGAGCCACATGGGGCCGGCCCTAGTAGGACCCGAACCCCATGGGGGGCCGGCCGGCCCTGCAAGGAAAGGGAAGAAAAGGAAAGAAAAGAAAAGAAAGAAAAGAAAAAGGAAAGAAAAGAAAAGGAAAGAAAAGAAAGAAAAGGAAAGAAATACCGCCATGCGCGGGGGGAGGTAGCGTATGATGTCTGCACACACGCGGATCTGCGCCGATCCCTCGATCCGACGCACAAGACGAAGCGCCCGATCGCCATCGATTTCGTACGCAAAATCCAGCCATAATTGCACCCGCCAGAAAAGGAAAACAACTAAATGTTATTCCCCTCATCAATGGATGAATAAAATCCGGGTAATTATGAGAGAGATACAAAAGGGATTTAAAATTAAAAAGTTCCCATATCTCTCTCCCCGCCTCTTTGCCTATAAATAGAGAGGGTGGGGGAAGGAAAAAATGGTCGGGAAATTGAAGACGAAACGCCAGAGCTCTGCAGAAGAGGAGACGCTTCTTCATCGACCCAAGGCTTCACGAGGCACAGTCAAGCCTGTCCCGAGGGATCGGCTTACTGAAAGTCCTCATCAACGTGAAGACCCTTGCACACGAAGATCATCCCTTCGACTCCGTGCACGAAGAAGAAAGCTCGGAGAAGAAGAACCCTTCGACTCCGAAGACGCCAGAAGCAAAGGCCGGAGAAGAAGAGGAGCGGCACTACCCCGTCGTCTCCAACAAGCTTCGACTCCGATCAAGCCCAAAAGCCCGGAGAAGAAGAGGAGCGGCACTACCCCGTCGTCTCCAACAAGCTTCGACTCCGATCAAGCCCAAAAGCCCGGAGAAGAAGAGGAGCGGCACTACCCCGTCGTCTCCAACAAGCTTCGACTCCGATCAAGCCCAAAAGCCCGGAGAAGAAGAGGAGTGGCACTACCCCGTCGTCTCCAACAAGCTTCGACTCCGATCAAGCCCAAAAGCCCGGAGAAGAAGAGGAGTGGCACTACCCCGTCGTCTCCAACAAGCTTCGACTCCGATCAAGCCCAAAAGCCCGGAGAAGAAGAGGAGCGGCACTACCCCGTCGGCTCCAATAAATCCTCGATCCTGATCAAGCCCCAAAGCCCGCAGGAGAGAAGCGAAGCGTCATCACCCCGTCGTCTTCGACTAACGCCTGCCCCATCCATGAAGAAGAAAGCCTGGAGCAGATCGTCTGAAGCGTCGCTACCCCGTCGTCTTCATCAACAAAAGTCGACGCTACAACCGTCGCACGGAGACCGTCGCTACCCTCATCGTCTTCATCAACAAAAGCCGACGCTACAACCGTCGCACGGAGACCGTCGCTACCCTCGTCGTCTTCATCAACAAAAGCCGACGCCACAACCGTCGCACGGAGACCGTCGCTACCCTCATCGTCTTCATCAACAAAAGCCGACGCCACAACCGTCGCACGGGGATCGGTGCTACCCCCACCATCTTCGAAAGCATTCTTCGATTCCGATCACGCCAAAGAAGCCCGGAGAAGAAGAGAAGTCCAGTCGACACGCAAATCGTCGAAGCACTGAAGAAGTAGCTCACGTCGTTCGAAGAAGAAGATCGAGTTGACGCTGAAGCTAAAGCCAACGCAAGAAGCCAAAGCAAAGCCCCAGTAAAGCCCGTGCCAAAGCCAAGCGACTACGCCGACCACGAGCAAAAGCACCGCACGTTCTAGCCGATACGACGCGAAGTCCGGAAGAACGAAAGCATCGCAAGTCTCTCCCAGCTACGTCCAAGTGCAAGCGCCGAAGCAAAGCAAAAGCCAGAGCCACGCCGGAGCCAAGCTAAAGCCAACGCAAGAAGCCAAAGCAAAGCCCCAGTAAAGCCCGCGCCAAAGCAATGCAAGTGCCAAAGCCAAGCGACTACGCCGGCCACGAGCAAAAGCACCGCACGTTCTAGCCGATACGACGCGAAGTCCGGAAGAACGAAAGCATCGCAAGTCTCTCCCAGCTACGTCCAAGTGCAAGCGCCGAAGCAAAGCAAAAGCCAGAGCCACGCCGGAGCCAAGCTAAGCCAACGCAAGTGCCAAAGCCAAGCGACTACGCCGGCCACGAGCAAAAGCACCGCACGTTCTAGCCGATACGACGCGAAGTCCGGAAGAACGAAAGCATCGCAAGTCTCTCCCAGCTACGTCCAAGTGCAAGCGCCGAAGCAAAGCAAAAGCCAGAGCCACGCCGGAGCCAAGCCAAAGCCAAAAAAGCCAAAGCCAAAGCCAACGCCAAAAGCTCGATCGACGTCGCGAACCGACGATCAAGGACACTGAGGTCAAGCAAGGAACGAGGAAGACGCGAAGACCGAGGAACGAAGCCGAAAACCCCCTAGCCGAGAAAGCGCGAAGCACGGAAGGGACAAAGCAACGGTGAACATTCCTTAGCCTCTCCAAAACCCTCTCCCTGTAAAACCCCTGTCCTGGGCAGCCCCTTCAGAGCTCTCGCACGAACACCACGTGGAGACGCGGATCAAAGGGATCCCCCAGAAGATCTTTCCCACAATCCCCTGATCAAAACTCGCCGCAACCCGGACTCGCTACACCCGAGCCACCCGGGTCCCGGCCACAATTGTAATCTCGTGTGATTCGCAATAAAGACGACCCGCGCTTTTTTCCGCGTCCACAGATTTCTGGCACGCCCGGTGGGACCTCTTCTCCTTTCATCCGTACGGTTGAAGAAGCTGCTTGAAGTTTGCAATGGCCGGAACGAACAACGACGTGTTTGCTCCAAGCCTCTCACCAATCGCCGAGTCTCCTCTACTCCGACACGGTGATCCAGTAAATCCGGAGGGTGATGCTCCTCCAATGGTGCGCGTCTACACTCGGCGTACACGAACTCTCGCGGACGTCTTCGTGCCAGAAGCTACTACCGAAGATGCTCGCCAAAGCACCGACGAGGCCCTGGTGCTTGAAGAAACGAGCCTCGATCCTGGAGTCCATGTCCAGAAGTTTGGGGAGGACTAGCCCCAACCCCGAACCCGTTCGGGTTCTCCGGCAGACGTTGCACCTCCTCTGCAGGGGGCAAACATCAATCATCAGCCAGAAGCAAGTCGGCGTAACTACATCTCTGATGATGACGGCGAGGATGCGAACATGCAACACCGAGATGTTCTCCGTCACCACCCTCCGTCCGCTCTTCAGCTACAAGTCATGCAGATGAGCGAGCATATGGCGCAAATTACTCGGCTAATGGAGGAGAAGGATCGTCACATCAACACTCTGCTCCAAAAGCTAAGCGCAAAGGACGCTGCAGCCGTCAGCCAACCCGTCGCTTCTCCAGTAGCCGCTCCAGTTCCGTCTTCAACTCCCACTCCTGCAGAAGTTGCTCCGACGGTTCAAGCAGTTACTCCAGCGCTCTCTTCGGCTCCCGTCCCATTGGAAGTCATCTCCCCAATGCCAGCCTCGGTGGTCACACAACCTCCGGCAGCGGCTGCGATGAGTGCTCAGCAAGTCCAAGCATTGATAGTCGACATGATGCGCTCCCATGGCAGTAGCCTTCCTCCGATCACGGCAGCATACTCGAAGCCCTACACTATGAGGATCCAGCAGCTATGCTTCCCAGTCGAATTCCAGCTGCCAAAGTTTCAGCACTTCGACGGAAAGGGAAATCCGAGACAGCACGTCGCCCACTTCATCGAGACCTGCAATAATGCCGGCACATATGGCGACGAGATGGTGAAGCAATTCGTTCGCACCCTCAAAGGCAACGCATTCGATTGGTACGTTGATCTTCCTGCAAGGACCATCGACAGCTGGGACCAGATGGAAAGGGAGTTCCTCAATCGCTTCTACAGCACCAGACGTACAGTCAGTATGACCGAACTCACCGCCGTCAAGCAAAGGAAGGATGAGCCAGTGATCGACTACATCGACAGGTGGAGGAACCTAGCGCTGAATTCACGAGACCGCTTGTCTGAAGCCTCGGCCATCGAGATGTGCACCCAAGGCATGCACTGGGGTCTGCTCTACATCCTCAAAGGTATCAAGCCTCGGTATTTCGAAGAACTCGCAACTCGGGCTCATGACATGGAACTCAGCCTAGCAAATCACGGGGAATCGAAGAACAAGGATTTCTTGAAGATAGAAAAGAAGGACAAGCCACCGGCAACGAAACCGAAACAAGTCAATGTTGCTGACGTCGCTTCAACCTCCAAGCCGCTCAAGATCGGTGGCAAGCCAGATCAGAAGAAGGGCGCCGCCATACCGCCGCCTCCGCCTCCGAGATAAAGGATGACTCTAGAGGAGCTCGAAGCCAAGGAGTACCCTTTCCCAGACTCGGAAATCTCCTCCATGTTCGACCAACTGCTGCAAGAGAAGATGATAGAGCTCCCTCCTTCGAAGAGGCCCGAGCAGATGCATCGCGTCGATGACCCTCTCTTCTGCAAATACCACCGGATGGTGAGTCATCCCATCGAAAGATGCTTCGTCTTCAAGGAAAGAATCATGGCGCTCGCTAAGCAAGGAAAGATAGAGATCGACTCCGGGGAGGTGGCTACGGCCAATATGACGTCCATCACCTTCGGCTCCTTCTTGCCGGTACTCGTTGCCGCTCGACGAAGCGTGCCCAAATTGCGCGTCAACCGTCAAGCGCCAATCGCTAAGTCAACTTCCCAGCAGAAAGTCTCGAAGCGACATCAACGTACTCCTGCATTCTCCGAGGAAGAAACGCCGCTGCCCTGGGGGCAATCATCGCTTACACCAGCACCTCTTCCAAGCAATGCTACATCCCAACGAGCGCTCCAAAGGAGATACGAGCAAGGAGATCCAGAAGTCGGTCTGCTGGGCCAGCCTTCGGGGAAGTTCGACTATTAGGTCCTCTACTCAAGGCCTCCGTCCGTTTCAATCGACAAAATCAAGCCAACCGGCTGGGAATCGGAAGACGCGCCAGTAGAGCCTCGAGAATAGCAAGTCCCTTCCAGTCAAGCTACGTCCCAATACGCTCTCCAGAAAAGATACGAGCAGGGAGATCCGGAAGTCGGTCTGCTAGGCCAGCCTTCGGGGAAGTTCGACTATTACGTCCTCTACTCAAGGCCTCCGTCCGTTTCAATCGACGAAATCAAGCCCACCGGCTGGGGATCGGAAGACGAGCCAGTAGAGCCTCAGGAAGAACAAGTGCCTTCGAGGGAACCAGTTGCTGCTGTCGACCATCATCCTAGCGAAGGGGAATCCACCGACGAAGAAGCATGGGTCATGCTACCGCGGCGGCGAAAACCATGGCAAGAAAAGTAGCTCAAACAAGACCGTGTGATGAGGGGATTCACCAAGCAGAAGACCTACAAGAAGAAGAGTGTGGGTGCAAATTTTGGCAGAAGTTTACCAACTACCGCGGGACCCACCGGCCCTGCCTGGTGGGCCCATGAAGACTACCACGGGACCCACCGGCCCTGCCTGGTGGGCCCATGAAGACTACCACGGGACCCACCGGCCCTGCCTGGTGGGCCTATGAAGACTACCATGGGACCCACCGGCCCTGCCTGGTGGGCCCACGAGGACCACCGCGGGACCCACCGGCCCTGCCCGGAAAGTCCACGAGCCTGTGGAATCCCCCAGAATACGATGGCGGGGCCCGCTAGCTTTACCTGGAGAATCCCCAGATACGACAGCAGAAAACCGCCATTTGCCCCGGAATTCCTCCCCGGGAACCCTATAAATAGCAGAGCCTTCAAATGTAAAAGGATCGAATTCTCAGTTCTAAAACCAGAGCTCTGGGATTTCCAACTTCCCATCTTCCACCTCTCTTTGATCTTCTTTTTCTCTCGAAGAGATCAGTGTTTACAGTGATACTCGGCCTGTCGAGATCACTCCAGTATAAGTGTTAGTGAATTCGGGTTGCTCCCTATAGCACGGAGACGTAGGCTTCGGCTGAACTCCGAGATCAATCTCTTGTGTCAAACTCTCCCTGATTGCATATCTCTATTCACATATCAAAAGGCTTCAACTGCAATCAATAGATCGACCAACGATCTTCGACGTCAACTTCAACTCCAATTGACTGGTGCTGCGAGAGTCTTCGGGTCGGCACGAAGATTTCCCCCCACAAAGAGTAAGGCTCCGGAGAGGAAGGCTTTCAAAGTGCCGCCAGCAAGCCAAGACGATATCCTTCAACAGAGCCTTCCAGAGCCGACAACTTTGCAAGAGTTCTTCCCGAATCACTTCCTCCCAGTGGACCAACACATCAAGATGTCTTGTTGCATGGTCGAAGTCCATGAAGTGGCGGAAGGAAAGAACAAAGGCGATACTTCTGAAGAAGGCGACTCCACCGACGAGGGAGACGATTCCGACGAAGGGGGCACCGCCTCTCACGACGAAGCAATCCTGCACATGCCACTCGTAGAAGCTTTGCATCTCCCAAAGAAGGCTCGCTTGGCAATGGCTGCGGCCTTGGCCGATCCGGATAGCTACAAGAGGAAGAGAAAGGACGACCAGAAGCGCAAAGCTGTAGCCTCGTGTGATGCAACGATAACCTTTTCAGACGAGGACCTGCAACTCGGGACGCGATTGCACAACCGGCCTCTTTACGTTTCGGGATACATCAAGGAGAAGCCAGTGAACCGAATCTTGTTGGACTGTGGCTCCGCCGTCAACATCATGCCCATCCAGACAATGCGGCAACTCGGCATCATCGACGACCAGCTCTCGCCAAGTCAGTTGGTTATTCAAGGGTTCAACCAGGGCGGACAGTCCACTGTCGGAATTATTCGTTTGAAGCTTTCCATCGACCCGCTGGATACAACGGTCCTCTTCCACATCATCGACTGCCAGACATCATATCGTCTCCTATTAGAAAGACCATGGCTGCACGAGAACGGCATCGTGGTATCCACCAGGCACCAGTGCCTCAAGTACTACGAAGAAGGCGTGGAGAGGTGCATAGTTGCGGACGACAAGCCATTCAACGAGGCCGAGGCACACCTGGCCGACGCTAAATTCTACCAAGCAAAGGGGCTGGTCGCGGAAGTTCTTCCAGCTAAAGCTCCTCGAGTCCAAAAGATTGAAGAAGTGAAGCAGGACAAGACTCCTCTTCCCGCGAATCCGGCGCTACCCTCTGACAAGGCAAGACTCAAGGTCCAAGGAACGCCGAAACCTGGGCAAAGGATGCGCATCAGCTTCGAGCCAAGAGCAACGCAACATACCCCGTTGCCAATCCAAACGGCGCCTGTCCTGCGTCTCGCGCCTCAGTGGCTCCGAAAATCCGAGCGATCGCCTCCTACTCCGACAAAGAAGTTGGCCCCGTCGTTATCTCAGGCCAATGTCATCACTCTGCAAGAAATGACGGTGCCACTACCTAGTCTGACGCAAGCTCCGAACCCAAGTAGACCCGTCGAATCGGCAGACCGCGAGCAACTCGGATTCAAGCCAGAAGGGAGTTGGGGGCAAAATGCTGCCCAGTTGCTGTTCAGAGCTGGCTACAACGAGGAAAGCACCATGGGCACACTCCCACCAGCAGCGACTCCACATGGGATGACGAGAACTCAAGCTCGGCTGTTTCAAAACGGAGAACAAATTCTCCCGAACCGCCGAGGCATCGGCTCCAGTCAAGCTCCGTTGGTCATCAGAACCACAGCAAAGAGGACCTTCACCTCGAACTACATCAAGGCAAGGATGGTAGATGAAGCAGCTGAAGGATCGACAATCTCCGATGCACTCTCTACCTACCTCAGCCATCCAGGAAGCAGGAGAAGACGACGACGGGCTCGATGCCAAGCCTTGTTCCGGAAGCAAACCAGAGGCGGTAAAGACTGGTCGAATCGAAAACGCACATCCGTCTTCGAGAGGCTCGGGCCAGTCAAACAATCAAAGAAGAAGTCGGCATTCGATCGTTTGGGGATGCCAATCGAGGACTTCGTTTCGACACCCACCCACCCACCCATGGCTGCCGCCCATCATATCTCCATTACGGATCCAGGCAACGGTGACACTTCTACTTCGGACAACGAGTTGCCCGATGCCCCGCCAGTCCTCGAAGAAGGGGGGCAGTCCACCGTTGATGACTTGAAGGAAATCAACTTGGGCACGGAAACGGAGCCTCGGCCTATATTTGTCAGCACGCTCTTGACTCCTGAGGAAGAAGCCGCATACGTCAAACTGCTTAAAGAATACAGAGACGTCTTCGCATGGTCCTACAAGGAGATGCCGGGCCTCGATCCAAAAATTGCAGTGCACCAGCTCAGCGTCAAACACGGAGCCAGCGCTATCAAGCAAGGGCAAAGACGCTACCGACCAGAACTGGTACCCCAAATAGAAGGCGAAGTTAACAAGTTGATCGAAGCCGGCTTCATTCGAGAGGTCAAGTACCCGACATGGATCTCTAGCGTCGTCCCAGTCAAAAAGAAGAACGACCAAATCCGAGTGTGCGTGGACTTCAGAGACTTGAACAACGCATGTCCAAAGGACGACTTCCCCTTGCCAATCACGGAGCTAATGGTCGACGCGACGACAGGTCACGAGGTGCTCACTTTCATGGACGGATCATCGGGCTACAATCAGATTCGGATGGCACCCAAGGACGAGGAGCTCACGGCATTCCGCACACCGAAAGGAATCTACTGCTATAAGGTAATGCCGTTCGGCTTGAAGAACGCGGGAGCCACCTACCAGGGAGCTATGCAGAAAATCTTCGACGACATTCTTCATCAAAACGTGGAGTGTTATGTCGACGACCTCGTGGTGAAATCCAAGAAGAAATCGGCACATCTACAAGATCTCGAGCTAATCTTCAAACGACTTCGAAGGTACCAACTCCGCATGAATCCGCTCAAGTGTGCATTCGGAGTCTCCTCGGGCAAGTTCCTCGGCTTCGTCGTCCGACATCGTGGCATTGAGATAGATCAATCCAAAATTGATGCTATCGTCAATATGCCCGCACCAAAGACAGTGCGAGACCTCAGAGGCCTCCAGGGGCACTTGGCGTATATCCGAAGATTCATCGCCAACCTGGCCGGAAAGTGCCACCCTTTTAGTCGCCTCATGAAGAAAGGAGCGCCGTTCAAATGGGATGAAGCTTGCCAAGAAGCATTCCAAAACATCAAAGCATATCTACTGAAGCCGCCAGTCCTATCAGCACCGGTCCAAGGGAGGCCGCTTATCCTCTACATCGCCGCCCAAGAGCAGTCCTTGGGGGCACTCCTGGCCCAGAACAATGAACTTGGCGTGGCGACAGCTTGCTACTACTTAAGTCGCACTCTCGTCGGCGCAGAGCTGAATTACTCCCCAATCGAGAAGGTCTGCTTAGCGCTCATCGTTGCCACGAAAAAGCTGCGACACTACATGCTCGCTCACACCATCAGACTCGTCTCGAAGGCTGACCCACTCAAATACATCATGTTGAGACCAGTGCTTTCCGGACGTCTGGCCAAGTGGGCCCTGCTGCTATTTGAATTCGACATCACCTTCGTGCCACAGAAAGCGGTTAAAGGGCAGGCCCTCGCGGACTTCCTCGCAGAATACCCCCTCCAGGCAGAATGGGAGTTATCAGAAGATCTCCCAGATGAAGAAGTGTTCTCCGTCGACGTCGCCTCATCCTGGAAAATGTTCTTCGACGGCGCAGCTAGGCAAGACATAGCGGGAGCCGGAGTCATCTTTGTCACTCCGGATAACGAAATACTCCCATTCTCATTCCTACTCTCGGAAGCATGTTCCAACAACGTGGCAGAATATCAAGCCCTACTCATTGGTCTCGAACTGGCCGACGAAATGAAGCTTCAAGGACTAGAGATCTTTGGCGACTCTCAACTCGTGATCCAACAAGTCCTGGGGGCATACGAAGTCAACAAAGAAGACCTGGTACCGTTGCACGCGCAAGTTGTGAAGCTCCTTGAAAAACTCAAGGCTGCTTCCATTCAGCACGTTTCCCGAAACCTCAACCAGCAGGCTGACACACTCGCAAATCTGGCGGCTACACTCCCGTTTCCAGATGAACGTTCGCTCATCGTCCCCGTCTGCAGGAGATTCGTGATCACCAAAGAAGAGGGTCCGCCCGAAATACCGGTTCAAACCAACGCGGTGCATGTCCTCGAGATTAAAGAACAAGACTGGAGGCAACCGTTTGTGGAGTATCTCGTTCATGGTAAACTCCCCGAAGATCCGAAGCGCAAAAGTGACATCCGTCGACGATCTCTAAGGTTCTACCACTTCAATGGCGAACTGTACCGACGAAGCTATGACGGCACACTCCTAAGGTGCCTCGCAAAAGAGGAAGCAGAAGCCGCGCTAGAAGAAGTACACGCTGGGATCTGTGGATCGCACCAGTCCGGTCCGAAGCTTCACTTCCGCGTCAGAAGGATGGGATACTACTGGCCTGCCATGATCAAAGACAGCTTGGAGTATGCGAGAAGATGTCAAGCTTGCCAAATGCACGGGGACTACATCCGTCAACCTCCGGAGCCTTTACACCCAACAATCGCGTCTTGGCCTTTCGACGGATGGGGTCTCGACATCGTCGTTCCTCTGCCCAAGTCATCCAAGCAACATCTCTATATCTTGGCGGCAACGGACTACTTTTCCAAGTGGGCTGAAGCAATACTGTTGAGGGAAGTTACAAAGTACTCCGTCATCAGCTTTATCCAGAATGATATCATCTTCCGCTATGGAGTCCCCCGCTACATCGTAACAGATAACGGGAAGCAGTTCAAAAATGCTGTTGTCAGCCAATTCTGCGCATTGTACAACATTAAGCAGAATTGTTCGACGATGTACAACGCTCCGGCCAACGGCCTAGCAGAAGCCTTCAATAAGACTCTGTGCAAGCTGCTGGAGAAAACCGTCTCGAAGACAAAGAAAGATTGGCACGAGCGCATGGGCGAAGCACTATGGGCTTACCGGACGTCCTTCCGCACGCCTACGCAAGCAACGCCGTATTCCCTCATCTATGGTGTGGAAGCCGTTCTTCCGCTCGAACTCCAGATCCCGTCACTCAGGATAGCAGTCCAGGAAGGCCTCACCAGCGACGACAACGCCCAGCTCCGCCTAGCAGAATTGGAAGCACTGGATGAAAGACGCCTCGAGGCTCAACAGCGTCTGGAGTGTTATCAGGCCAGGCTCTCTCGCGCCTTCAACAAGAAGATTCGTCCTCGATCATTCCAGATAAGGGAACTGGTGCTGGCGGTCAAATGCCCCATCATTCTCTCGCATCGAGGAGGGAAGAAATTTGATGCCAAATGGGATGGCCCGCATTCCGTCAAGGAAGTCTACTCCAACAGCGCCTATCTCCTTACCACGCCAGAAGGGCTGACACTCGGCCCTATCAACGGCAAGTACCTCAAAAGGTACTATGCCTAAAGCAAGGCCACACCCCTTGTTCAAAAAAAAAAAAAAAAAAAAAAAGAACTACGTGCGACTTGATCCCCCTTAGGGGGGTACATAGGCAGCCTGAGAAGTTACTTCAGGTTCAGTCCGACCAAAAGAAAAAGACAACAAAGTTCCATGAAAAGGATGTGGCAAAACGAGGCGATATTATTAATGAACTGAAGGTAGTACATTGCATAAGTCCTGTGAAAGAAGGCCACAATTAAAAGAAGGTGTCCAGAGCTTGAAGACGGCACAACAGCTCCTCCCTAGTCGCCTCCACTCTCTGAAGCTCCACGGGACCAGTAGCCAGAAGCTCGCGATGGGTTGCCAAGTCCGACTGCTGCTTCAGGTGACTCGCCTTCAAAGCGCTCTCCGCGGCATCGGCCCGCTCCAAACGAGACTCCGCCTTCCGAAGTGAGGCGCACGCAGATTCCGCCTTCCTCTGAGCCTTCGACAGACTGGACGTAGCCTCCGCAAGTTGATGCTCGGACTGACTTAGACTCGCCTCAGCAGCCTCCAGCTCAGAAAGGGAGCTCCCCTCCAGCAAAGCCCGCCGGGATCGGTAAGCCTCGCTATCAGTCACAAGCAGGTTCATCTGAGCGACGAAAAGAGAGCTGTCAACTTTAAACTCCGCCAGGCTCGCGCAAAACTCCGCACCGTCCGTCGACCACCAGTCCTGGAGGGCGCCAAGGCCGGTTGTTTGGAAAGGCTCCAACGTCGACTTGATATACTGCCGGCAGCTCGCAAGAAGGAACTCTGAGACTCTGCTCCTCGACCTCAAATCCGGGCGAGGTGCCTCGGAGTAGGTAGGCAAGACCTTCCCTCCCACTGCAGCCGCAACAGGAGCCGCCTGCGCCAACAAGGGTGGTGGAACCGGAGAAACCTCCGTTACCGCTGCAATAACCGTCTCCACCAAAGGGCACGAGGGCACAGTCATCGGGGAATGCCGCTTGTCGACGCTCGTCACTTCAGCCTCCTCGCCAAAAGACAAGGCATCGACATCGATGTCGTCCATGTTAATGTCGCCCCTAGGGAAGTTCTCCCCGCAAAGTCCAAGGAAACCCAGATCGTCCGAAGGGATATCTAGCCCGCATGCCCCAGGCACTTCTTGCGCAGCGCCAGTCGACGAGTGCCCGGGCGATGCCTTTGAAGAGATCGCTCCGCGCTCTACCACTATAACGGAATCTGGTCAAGAAGAAGAAACGATGCTCAGTGTGATAAAACTTCCTGAAAGTAAAGGCCAAATAAAATAAAGAGAGCACCATACCTGTGTGGTCACACGAAGCGGTCCTAGACGGAGGAATCACCTCATCTTTCAGGAGTCCAGGCTCCTCGGCGTCCTCCATCAGACAAGGAACTCTCGGAACCATCCCGCGAGGAATGCACACTTTTCTTCTCTTAGGAGGGGTACCCTCAACTTCGGCCTTTGGGAAACAAGATGCCCCAGGGGCACTAGTAAGCTCGGCAGCCAGCACCGGAACGGAAGAAGGGACGCGACGAGCACTGGAAAGGCGACTACAGCTCCTCTGCGCTCTTTGAAGCCCCAGTCGGAGGCGGCGGTCCTCCACTCCCGCAGAATGATTGAAGCAGAAATTCCTGAACCCGCTACTCACCAAGACGTCGATTGGAAAACTTGCAAGTAAAGGGGAAACTCGCCCTTCAACCCACTTACGGTATTCCGGAGTGGCGGCGTCCCGAAACCCGAATTTGGCCCCAGGAAAGAAACTGCTGCCAGTCAAGCGAGCGTAGAGAGAAGCCCACAGACGGTAACCCTCCTGTGGACTGATACGCCCCTGCAGCTGCTGAGGCATGCCAGGGACTTCCTGCCGAAACCCCTGTTGGCGAGCAAAGCGATGGGGGGAGTACTGCTCCACCTCCACCACGTCCCCCTTGCGCCAGACCAAGTAGCCAGGACGACAGCTTACCATATTCCAGTAAAGACTGTCCGGGAGCCCGTCGTTATCATACACAGTCGACCTCTCTAAAGGCAGCACCGAATGCTCCGACAGAAATTCAAAATCAACGCTCCCCATCCTCCTCAAAAGGGTACGAGCACACTCTTTCGGACACTCCCAACTGATAAAGGCGTTCAAGATCCCTCCTACCCCGGGTAGGAAAGGTAGCTCGGCTGGATGCCCGCGCCTGGCAAAGATCCCCTTCGGGAAATGCAGAGCTATCCAGCCGTACAAATAATGCAAAGGTCCGAACGCGGTCGACCGGCCAAGCTCCTCCTTGGCCTTATCTGAGCCAGACAAGTCCCAGTAAGTCCCGCTGAGAGCCCGATATAAGGCGCATAGTATGGCCGGGGCTAGATTGAAGAGCTCGCCCCTCTCCATCCTGGAAGCAGCAAGGAAGGTCCCCGGACAAATAGCCTCCCCAGAACACGGAAGCACGAACCGGCAGAGGAAGATGACCAGCCCGGCAGCTCGGTAAACCGATCGCCACCCCTCGCTGTCACGTTTCAGGCCAAGGAGTTCCCAGGGGCACTGCTTCCCCTCCATTGAGTTCTTCTCTCGAGCCAAGGAGTCGATAGGCCTCACAAAGAAGCGAAGCAGAGGTCTCTGCATCTGAGCGATCTTCCACATCGGGTGAGTCGAAGGCGCTGGAGACCTATACTCGCCTCTGAACCAAAAGTCGACCCAAGAAGAAGGACGCACTCGATCTGATTGATCCCACGCCGCAATGATAGCATGTGCCTTGAACAGAAAAAGGCAAGAACTCGGAATGTAGCTGTTGTCCAGCAGATCCTTCAAGGCAGGCACCTCCTCTTGGTAGTAGTTCCGCACCTCGGGGCACCCGGAAACGATATGGACGTCACGAAGCAAGATGCCTATCTCCCCCGCCCCAGTAAGGAAGGTGTTAGTTTCCGGACACCAAAGCTCACAAAGTGCGCGGTACATCCCCTCCGGACGACTGTACTCTCGACGGGCCGGCGCCAGAAATTTGGCCAATAAGTTCATCTCAGGTTCCGCGCCAAAGACCTCGTAGAGCTCGTCCATCCACTCGCGAAAGCCGCAAAGGTACTGGACGTCTCCCCGAGGCCAAGAATCGGTGCCCCATCGGGTCAGCCTAGCGCATATCTTCGAGGAAACAACTGGCGTAGGTACGAACTCTACATCGCAATGGTGGAACGGAAGATTCAAACTCGGCCGCAGAAGCTTCATGGAGATCCCTTCGTCAGTATGAATCTTCTCGCTTAATTTCGGCATCCCACAAGTCGCATCCGCGACTCCATCTTCCGTGATGCGCTCGTGCACAAAGACACGGAGCAACGACAGAAGGTCTTCCCGCCTTGAGCTGCGGTGACGGTGCACACGAGTGTAAGGAAAGCAAAGGCATCTCCTCCCGTCGAAGAAGTCCTCGTCTATCCAGCCCGAGGAAGTCAAACTCTCGAAGACGCGAGCCCTGGAAGACCATGAAGGGAGGCAAGTCAAGACAAGTGCGTACAAAAAAAAAAAAGGGACCTGCACCCTGTCAGGGGGACCACCCGACTCATCGGCCCGCCACCACTGGCGCCCAAGCCTTCACAATGCGCCCCCGCGGGCCCGCACGGCGCCCGCGCCGACCCAGCACGCCGACACAATCGCGCCGGCCCGACTGCGCCGACACCGCCCATGTCGACTCATCACGCCAGCGCCACCCAGCCAGGGCCACAGCCACTTGGGCACTTATGCGCCACAGACCTAGTGCTACCATCGCCATCTCCGGAGTCAAAGTCAAAAAAAAAAAAGAGGGCCACGGCAGCTGCCGCTGGGGCCCGCTCCCCCTTCCAATTGGAGACCGACAGCAAGAAGGGAAGGGGGGCCCGCACCCCCCCTCCTTCTCCTTCTTCTTCGCCTGCAACTCAGGGCCGCCCCCATTGGGCTCCGCGCGCCGCCCCGAAGCCGACCCGGCCGCCGCCCTTCTCGGCCCCGAACCCGACCCGGCCGCCGCCCTTCTCGGTCCCGCACCGACCCGGCCGCCGCCCTTCTCGGCCCCGAACCCGACGCGGCCGGCCACCATGCACTGCAGCCCCGCGCGCCGCCCCGCGCGCTGCAGTCCCGAGCGCCGCCCCGCGCGCTGCAGCCCCGCGCCGCCGTGCCGCCGGCCCCGCTGCTGCCGCTGTTGCTTCTACAGGCCGGAGCCGAAGAAGAAGAAGAAAAAAAAAAAGAAAAGAAAAAAAAAAGAAAAAGAAAAAAAAAAAAAAAAAGAAAGGAAGAAAAAGAAGAAGGAGGAAGAGAGAGGCGGCGAAGGCGACCCGCACCTCAGCCGCGCTCCTACATCCTCCCCGCCTTGAGCCTCGTCGCATCGTCGCTTCGAGCCCGCCTTCGCAACGACCGCAAAATCGCGCACCATCGCCGCCGACGAAAGAGGCGACACCAGGAAGACGGAGCAAGTCGCGTGCAAACCCAGGCAGCTCTCTTCCGACAGCGGTCTTCAGAAGCCGGCAGAACCTTCGCACGGAAGCACAAGGCCGACGAAAGAGGCGACACCGGGAAGACGGAGCAAGTCGCGTGCAAACCCAGGCAGCTCTCTTCCGACAGCGGTCTTCAGAAGCCGGCAGAACCTTCGCGCAGAAGCACAAGGCCGACGAAAGAGGCGACACCGGAAAGACAGAGCAAGTCGCGTGCAAACCCAGGCAGCTCTCTTCCGACAGCAGTCTCCAGAAGCCGGCGGAACCTTCGCAAAGAAACACAATGACGGATGGAGGGGGTAGGGGTCCTTAAATAGACTCCCGACCCTGCCCACAAAAGGAATCAAGGACAAGCGCTCTACGATTCCTACGTGTCCAAACCCGACACGCTCTCACCGACGCACTCGTCCTTGAGGGGGCATTTATAGACACACGAATTTCGTCAGACCCGAACCCGACTTACGTGTGCCGACGCTGATGCAAACCCGACACGCAGACCCGACTCGCACCTGGCAAAGAGGAGCGGACCCCATGCGCCAAGGGGGGCCGGCCCCTACTAGGGTCCGAACCCCATGGGGCCGGTCCCTACTAGGACCCGAGCCACATGGGGCCGGCCCTAGTAGGACCCGAACCCCATGGGGGGCCGGCCGGCCCTGCAAGGAAAGGGAAGAAAAGAAAAGAAAGAAAAGAAAAAGGAAAGAAAAGAAAGGAAAGAAAAGAAAAGGAAAGAAAAGAAAAGGAAAGAAAAGAAAGAAAAGGAAAGAAATACCGCCATGCGCGGGGGGAGGTAGCGTATGACGTCTGCACACACGCGGATCTGCGCCGATCCCTCGATCCGACGCACAAGACGAAGCGCCCGATCGCCATCGATTTCGTGCGCAAAATCCAGCCATAATTGCACCCGCCAGAAAAGGAAAACAACTAAATGTTATTCCCCTCATCAATGGATGAATAAAATCCGGGTAATTATGAGAGAGATACAAAAGGGATTTAAAATTAAAAAGTTCCCATATCTCTCTCCCCGCCTCTTTGCCTATAAATAGAGGGGGTGGGGGAAGGAAAAAATGGTCGGGAAATTGAAGACGAAACGCCAGAGCTCTGCAGAAAAGGAGACGCTTCTTCATCGACCCAAGGCTTCACGAGGCACAGTCAAGCCTGTCCCGAGGGATCGGCTTACTGAAAGTCCTCATCAACATGAAGACCCTTGCACACGAAGATCATCCCTTCGACTCCGTGCACGAAGAAGAAAGCTCGGAGAAGAAGAACCCTTCGACTCCGAAGACGCCAGAAGCAAAGGCCGGAGAAGAAGAGGAGCGGCACTACCCCGTCGTCTCCAACAAGCTTCGACTCCGATCAAGCCCAAAAGCCCGGAGAAGAAGAGGAGCGGCACTACCCCGTCGTCTCCAACAAGCTTCGACTCCGATCAAGCCCAAAAGCCCGGAGAAGAAGAGGAGCGACACTACCCCGTCGTCTCCAACAAGCTTCGACTCCGATCAAGCCCAAAAGCCCGGAGAAGAAGAGGAGCGACACTACCCCGTCGGCTCCAACAAATCCTCGATCCCGATCAAGCCCCAAAGCCCGGAGGAGAGAAGTGAAGCGTCATCACCCCGTCGTCTTCGACTAACGCCTGCCCCATCCACGAAGAAGAAAGCCTGGAGCAGATCGTCTGAAGCGTCGCTACCCCATCGTCTTCATCAACAAAAGTCGATGCTACAACCGTCGCACGGAGACCGTCGCTACCCTCGTCGTCTTCATCAACAAAAGCCGACGCTACAACCGTCGCACGGAGACCGTCGCTACCCTCGTCGTCTTCATCAACAAAAGCCGACGCCACAACCGTCGCACGGAGACCGTCGCTACCCTCGTTGTCTTCATCAACAAAAGCCGACGCCACAACCGTCGCACGGAGACCGTCGCTACCCTCGTCGTCTTCATCAACAAAAGTCGATGCCACAACCGTCGCACGGGGATCGGTGCTACCCCCACCATCTTCGAAAGCATTCTTCGATTCCGATCATGCCAAAGAAGCCCGGAGAAGAAGAGAAGTCCA
Source organism: Chamaelirium japonicum (assembly GCA_947650365.1). Taxonomy (NCBI): domain Eukaryota; kingdom Viridiplantae; phylum Streptophyta; class Magnoliopsida; order Liliales; family Melanthiaceae; genus Chamaelirium; species Chamaelirium japonicum. The sequence goes on from OX393554.1 coordinate 80,535,853, forward strand.
GTCGACACGCAAATCGTCGAAGCACTGAAGAAGTAGCTCACGTCGTTCGAAGAAGAAGATCGAGTTAACGCTGAAGCTAAAGCCAACGCAAGAAGCCAAAGCAAAGCCCCAGTAAAGCCCGCGCCAAAGCAACGCAAGTGCCAAAGCCAAGCGACTACGCCGGCCACGAGCAAAAGCACCGCACGTTCTAGCCGATACGACGCGAAGTCCGGAAGAACGAAAGCATCACAAGTCTCTCCCAGCTACGTCCAAGTGCAAGCGTCGAAGCAAAGCAAAAGCCAGAGCCACGCCGGAGCCAAGCTAAAGCCAACGCAAGAAGCCAAAGCAAAGCCCCAGTAAAGCCCGCGCCAAAGCAACGCAAGTGCCAAAGCCAAGCGACTACGCCGGCCACGAGCAAAAGCACCGCACGTTCTAGCCGATACGACGTGAAGTCCGGAAGAACGAAAGCATCACAAGTCTCTCCCAGCTACGTCCAAGTGCAAGCGCCGAAGCAAAGCAAAAGCCAGAGCCACGCCGGAGCCAAGCTAAGCCAACGCAAGTGCCAAAGCCAAGCGACTACGCCGGCCACGAGCAAAAGCACCGCACGTTCTAGCCGATACGACGCGAAGTCCGGAAGAACGAAAGCATCGCAAGTCTCTCCCAGCTATGTCCAAGTGCAAGCGCCGAAGCAAAGAAAAAGCCAGAGCCACGCCTGTAACACCTGAGGTGTTAAATTCGATGATAATAAAAATCCTCCCAGGGCTCTTTTCGTCTTTTTACCGTCAGACTTTCTTGCTGGGCTTTTTCCAGAATAATGGGTCGTAAACCCATGAGATATTTTACGTTCACTTTTTCTATATTTTTGACCACGTCGTATTGGTGTGTCCCGTGCAAGGATCGGGTGTATGCGCAGCCTGTTTTGGCAGCCGGTAGTTAAAACCCTAGAATTTCGATAATCAGCCAACTGTCGGTATTGTTTGGTTTACCACAGGAGATTGGGTGATCGGATCATAGAAAGGCTGGATACGTTGGGTGAGGCTTTGAAAGAGCTTTCCAACGAGCCTGAGCGGGGGTCGATCCGACACCCGGACAATAAGTTATTGTTATTTTAAAGTTCAGAGTATTTCCTTTATTGTGGGAGATCTACAAGTCAAAAAAATTTGTACCAAGTGTCAATGTGTTCGTGTCGATGAGACCTTTCCAACGGATCCTTCCGTGCCCATTTCTGACCTTCGGTTTGTGACTGATGGCTGATTATTCTTTTCAGCCAGGTAAGTCGACGGTTTGCACCCGGGTTCCAACCGAGCACAGTTCAGGGCTCGGGACCGAGCCCGATCAGCCCTATGACCTTTCTCCCAACCTTTTAGCTGGGTTTAGACCCCCTCGATCGCCGTTCCCGGTATTTAAGATTTGAATTTCGGATGGAGAGGATATGGCACGATTCGGGATGATAACAACCGGATCTTCCTGCCATAACCACCCCTTCTTGTTAGGAAAGCCTTAACCAACCCAATCTCCCCAGCCCGATTTGCCATAACCGCAGCCCCCTCTTCCTTTTTACGTGAACCGGGAGAGAGAGGCCGGGAGAGAACGAGAGAGGAAACAGAGAGAGAGAGAGATCGAACTAGAGAGAGAACTAGAGAGAGAAAGGAGGGAGAGAAGAAGACAGAGATCGAGGGAGAAGAGAGAGGATCAGCCGCAGCCCCCTCCGAGTCCCTCCCCCGACCCCGGCGAACCCCACAGGTCATCCCTCCCTCTCTCCTCTCCTCCTTCACCCGAACTAGACCCAAACCCCGCGGCCTCCCGTCCTCCTCCCTTACCCGCGAACCTGACCTCACCCCCTCCTCCTTTGCCGCGGCCCACTTGGGCGGGGGACGCCACTACGACCCCACCTCCGGTTCCCGTGGGGCGGACCAAACTCCAAGCTCCGCCGGCGATCGTCGGAGAAAAAACAAACCCAAACCTCCACTAGCGGCTTTCTATGGCCGGGCCATTACGGGGCTTCGACGGTTGCTCCGGCGGTTCCACCCGCATCTCCTCCGTGGAGGTGGTGCGGGGGAGATTGGCCGAGCGCTCTCCGGTGCTCCCAGGCCAGCCCCCCGCCGTCGCCGTCGCATAGAACCGGCCCTCTGTTTTGCTGGTTTTGTGGGGAAGAAGAAGAACGGACTGATTCGCAATTAAAGATCTGTCCTGGGTCTTTTAGAAATTATTAATACAGCAACCCGACCCGACTGCACTGCAGACCCGACCCGAACTGCAGATCCGACCCGACCTGTAGACCCGACCTGTTGACCCAGAACCGACCCAGCAGTGAACCGGTCTGGTTCACCTGAACCAGACCCGTAAACCGACCAGAAATTGGTTCAGCCGCCAATTCTTCGTCCGATCTCAGAATCGAACGAAACCAGCGGCGTTTCGACCGGATCGAAGAGACCCACTTGTTGAACTAGAATTGGTACAGTAATTTTACTATCTAGGATCCCTTTTTATCCATGGGCCCGATCTAGTCGGCGCACCGTGGTTTGACCGCCAATTCTCCGTCCGATCTCGGAATTGGACGAAACCAGTGGCATCGTGCTCAGATCATCGATGCCGATGTATGAAACCTATTTTAGGACCCTAGAGACCCCTTTTCCCTATTGAACCGATCGTAGACCGGTTTTCACCGGTTCGACCCTAAAACCTCCGACCGAAGTCGGACTCGAGCGAGACCAGATCCCATGGGTCCCTAATCCCTAAACCAACCGTTTTAGAACCCTAGTTTGAGTAATTTATGAATGTAACAACTTATACATTTCAAACCATGATGGTCAGTTTCTCCTTCGACGGTACACCGGATCGTTAGGCGTGAGGAGCGTGGACTACTGAGCTATTCTCCAGGTGAACATGATTAATTCTATTCTAGTTAGAGTAGATTGTAGTTGTATCTATAAAATAATAAATAAAACCGTATGTGGCATAGTATGTCCAATGCATGCAGGCGGGAAACCGGTACAGCATGTGGGAGGTGGGCATACTATCCCTGGCCTCTGAATAATCATATATGTAATATTTTGATAGCTGTAACAGTGATTGACTCAACCTAGATTCACACTAGGATGCATGCAAACAAGTAGATACATGTACTGATTATTTATTAATATTCTGTTGAATGAGTGTGTTTGGTGACCATGGGTCGCGTGGTGTAGTCCAGTTGCTATTGAGCAACAAAGACTGGTGGTCTCAGTGGAGAGACCGGTGGTCTCAGTAGAGAGACCGGTTATTGTACTTCCTCAGTCGAGGTTCTCTTCCCAGAGGGAAGACTCACTACTCACGGGCATGGGTAGGGGACCCGAGTGCACAGGATGGGAGGTGAACCACCGCCTGTGCATAATCCGAATCAAGTAGGTAGGGTCACAGGGTTGGGCAGGCGGTAAAGCCCCTAGTGGCCTAGTAGTCCACCCCTGGGTAATGACCCCTAAAAGCAAGGTGGGTGGGAGTGCCCCGTGGTGAAAGACCAAGCCCCCTTATGGCCATATGGGTATTTCTGGCTCTCCAGGTACACTTGGACCCAGGTTCTGTTGGCAGACCCAGTTAGAAAACTGTCGGTTCACTTTAGGAGTAGGTAGAACTAACCTTCGGTGATTAGTTGTATACTTTTAATCTGGATGCTTATTTGTCTTACATTTACTAGTTGTAGTTGTACCATAGTCAAACTGTCATATTAGCTAGCTGAACTATCTTATTTACAATATATGTATGTATATGTTATCGCCCTCGTAGACTTCTAGAAGGGCAGGGTATGACTATGGTTTACCCTAGCTAGTTTAGGGTTAACGGTTCACTGAGTTTACCTAGTAAACTCACCCCGTTGTTGCACACTCTTTTCAGGTACCATAGATCCTTCTCAGACGCTTCCTAGAGGAGCTTGATTAGCTATCGAGGGAGGACATTAGAGGTGTTAACTAGTTTTACTATTTTCAGTTGATTATGTAATAACTGTAGAACCTTGTTCTAGATGCTCTGAATAATGCCAGAACCAATAATATTTCTTTGGTAAGCTTCTCCTCAAACCTTCATGCCTGGTAGGCCTTTCCTCAAGGCCAAGTTATTGGTAGGCTTCTCCTCAAAGCCGTCCCTCATCAGCTAGTGAGTAGTTAATGATAAATTAGAAATAAATAACTAAATAATAAAATCAACCTCGCAACCTTATAACATTGACTTACCCTTAAAACCCCATCACCCCCGGGTTTGACTGGTTTACCCTTGTAGTCAGATCCGGGGCGTGACAACGCCGGAGCCAAGCCAAAGCCAAAAAAGCCAAAGCCAAAGCCAACGCCAAAAGCTCGATCGACGCCGCGAACCGACGACCAAGGACACTGAGGTCAAGCAAGGAACGAGGAAGACGCGAAGACCGAGGAACGAAGCCGAAAACCCCCTAGCCGAGAAAGCACGAAGCACGGAAGGGACAAAGCAACGGTGGACATTCCTTAGCCTCTCCAAAACCCTCTCCCTGTAAAACCCCTGTCCTGGGCAGCCCCTTCAGAGCTCTCGCACGAACACCACGTGGAGACGCGGATCAAAGGGATCCCCCAGAAGATCTTTCCCACAATCCCCTGATCAAAACTCGCCGCAACTCGAACTCGCTACACCCGAGCCACCCGGGTCCCGGCCACAATTGTAATCTCGTGTGATTCGCAATAAAGACGACCCACGCTTTTTTCCGCGTCCACAATCATCTCCAGCACTTACTGAAATTTTTATTCAAATTTGAGTAAAAACTTAATCTGATACAAAGCACTCCAACCAATTACTCAAATTTGAGTTAAAACTCAATTTGGTATGAGTTTGAGTAAGGGTCGGAGCTGATTTTGGAGCTTTTACTTAGATTTGAGTAAAAACTCAACGTTGGATGATAATGTTAGAAATATGGAGGTCCTTGGAGATGACCATTAAGAATTTGGTATGAATTGAGTCTCCCTCGATTTGGTGTAAAATGAGTAAAACTCATTTTGGTATAAATATGAGTTTGACTTGAGCAGTTTTTGTATAATTTTTACTCGGATTCAAATCTGAATCATGATTTGAGTATGGCTGGAGATGCCCTAAGTTGTAGTAATTAGCATTTGGTGTAACAATATTTTACTTTTTAGACTTCTTTTCTTAATATTATATATAATATCGTTTTTACAAGAGACAGCTTTCTACATGCTGACTAGACAAAACGGAACAACTTGCTGACTAGACAAAAATGGATGGATAGATTTAATCATCATTTCTTGATCTAACCATAGAATGGGGCTCATCCCTTCACTTCTTCATAATATGGAATGAATTTCTATGATGTTTTGTAATATGAATATTTTTGTCTGTCTTATTTTGAGCACCAATGAGTGTTTGTTACCAAGGTGGAATGTTGAATGTTATACCCAATAGCCGTTGGATTGATTTTTATTATTTTGGTAAAATAAAAATGGTTATATGTGTAGCAATATTTCCAATTCAAATAATTATTCATTATTGAAGTGTTGCATAATGAGATTTCTACACAAATACTATAGATTGAGTATACATCTGTAATTTAACGCAAACAATATTTGCATCGAACACAAGTATAAATTTCTACACAAATATAAATTGTATCATGTATAAGTCCAAAGATGAACACAAAGATTGATTGCGTCAAACGCATATCCTAATATCTTCGTAGCTGATTATTACGTATAACGTAAGTATGGTTTGACTCAATAATTATCTCTACAATTGAGCACAAAGATGGACTACTTCCAACACAAGTATGATTCATCATCACTGCAATTGAACGTAAACTCTACTTGCGTACGACACAATTTTTTTTATATGAAAGGTGTCCTTGCATTTATAATAGTTCTTCTCGACAGTTCTATAAAAACCTATCATCCCTGCCCCTTCTTTGTGATTTTCTTTGGAGAGGAGCAGTCGACGGCCCCTTCTCTGTGATTTCCTTCGGAGAGGACGACACGGAGGGCTAGAACACGGATCAGACTTCTTTTCCTCTGTGACAACACAGATCAGACTTCTTCTCATCGGAGGTATGATCGCAGCCTCCTGGATTAATCACTTTCGAAAAAGGAATGGGGCAGCTCCCTACCAGGTCCTCCCCCTTTCATAGCTCCCCCCTTCATTCTTCTAGAGTATTTGTCACTTATTTTACTCGCAAATGGTTTAGTCGTCTCCTTAGATCTAACTAAATCATATGCTTCTTCTCCATTTCTTCTTGTACGAGATCAGTATATTTATCCGCTGACTGCTGCAGAGGGATCCTATAAGAATTTTTTAAAAGAGATGGTGCTATCAAAATTATAAAATTCAAATATATACTATGTATGGAGGTATTTCTTTGATTATAATTTTTTGTATGGTTTTTCTTTAAACAGACTCAAATATAAGCTCAACGACATATCCGAATTTCACATGTCCATATGGTGCTGGTTTTTTTAAGATAAAAACATCCTGTATATCAAAGAATCCTGAAAGATTATTTTATACATGTCCACTACCAGAGGTATATCATAATTTATCTTGAATAATATATATGTTTGGAATAAGATATAGGTTTGTATTACCCATTTACTGTTAATACATGATTGTAGGGCAATTGATGTTAGTTTTTTATGTGGTGTGATGAAATTCAAAAGATGATTATTAATAAATGCACGTGCGAGAAGACAATACAATGCTTGGAGGCTGAGGTCGAGAGGTTGAAGGAAAAACTCAATGAGTATCATATGATGATGAAATAAATGCGGCAAAAAATGTTTAATGGAGCGATAGATAGTTTGTTATTACTTTAAGATTTATCTTCGTTAGAGTTGACGGACTAAAAATATTGTAATGTTTTTTTTTCTGAATTTGGATATGGGGTGCAATGAATAGATCCCCCTTGTTTCAGTTCAAAAATATTAAGGTGATTGCAATATATTTTGTTTATTGAGTTGAAACAGCATAGTAAGCTCGATTCATCAGTCCTGTAATTGAGCACAAAGATGGACTGCATCGAACGTAAGTATGGTTAACTAGAATCATCATCACTGTAATTGAACACAAACTTTACTTGTGTACGACATAATTGTTTATTTTCTGCAAAAGATGTCATTGCGTTCAATACAAGTCCTGATTTACTCTCCATATCTAATTCAACGCAAGTATTTTTACTTATTTAATAATAACATGCAGTATTCACAGTACCCAATCACAATAGTCATATTAAAGACATCGATTATCTAAGCCATTGCATCTGATTACTAGTAACCTAACTTACACAACCATCCATTTGCAAGTAACCAGAATTTCAAAAGTCATTGTATCCAACTACAAGTCAACCAAAATAAGATCTCTCAATAAAGTGGAATATAGTTATTCTTGCTTGATTGGTTTCTTACAAGCTTTTCTATTTTGCCCAATCTGTTTTCATCTGCCACACTTTACGGTCTTTCGTTCTTTACCTTGTGATAAATTTTTTTTTTCTTTAGCCTTCCTGGTGGAGTCTTTCCCTTAGGTGGTAGCAATTGATCATCTTTAACTATATTATCTGGAATTTACCACTGATTTTTATCAAAAATGGGTAGATGGACTCTTCATACGTTGATCTATAATTATCCGCCCAATAATAGTGGGCACAGTATAAATATGGGTCCATCTTAAAATGTGAAATTCCAGCTTAAGTATGAGAGCATGGTATCATCATTACGTCAAATTTACGCAAGTGCAAGTTCTCCTGCTTAACATTAGGGGTGTGCATCGGTTCGAAACCGACCTATTTAGGCAAAACCCAAACCGATCCAACCTTGGTCGGTTTTGACGATTTTCAATCCGATCCAAACCGAACTAAGATTGGAATCCAATCCAATCCAATCCAATTAAAGTCGGTTTGGATTGGATTGGATGGTCGGTTTAGGCTTTGGACCATCTTCTTATTGGGTTCCCCCCCCCCGTTCTACTAGGACCTAGTTCAACCTTAAAAAATAATAATTGTCATCAAATCATTAGGCCTAAATAAGATTTTTAACTGATTTTGAGTCATCCTACAATATTGCAAAGGTTGTTGGTAGCAAGGATATATGAGGACATATGGTATATTTAATAAAATATTATATGTATATACATATGTTGGTTCGGTTCGGTTTAGGTCGGTTTTAAATTTACAAATCCGTCAACCGATCCAATCATGTCGTTTTTTTAAAAACTCAATCCGATCCGATCCATTGAGGGTGTCGAAACCGATCAAAATTGGTCGGTTTGGTTTGGTTTGGTCGGTTTGATCGGTTTGGATTGGATCCTGCACACCCCTACTTAACATAACTTGATCCTTATATTCTAATGATCTAACCATAAACTTATCATGATTAATAGGATGGCAAGCTGTTGCACGTGCACTTTCCATTTCATTACACAACTCCTTTTCAGCCCAAGCTGTAAGTTTTGTTGTCAATCCAGATGACATATTTCTACGCTTGAACCACATACCCTGAAGATTTAAGCAGAATTCCTCAATAAGCATAGTGATAGGATAATCTCTGACATCTTTCAGGACGTTGTTATAGCTTTTAGAAGTATTTGTTGTAATAATATTAAACCTTCTTTCTTAAAAGTATGACGTTGTCTACTTCTCTCTGTCAATCCCATTTAGCCATTCATAAGCATCACTATGCACATCTCTTATGGTTGCCATCATCTGATAAAAAATTATACGCCTAGTTGCCTTCGCAGCTGTATAAAAATAAGGATATAACCTGTTGAGTTTGAATTTGGCATACATATTTTATGCTATGTGGAATGCATAATAACCATAAAATACACGTGGGAAGACTTCAGGAACTTGGGTTAGCAAAGTCTTGTGTCGATCTGATATTATCACTAACCTCTCCATAGGACCTAAGGCATCCCGTAAGTGGGTCAGAAACCATCTCCAACTATGGTTGTTCTAAGATTCTCCAATTCCCAAAGCGATTGGAAATATATGATTATCACCGTCTAATATTGTCGCTGTAAATAATGTACCTTTATATTTGCCCTTAAGTTGTGTCCCATCAACTGTGATTATCGGCCGCAAGGTATTTCGTTGAAAACTACGTAGGCATGGGCCAAGAGCTAGAAAAAAACGTTTGAATCTTCCTCTTTCTTATAAAATTTTTATAATTGTTCCGAGATTTTTTTTCTTTAGCTCGTGACAGTATGTCGGAAGCTGCTTGTATGATTCCTCATATGACCCTCTCAGCCGTTTTATAGCAATCTCCTTTGCCTTTCATGCCTTCTTACACCAATCTTTTTTTGCACATCACATATAATTGCCTTCGGAGCATATGATACGTTTCCCTCTAGTCGATGCTTTATAAACTCACTTATTAGATCACTTGTAGCTTGCTGATGATCTTCACTGTGTTTTGCCTTCGAGCATTTGTGTTCACTCTTTAGGGACTTAATCTGTAATATTGCAGTCCCCTTAAGCCTAGATGTATGCAATCTTCATGTAAGTTTTCACCTTTGCATATGATAATATATCTTTTTGGAGTGGAATCTAAAGCCTTATACTCAAAATTTGAATATAAAACATACTTATTTAACGCCTTAATCATGCTTCCCTTGTTCTTAAACATCTGATAGAGGTGGATTTCATGGTAATCATCCTTCATTTGTATATCGGTCGAAAATTCCTTCTGAACATATATATCTTCGAACCCTGCTAGTGAATCAGATGTTATCGGTTGCTCAATCTTTGCCAGTTCTAGTGCTGATTGCTCAATCTCAATATTTTATATCCAACTATAATTTTCAATATATATCGAATCATTTGTGGTACAAGTCTTGCAAACAAAATGAAAATGGTAAGTTGGAGCATAGAAACATATTTAGACCTTCATAATAGCATAAAGCTATCATGACCTGAAGGCTGACGATGATGGCATTGGGGCTTTACTCCGGGATTTAGTATTTGTATATGTGTCTTTTGGATGCAATTTTGTATCAACTAATAGGTTTTTCACAACAACTGGATTATTCTTAATAACATCAACAAGTAATGTGTTTAGTACATCACAACAATCGCTAGGAACGACATTTAGATCTATATCCAAGTGGTGATCATAAGATATAATCGGCCCATGTGTCACACCTTCATAAGAAAACCTATAATTATATGAACCATGTATCATAATTTGAAAAATATAGTTCATCTTGATTATTTGAAAGTAGAAGGTATAATAATGTACCTTTTCTCTTCCATTGCAAGGTCATCGATGGCTCGATCATCCATGGTAGTGTCATAAATGAGACTATCATTTGAAGATTCCTTCGCAATGATATTAGGCTTAATATAATGATTGTATTTATGAGTACTTGTATCTTTAGAAGTTCCAGCAATGTTAGTAGTAAATATATATGCTGAATCTTTCAAATATTCTTCTGAATCTTCTATCTTAACAATTGAAGAAATAGAAAAAGCATGAGACCGAGAAACTTTATAGCCTTCCTTTTTTTTCTTTCGTCTATTTTTGTAACGCCCCGATATTTTACGGATTAATTCAACCCGTATAATACCGGGGTGTTAGGAATAAAAACTTGATATAAATAAATTCTATCAAATATGGAAATTACTGAGCCAATCTATTAAAACATCATTGTTTCATACAATTTATCGAAATCGAAAGCCTAAAGCTAAGACTTTCCACATTGACACATCATAATCCAGCTCCGTCATCATCGTAGAAAGGGGTGTAGAGTGGGTCCTCAACTCCTTCTGGGTCATTTCCCGACCGCTCCTCATCTTCATCAAGTCCTGTAGGATTGGTCTCTAAAGGATGTACAACATCTGTAGGGGGGTGAGTCCAAACCACTGACTCACCTCATGACATAGTTTATTTCATGCTAAATATTTGTATTGATAAACAGTAGACATAACTATGAAATGTAAATAATAGAAAACATGCATCACCCGATTCCCTTTTTGGCCCTTCCGGCCAGGATAGGAATCTCAATCCTTACCTGGGTACTTTTAGTCCGCAACAAGGCTAGCCCCACACCTAGGTACTTTTAGTCCTCAGACTAGGCTAGCCCCACACCTAGGTACTTTTAGGCCGTAGCCAGGGCTAGACCCACACCCAGGTGCTTTCTGGCCTCAGCCAGGGCTATACCCATACCCAGGTACTTTTTGGCCTCAGTCAGGGCTAGCCCCACACCCAAACAAGTGATCACGTACTTCACAATTTACTACCCCATAGCAATTTACCGATAATCTATAGCAGATATTTAGCATGAACAAACTTGGTTAAAATCTCCTACCTGAACCGTTGCAAACTCTTACTTCTGGTGAGGAAGCCTTAGCACGCTCAAAACCTGAAAATATGTTACTAATAATTTGTTAGTTTTTCTCTAAATTTTCTAGGATTTTTCCAAAATATTTTTCGATGTGAACTAATGGGTTTTTCTCTTTTAGGGGTATTTTTGTAATTTCAAAAATACCTTAAATCTATACTGGTGTGTAGATCTTTTCATTACGAACCCGTGGCCACAAACGGAACTAAATTCTGAGTTCGTTTGCTCCCGGTACGGCCAAAACAGTTGGCTTATAGCGGATTTTTATCTGGGTCTGCCCTTAGTAAAAACAGTACAGTTGTCTTTAGTAATGAGGTTTCAGTTACAAAATTTAGAGTCGTTCTATCATTTTGAATTTTAAACTAAATGGGCCTGGCCCATTCCTTAATGGGCTTCAGCCCATAAATCATAATGGGTTTTAAATGGGTCTATTGGGCTTCAGCCCACCATAATTATTAATAAAAAAAACTAACCGGAGGGGTTTTTTTTTTGGGAGGCGGCGACCGGCGGCGGCGGCAGTCGCCGGCGGCGGTCGCCGGCGGTGAACAGTCGGCCGGCGGCGGGTGGTCGACCGACGGCGGCGGTCGGCTGGCGGCGGGCGGCGGTCGGTGGGTGGTGGTTGTCGAGGGGAGGGGAGAGGGTAAGGCACGGTTCTCGAGGCGGGCTGGAGTAGAAATCTCTTGTGAAGGGGGAGGGGGTTTTATAGTAGTTTTTGGGAATTCTAAAAGTCACAGGGTCTTTATTGCAAATCGGCCATTTAGTGCGTATCGCGGCTGTACCCGTCCGATCGGAAACGAAGGGTCGCTGGTTTCGGTTACATCTGCGCGTCTCTTCCCGTCCGATCGGAAACGAAAGGTCACCGGCTGTTGGTCTCCCCAATAGTTTGTATAACAATTATATTAGTTGTTTCTAATACAGAAACACACTACTGGTCTTTTGGTTAGAGTAAAAACTTTAAAATTCAAGTGAAGAGATCATAGGTTCGAATCCTTCTATAGCCTATATATATATATATATATTTTTTCCTCTAATTTTTAAATACTCTAAATGCGTCCAAAACGTAAAAGTGTGTATAGGTTTTTTGATCGTCTCGACGAGACAAACGCAATGGTGCCGTCCGATATCTATTTTGAATTTTCTATAAAATTTTTCTTATAATGACCTTTAAATTATTAATAAATTTTGGGTTGTTACAATTTTTCTCTTACAAGTAGATATTGGAATAGAAACATATTTGGAGCCTTTACGGTTTCTTGTTACTAGTTATGGGATATTAGACATCACATTGCATATATTGTAGGCAATAAACGTGCATACATCATTGTTATCCACAATATCTATAGGCGGACAAAGGATCGTACTTGGATACAAAGCTTTGAGAGAAATGTCATATTCTTCGACGTCAGACTTTGTAATCTGATAGATTTTCTAAATGAGTTGGTTATAGTCGCTTGATGAAGATAAAAGAAAAGTTTTGGATATTCCCCCCTGGTGCTGGTATTTATTTTTGACTTGAATGGATTCTCCATCATAGATAAATAAAACCGGTAATGGTGAATCCATACTTGAAATGATAAGTGAATGAAACTGGCATAAAGCGCAATATATTAATTTTCGTAATAGTTAACGCAAGTCCCTAACATAAATAATTTAGCTGTATGTAAGTATCTATTTTAAATCTAGCGTCCAATGCATATATACTTATGTTATAAAGAAGAAGTTCAATAATAATGATCTTGTATCCAACACAATATTATTGAGTTGATCATTGTGTTCACTATTTCAAAATCTTTATCATGGAAGAGAGAAAAAATATAAGCCCTCTTACCGTCCATATTAGTGGGTTCCATATAGATGGGATTAGAGTTTAGTATTTTATACCTTTGTGTAGGTGAGGAGATGATTTGAGATCCAAGAATCTGACAAGATATGTGAGTGATTTGAGTTCCGATGAGTGATATGTGTCTTGTGGTAAATTTACATGATAAAACATGATCCCGACAACCATCCAACCACTTCGGAACAAAGAAGAAACATAAAATGCATTGAGGGAAGATGAGATTTCAGAATCTTTATTATGGGAAAAAAAAGAAAAAAATGCAAACCCTCTTACCGTACACATTAGTGGGTTACATGTAGGTGGGATTAGAGTTTAGTAATTTATTCCATTACGTAGGTAAAGAGATGATTTGAGATCCAAGAATCTGACGAGATCAGGTGAGTGATTTGAGCTCTAGCAAGTGATATATGTGGCTTGTGGTAAATTCACACGATGAAAACCGATCCCAACAACCATCCAACCACTTTGGAACGAAGAGAAAACATAAAATATTTTGAGTAAAGATGAGCTACCACCAATGGGGAAAAGATTGAAGCCGGGATAGAGGAGAGACTCACCTGCGGTCTCAAAGGGGGAGAGATGATGCGGGACAAATAAAAGAATGGGTAAAAAAACCCTTTCTTCAGATCAACCACTTTGGAATGAAGAAAAAACAGAAAAAATCTTGAGGAAAGATGAGCAACTACTAATAGGGGCAAGATTGAAGCCGGTATAGAGGAGAGACTCAACTGTGGTCTCAAAGGGGGAGAGATAAGGCAGGAGAAATGAAAGAACGGGTAAACAAACCCCTTTCTTCATATTGATGTCATATTTTATCAATTATATTTGAAAGTAAGGGTATTTTTGTCCTAATAAATATAGGTAAGCATAAAAGTCACGGTTTAGGGTTGCTGCAGTAGTTTGGGTAATTGGTTAAACCTGGTGCTCAATTTTGGAAAAAACCTCTCCCCCCTTTGAGACCGTAGGTAAGTCTCTCCTCTATCTTGGCTTCAATCTTTCCCCCAAACTACTGCACCAGCCCTAAACCGTGACTTTTATGCTCACCTATATTTATTACGATAAAAATACCCTTACTTTCAAATATAATTTTTAAAATATACCATCAATCTAAAGAAAGGGGTTCTTTTACCCGTTCTTTCATTTCTCCCGCCTTATCTCTCCCCCTTTGAGACTGCTGGTGAGTCTGTCCTCCATCCCGGCTTCAATCTTTCCCCTATTGGTGGTCGCTCATTTTTCCTCAAGGCACTTTGTTTTTTCTTCATTCCAAAGTGGTTGATCTAAAGAAAGGGTTTTTTTTACCCGTTCTTTCATTTGTTCCATCTCATCTCTTCCCCATTGAGATCGCAGGTGAGTCTCTCCTTTATCTCGGCTTCAATCTTTCCCCTATTGGTGGTTGCTCATCTTCCCTCAAGATATTTTTTGTTTTTTCTTCATTCCAAAGTGGTGGGATAGTTGTTGGGATCGGTTTTCATCGTGTGAAGTTACCACAAGCCACATATATCACTTGTTGGAACTCAAATCACTCACCTGATCTCATCAAATTCTTGGATCTCAAATCATCTCCTCACCTACGTAAAGGTATAAATTAATTTCAGCAAAGTGCTGGAGAATATCTTATGCAAGTCTATCTCATGTAATACACAACTTTAAATGCGTCGAACTCAAGTAAACTTGTGTCGAACGCAAATAATACTGCAATAGACCTATTGATTTTGTACATAAATTTACTTGCATTAGAACTCAATTTTAAGAAAATATTTTTATGTTCGATGCAAGTATGACTTCCGGTCTGAAATATATAACAAAATTGTTTGACAATAGGATGAAAGCCAATTTCAAAAAATACAATAATATTTTTTTAAATTAATTTTAGTATTGAAAATTAAAAACCCTAATTAATTAATCATCAACAATATCATGTTCACATCTTTATAATATCTGAAACCTATTTTTTCGAAGCCCTAAGTAGTTACCAAATCGAAGAAACCTCAAATAACCATTTTATTCAAGATTTTAGAGTATAAAATTTAATTTATAACAATTTCACCCATGATTTAGGGTTTAGGGTAAGAAAAAACAAATTTTCTTGTTAAATCGTGTTTTAGGGTTCGAAGATTTACCTTTTAAGGCTTTGCACGACCGTGAATGAAGATTCCAACGACTTCAGACGATCTTCTGACGATCTCCGGCCAAGGAAGAGTGCCGACGATCTCCGACCAGGGAAGAGTGCCGACAATGAGGTACATGGGCCGCAGGTGGAGTTTGGGAGGTCGCGGAGGGAAGAAATGTTCAGTTTCTTTACCTTTTGACTAAAGGGCAAAAGGGTCTCTAAAAGTCCTAAATGCCTTATGTAAATTCTTTGGCATATGTCTGAGACCATAAAAGTCACGATTTAGGATTCTGCAGTAGTTTGGGTAATTGGTCAAACCTGGTGCTCATTTTGGGAAAAACCTCAGCAAACTATGTATTATTTAGGCCGTAGTCATATATAAATATATAAGGATATGTAAAAATATAAGTAATCTAACATGTAGCCGTGTGTGACCAAGTGTGTAGCCACATGTAACCTACAATATATATACTAACACCCCTCCTCAAACTCACGGTGGGTAAAACACTGAGAGTTTACTAATAGAAAATCGAAAGCGGGGCAAAGGGTGTGACTTTGTGAATAAGTCAGCAAGTTGATCTGTAAAGGAGACATAGGGAAGAGATATAGTCTCAGCTTTATAAATCTCTCTAGAGAAGTAGCAGTCGAGCTTGATGTATTTCATCCTCTCATGAAAGACCGGATAGCTGACAATCTATATAACACTCTTTTTATCACAATGGAGGGCTGTAGGATCAGAAATCTGAACACCTAGATCACCAAGAAGTAGTCTAAGGTGAATAATCTCCTTAGTGGTAGTAGCCATGGCCCTAAACTCTACCTCAATACTGGAGAGAGACAATCTTCTGCTTCTTGCTCTTCTAGGAGATAAGAGAGTTTCCTAGAAACAGGCAATATCCAGTAGTCGATCGGCGAGTAGACGGGCCACCAGTCCAGTCAGCATCTGAATAGGCACGACGAATCAGAATAGAGTTCGAGAAGAAAAGAAGCGATCGAGTGATGGCTCCACAAAGATATCGAAGAGTCGGTAGAAAAGTACCATAGTGAGTGGAGCGAGGTGTATCCACAAACTAACTAAGGATGCTGATAGCATAAGCAATATCAGGCCGAGAGATGCAAAGATAGACCAACTAACCAACAAGCTCTATGTATATTGTAGGATAAGGAAGAGGCTCTCTATCTGTAAGTCGAAGCTTCTCATGCAGCTCGAGAGGTGTGTTAACAATCCGAGAATCTGAAAGAACAGCCCGTCAAAGAATATCGACAATGTACTTCTGTTGTGAGAGCATAATCCTTCGCTTACCCTGAGCAACCTCCAAGCCTAAAAAGTAACACAGATGACCAAGATCCTTTATCTGAAACTGGCTCCAAAGATGATGATGAAGAGAAGCTATAGCTCCTGAATCATCACCTGTGAAGATTATATCATCCACATAAAAGAATAATAATGACCCGGCCATGGGAGGAGGTCCTCACGAATATAGAGTGATTATAGAAGCTCTCAACAAAGCTGATCTCAGTAACTGCTTGACAAAAATATTCAAACTAGGCACAAGGGGCCTGTTTGAGGCCGTATATGGCCCGACGGAGATGACAAACATGCTAACGAAGAGTGCTGAAACCTGAAAGGGGTTGTATGTACATGACCTCTGAAAGATCACCATGAAGAAAGGCATTCTTCATATTCATCTGAAGTAGAGGCCAACATTGAATAGCAGCAACAGCTAAAAGAGTCTGAATGGTGGTCATCTGTGCCACCTGAGCAAAGGTCTATTCATAGTCAATCCTATACTCTTGAGTGAAATCTAGAGCAACAAGACATGCCTTATACCGATCAATGGAGCTATCAGGGCGTTGCTTGACTTTGAAGACCCACTTGTAACTAATAGGCTCAACTTCTGCAAGCAAAGGGATAACCTCTAACGTCCGAGTCTACTCAAAGGCCCGAAATTCATTGGCCACGACCTGCCGCTATACAGGGTACTACAATGCCTCTCGATAGGACTTGGGCTCTCTATTAGTGTGAAGGGCAGTGATAAGCATGAAACTCAGGCGAGTAAGCGATGACTGCAGCAAAGTCAAAATGATCAGGGGAGTAGCCAAAGTTGTCAGGTAGACGATGCTCGCTTTGGGGGTAGCGATGAGGAGTGCGCGGATCCACATCCGGTAGAGACAGACTGCTCGAGGTAGACGAGGTACCAGAGGAGTCATTCCTAGAGTCAGGTGAAACAGAGAAAGAAGGAGACACCGGAGAAACACTACCCAATGATTATGGAAGAGAAGGACTCAAGCTATGTGGAACCACAACAATACCAGGAGGTAAGGGATCAAATACCGATACAGGAGGAGTGGCATGAAAAGGAGAGGGGGAAGCGAGAGGAGGAGGCACTAAAGAAAGAGTTGAATGAACCACAAGGAAGGTGAGATCCGAAGACTCGGTAGAGTAGTAGGGAACATTCTCGACAAAGGAGACATAACAAGTAATACAAAGACAACAACCCAAGGGATCATAACAACGATACCCCTTGTGCTCAGAGCTAATCCCCAAAAGGACGCATTTGGCTGATCGGGCTGAGAGATTATTGCGCTCATAGAGAGGCAGAAGAACAAAACAAGTGCATCCAAAGATACGAAGCATGCTATAGTCCGGAGGGGAAGAATATAATTTCTTATGAGGAGACATACCAGAGAGAACAGAGGAAGGGGTGATATTGATGAGATTGACTGAGGTCAGTATGGCCTCGGCCTAGAAAATGCGAGGAACAGACGAATAGAAAAGCAGAGCCCGAGCAGTTTCTAAGATGTGACGATGTTTTTTCTCAGCAACCCCATTTTTTTCGTGAGTTTGAGAACATGATTATTGGAAAAGAGTCCTATGGTATTGAAGGATAGATCGTATTGTGAAAGAGATATATTCTCGAGCACAATCAGACCTAAATATTTTGATGCACGCATTGAACTGAGTATGTATCATGACTGTAAAGGTCTGAAAACCTTAAGGAGGTTTGATCACTAATGAAGGAGGTAGACACATGTAAAGTGAGAATAATTATTTATAAAACTAACATAGTAAAGATAATCATTCATAGAAGATAAAAGTGCGGGGCCCCAGATATCTGAATGTACAAGATGAAATGGTCAACAAGACTGAGACGAATTGGAAGAAAAGGGGCTAGTGGAGTGTTTAGCCAACTTACAGCCCAGACAAAAAGAAAGCCTAACAAAGGAACCTCGACCTAAAGCTCCATATTAAAAAAGAATTTTAAGCTGAGGTTTGGACATATGACCTAACCTCCTATTGCATAGATCGACATCGAAAGAGATATCACTGCAAAAAAACTGAAGTAAAGATAGCAGGTAGATGAAGATACTCCAGATGGTATAGCCCACCTGCCCTATGAGTAGTCCTCTGGCCCGATCCTAGATCCTGTACAATACAAGAAGAGAAAGAAAAAGTGACTATCAGACCAGAATCACACAGGCTGCTGATAGAAATTAAATTCATACAGAGCTGGGGGGCATGTAGAACAAAGAAGAGAGATAGGTAATCGACCTGAAGGGTCAGAAGTGGTAGTGATGGATCTAGTCTGCGTGATGGGTAAACGAGAACCATCGACGGTATGAATCAGGGGAATACAGGAGGCAGGAAAGCAAGAAGTAAAGACAGAGTGATCGGGGGTCATGTGGTGAGAGGCCCCATAGTCCATAATCCAAGGTGCAGAGGTACCCAAGGTGATAACAAAGGCAGAGGGACCAGAAGGGCCAGAGGCAGGCTGCTGAAAGAGCTGCTCAAGACGCATCTCAAGACGCTGAAGGCAATCTATTGCTGAAGTATCGACAGTGATGGCTCCAGCAATTGTAGCAGTGGGTTCACTACGACTAGAGGGTCCGACACGCTTTTCTAGATAAAGCTACCAATAGAAGTCGATCGTGTGCCTTGGCTTGCTATAGTGAGTGCACCATCGAGTGTCAGGTGTGCCAGAGGGATGAAAAAGGCCACGAGAAGATATAGTAGTAGTGACTCGAGGGGATGGAGCAGCAGCGAGAATACCCTTAAAGCTAGAGGGTATAAGGGTCCAACGAGCTGCGATGGTACAAAGACGAGTCTCTTCAGTAATAAGCTCATCTACAGCCGCATCTAGACGAGGATGGGATCCCGATAGATCAGTTATCTTCTGAGGGAAGAAAATTCAGGACAAAGAGCCATCAGAAACTGATAAAGCTAGCGCCGCTCCCGAAAGTACTGTAGTTCACACCAGGAGGAACTAACTTTAGACACCTCCAGTAAAGTAGGCTCTACAGCCTGGAGCTCGCGCCAATAGCCACTCATAAGATTATAAAATTACTGAATGGTCTGCTCCCCTTGCTGGGTAGACTGGGCCTGAGATAGAAGTTGATACTCACGAGCCCTACTCTGCTCCACGAAGCGCTCTATAAGATGAGCCCAGAGCTCTGCCACAGTCGGAAAGGTAACAAGATCGGACCAAAGCGAATGATCAATAGAGGCAGCTAAGATGGCCAGGACACGGCGGTTATGAACACTCCATATGTCAAATGGCCCTGTTCCAGAAGGAGCAGGTGTAGAGCCATCAAAATGCCCATACAGGGCACGACTGTCAAACATGCTCCTGACGGTGACAGATCATGTAGTCCAATCAGCTATCGTGGTAAAAGGGAAGTCCGTGGAGACAAGGAGGAAGTCCCTCGTCTGCACAAACATCGTCAAAAACTACAAAGGAGTTATCTAAGACAACCCAGTGGGAGCCGTCGAGGATGCGGATGAAGTCGTCATGACCAACAAACAAAGAGGAGCCGGAGGTGGGTGCTCAAGAAATCACAAAGAGGAGCCGGATTTCTATGCACCTATCAGATCTCATAAAGTAAGGCGGGATGGGAGAATTAGGGGCCGCTTATAGGGGGCTGCGCACATATAATAGTAGGGGGCACATGAAGCAGCAGAGGGGGCCGCTCAGGATTTCAAAGGGCCACTCATAGGGGACATACGAAGGAGAAAAGGGGAGCTCGAGATTTCAAGGGGGGGCACAGGAGGAGGGCCGCTTAGGATTTTAATAAGGGCACATGAGGAAGGTCGCTCGGGATTGCATAGGGACACTCACAAGGGACACATGAAGTTGTAGGGGGTGCTCAGGACTTCAACAAGGGGGCCGCTCGGGATTTTAATAGAGGGGGCCGCTCGGGATTTCATAGGGGACAACCAATCATGCTGGCACAGGAGTTGCAGAGGATCACAGTAGGGACACACAAGAAGGAGGGCCACTCGAGATTGCAACAGGGATGGCACGGGATCGCGAGTAGGAGATTGCAGGGGAGGGGACACACAAGGTAATGAGCAGAGCAGAGCATCAGGGATGACACATCGCAACCGGCTTTGATACCATGTGACGATGAGGGAGAGAGGGAATAGAGAGACTGCTAGGGCTTTTGGGAGAATGAGCAAACTATGAATTAGGCCGTAGCCATATATAAATATTCAAGGATGTGTAAATCCATAAATAACCTAGCGTGTAGCCGTGTGTGACCTAGCGTGTAGCCACATGTAACCTACAATATACATACTAACACCTTATATGGGGACCTAATGTGAAGTGAGACTTGTTCGCTTCCTTATCGCAAGTCAAAACTTGTTATTGAAAACTTTATTCTACAAAGAAGATAACTCTGGATCCATTGTCATATTCGATGGAGATTGGATCGAACATACATGTCACCATGGGACTGGATGTCGCGTATGTGAGAGAGATGGTGTGCATGAGAGATGTCAATACATGATCCTTTCACTCCTTATCCTAGTTCTCTTTTTGGATCCTTATAGATGATGGGATGGGTCTGAGAGATAATGACGTTAGGGTTGGAGGGGAGAACTATGCATGGATATTAATAGATACGAGCATCTACTCAATCCATCGCGGATATTATGGCTAATCGATTCAACCAACTAGAGCTCTACACATGTAGGCTCATCCCACACTCTAATTGAACCGAACTCTTTGGCATAGATACGACTTGAGATAGTCCGACCTTGCCAAAACATAATCACACCGGATAGGGTCTACGACATTGGTCAATCCTTTTAGACAGTGTACATAACTTATGTAATCAATATAGGTCCACTTTATGGGATAAATTGTAACAATATCTCACTTGTGTCAAATGAGTTATACCAAATATAGATTATATAAACTTTAAGACATCAAACATTAATCATTAAAAAGACCAACGTCTCCAAATAATATGATTCATCAAAGATGCTAGTACTTTTTTCGGTTAATATATTTTATGGCTATTTTTTATGTCTGTTAATTTGTATTGTAAGCATCCTCACACGTCTCGTCATGCAAATGCCCATTTAGATCCGACGCTGATTTTTTTGAGCATTTTTGTAGTGTGAATGTTCAAAGACAACTCATTGTCTTATACATGTGCTTTTGTTGCCATGTATGTTACACTATTTAAAATGTTTGTTTTGGAGCATGTTTTAGGACAACGCTAAAGCAAACATAATATTTTGGTTCATTTTGGGCAAATGATTTTTTTAGAGATATAATAAAAGCAAAATAAAAATTTACGGATAATATTATATATATTTGTATAGGGATCGTGGCCGCATTTTTATTAGCAAAGCACTTGCTGGTTCTTTGGTACCGATTTAAGGTATGGATGTATCAATCATGAAGCCTACAATATTATGCCATTTAAAGATGGATGAAGATGTATACATCTTTAGGCCTATTTGTTTCAATATCTATATAACAAGGGAATGGGGTTTTGTGCTGACTAGGACAATATGGAACCAAAGGTTTTGTGCTGACTAGGACAATATGGAACCAAATGTTGACTAGACAAAAAAAAACAAACTGATTATACAAAAAATTTCCACTCTCAAGCGCACGATCATCACAAACATTCCACTCGATCACGCCTTCCCCGTGTGAAATCACAGCCGACCAATCTCGATCATAAGTAGAGCAATCTCTCTCACGCACTCGATCACAACCGTTCCGTGCGATCGAGTCCCCCATATCCCGTCGCCCCTCTTTCATTCCCCTCATAATCCCGAGCCCCCAAATCCCGTTCCGCGCAATCGTCCCCCTCAAATCCCGTCACCCCTCTTTATTTTCCCCTCAAAATCCTGCCCCGCCCGCTCTTCACGCCCTCCTTCCCCAGATCGCGAGGTGATCTCTCCCCTCATCGCGTCGCCGGCCTCTCACGCCCCCCTCTTCCCTAGATCAGACCCCCAAATCCCGTCACCCCTCTTTCGTTTCCCCTCAAAATCCTGAGCGGCATGATCGCCCCACTCCTCTTCCCCTCACCAAGCATCTATCGGCACAATCCTAGAGAGAGAGAGAGAGAGAGAGAGAGAGAGCGGGGAGGGGAGGGAACTCCACAAATCATGCAGACCGAGCACCCAGCCCTCTCTCCCGTCCCGGCCGCGATCTATCTGTCTCTCATTCTTCACCCTGAATTACTCCCCGTTTGCCTATCACTCCCCGTTTACAGTATTTTTTTGAATATTCTCAGCCGCCGTTGGCCCTCAACCCTCCCTCGGATCATCCATAGGCTCTCTCTCTCTCTCTCTCTATTTCTCTCTCTCTCCCTCCTCCAGTGGGTTTTGATTGTTCTCGAAAAAAATATATATGGGTTTTCATTGTTTTGAACATAGATTTAGATTTGGGTTTTGATTGTTCTGGCAAAAAAATTCAATGGATTTTGATCAGAGAGTAGCTTATTGTGGTCTCCATTTTTTATTTTTGTCAAATTAATTTTTCATATTTTTTTATTACTCAGTTTCCTTCTTTGGTTTTAATTGTTCCTCTAATTAGGTTTTATTGTTCAATTTCCTTCTTGGGTTTTTAGCATAGATTTAGATATGAGTTTCGATTGCTCTGGCAAAAAAATTTAATGGGTTTTGATTAGAGTGTAACTGATTATGTTCATTTTTTTTTATTGGGTTTTATTCTTCAGTTTCCTTCTTGGCTTTTTAGTATAGCTTTATATTTGGGCTTTGATTGTTATGGCAAAAAATTTAAATGGATTTGGATCATAGAGTAGTTACTGGTGTTTCTTTTTTTTTTTTTTTCAATAGAATTCTGTAAAGATATTTTTAAATTTTTCAGTCTCCTTGCGCTTTGATTGTTCATCTGATATTTTTTTTCCACCTTTGTTTTTTTTGTTCCTCGGTTATATGCTCATGTTGACTGTCCCTCCTTTTTTTTTTCTTCTTAGATTTAAGGATTTATTAATCTCAAGAACAAAACCTTAATTTCAACATAAATCATTAAGCCCGTTTAGCACTTTCAAATATCAAGAACAAACTAATTGTGTGGCTTTTTAGCATAGATTTATATTTGGGTTTTGATTGTTATGGCAAAAATTTTCAATGGGTTTGGATCATAGAGTAGTTTGCTGGTGTTTCATCTTTTTTTTTTTGTCAATAGAATTGTGCAAAGTTTTTTTTTTATTTTTCAGTCTCCGTGGGCTTTGATTGTTCATCTAATATTTTTTTTTCCACCTTGGTTTTTTTTGTTCCTCGGTTATATGCTCATGCTAATTGTGTAGCATACATTTATATTTGGGTTTTGATTGTTATGGCAAAAAATTTCAATGGGTTTGGATCATAGAGCAGTTGCTGTTGTTTCATCTTTTTCTTTTTGTCAATAGAATTCTACAAAGTTTTTTTTTAATTGGGACCTGACAGTTGGTATGGCCAAGAAAAATCCTCGAAGCTCCTTACCTTAAAGACCCCTGCAATCTGAGAACCATGCAAACCGGGCTCGACTCCGCTCCACTAACAAAATCGGGCAGTTATTGGCCTGTAGCGCCCAGGTCATGCGATGCGGAATCAACGCCCGTGATTTGTGCCCTGCCCGCTGATGACCAAAGTGCAGTTGCACATCACAGCAGCTGCTTTTATATCGCATGCGGCTGAGTGCTAATGGCCGATCGATTTGTGCCCTGCCCGCTGGTGACCAAAGTGCTATTGTCGTTTCCTGAGAATGTTCTATTTATTTATTTTTTCTTTATCCTGTCAAGAAAGTTTGCAAATGTCAGTGGCCAGGTCACTACAATGTTAAGTGTGGCGCGATGTCCCCACATTGCTATGTGGTAAGGCGTCCCCACATTGCTATGGTATGATATTTGGCTGATTACCTGTGTTTGTTACACACTTTTGTATGCAAGTAAACATAATGGTCTCGATTATTATTTCGGTTTCTTCACGATCAATTCAAGTTGGGTCAATTACATCCAATGGTCTTGATAATGGGACTAACCAGATCCTAAATTCTGCAGTTCGACACCAATCAGCCCATTTATGGAAACTTCACTTAATGAAATATCTGCACGTTCGACACCACTTAACTAAACGTGGCTAGAACCTAAACCCGTACCCGACCCGTTTAAAAACGGGTAGACCCGCTAAGACCCAGTAAGATCCGTTTAAATATTTATTTTTTTATTTTTTTTAATTTTATTTTTCATTGCAACTCATCATCATGGGTGTCTGTATCACAGGCGTCTATTGAACCCATCGCACACTATGATCGGATGCTGGGTAGATCATTGGAGAGCCAATCACATCTGTTTCTTTACCTGCTGATTCGGACAGAGTGCGATGCACGGGTCGGGTATGGGTGCAACGGACGGCTGTGACTTGGGGTACATATAAATGGTGTAGAAGATTTGGATTGGGGGGTTGGGGGGTGGGGCGGTGGTTGCCCGCTTCGTGCCAATGGAGGGTGTCGTGCCGCCGAAGACGGCCCGACAGGTGTATTGCCGCCAAAGGCGGCCTGCTGCAGAGCCGATGGCCAAGTTGTTGTTGTCGCACCGAAGGCTCCCGCTTCGTGCCAATCGGCACGGACATGCTGAAGGCAGTCAAGTGTGTTATCATCGCATACGACGGTGGGGGTGGTGATACCCGGGGGGTGTTTTGCCGCCGAAGGCGGCCCGCTGCATTACTGACAGGTGTGTTGCCGCTGAAGGTGGCCCGCTGCAGTGCCGCTGTTTTGCCGCCGAAGGCGGCCCGCTGCAGTGCCGACAGGCACGGGCATGCCCTATTCCTAATAAGCTACCCAAGATGGTTTGTTCAGTAGACAAATATAACCATGCACTTTATGGTACAATCATATTTCTTCTCAAACATCAAGAAAGGTTGTTTGCAGTGTCAGACTGTCTATTAACCGATGAAGTGCTTCCAACTCCTAAAAAACGTCGCAAAACAGTGCCTCATAAAAAGCATTGCAAAACAGTTTCTCTTAAAAAATGTGTCACAAATATCGACATATGTAAGTTTTACTTTTTTTTATTTGTTTTTAATTATAATAGTCTAGGACTAATAATATTTATAATTTTACTATATAGGGACAGATGTTCGAAAAATCGACTACCTCACTAAGAGGGTAGGTGTGTTGGGTTGCGGCAATTAACAGTTCATACGAGAGGTTGTAGATGATCTCAAGAAAATGAAATGGATAAATCTTCTTCTTGTATTCCCAAAATCAAACAATATATGAGGAACAAAAAGAGAAAATATCGTAACGAGTTGGTTACGAACTGCATGCTGAAAATTATCGATAGGTTATGCCCACTTGAAGTGTGAGACACCTGTAATTTTATGGTGGTTGAATTAGAAGATAGTAAACATTTGTTTAAGAGATTAAATAGAAGCAAAAACATGTATAAAGTAGGTTGCAGGTTGACATGTGCATGTGCAATCCTTGAACAGTGAAACCCAACAGACTCGAGAGAAAGAACTATCAAGCTTGCATGAGTTGCTGTGATCTGTACGGCTAAGAATGACTTTTTTTGTGGTTCACATATAGTCATCCATTTCTTTCCAAAAGACTTAAGTATGCATCAAAGTTTTGAGAAGTACTTAAGAATTGAACTATAGAAGCATAAGAGAGTTAAGGTTCACAAATAGAATCAGCTAAAGGAGAATCAACAGCTTCCTAACAACATATGACTATTCTGATACATTCCAAAAAAACAGATAGTGGTCTGGATTAATGCATGCAAGAGGTATTTTACTATTCCTATTCACTTTCTGCTGCATACTGGCTAAATCGGATGTCCTGATTTTTTAGTTTAATTTCTCTTTGTGTTAATGGTTAGAACAAACATGTCTAAAGATTGTAGGACAATGTAAGGTTGTAGATTTTTTTATATATCATTTGTTTATAATACATGTATATCTAGGTTGTGATTTTTTTTTTTCTGTATTAGTAACTTTATTATCCTATCATCATAGGGATTATACCTAATTATGATCATAAATTTATTGTATTCATATAAATCAATATTTGCATAGTAGTAGTTTTATTTATGATGATTTTTTTTTTAATTTATCAGCACAAGAACTTTTATAATATATGATGTTTATTGTATATGATGTCAACACTTCTGCCTCTATATTTAGGTGTATGGTTCATTCTCTGATTGGTACTTGACAATGTTCTATTCAACATATCAAATGTTTAAAGGATACCATTATAATATATAATGTTACATATGCCATATTTCTTTACATTCTTTGAATTTATTAGTTCTATACACACATTGTTCAATCTTGGACTTTGATAACTTTTCGGTTATATTATTTTTATGGTTATTATTGATGTTTATTTGTATTGTAAGTATCCTCACTTATTTTATCATGTAAATATCCATTTGGATCTGATGCTGATTTTTTTAAGTATTTTTATAGTGTGAACGTTCAAAGACAGCTCATTGTCTTATATATGTGCTTTTGTTGTCATACATGCTATACTATTTAAAATATTTATTTTGGAGCATGTTTAGGACAACGTTAAAGTAAATATGATATTTTGGTTCATTTTGGATAAATAATCTCTTTAGAGATGTAAGAAAAGCAAAAAAAAAAATTTATGGATAATATTATATATATTTGTTTAGGAATCGTGACCACATTCATATTATCAAAGCACTTGCTAGTTCTTGGGTTCTGATTAAAGGTGTCGATGCATCAATTATAAAGCCCATAACATTATATCATTTAGAGATAGATGAAGATGTATATATCTTTAGGCCCTTTTATTTCAATACTTTTAGTGAACTACACAAGATGGTTTGTTTAGAAGACAAATGTAATCATGTACTTCATGATACAATCATATTTCTTCTCAAACATCAAGAATGATTGTTTATAATAATAGACGACCTATTAACTAATGAAGTACTTCAAACTCCTAAAAAACGTCGCAAAATCGTGTCTCCTAAAAAAAGTCACAAATCAGTTTCTCCTAAAAAATATATCACAAATATCGACATATGTAAGTTTTACTTTGTTTTTATTTGTCTGTAATTATAATAGTCTAGAACTAATAATATTTATAATTTTACTTTATAGGGATAGATATTCAAAAAATTAGTTATCTCGCTAAGAGGGTAGCGTGTTGGGTTGCAGCAATTGACAGTTTATACGAGAGGTTGTAGATGACCTCAAAAAATATATTAATAAAATAGATAAATCTTCTTCTTATATTTTTAAAATTAAATAATATAAAAAAAAACAAAAAGAAAAAATATCCCGCTGAGTCTGTTGTAAATTGCACGCTGATAATTATCGACAAGTTATGCCCACTTGAAGTGTGGGACACCTGTAGTTTTAAGGTAGTTGAATTAAAAGTTGATAAATTTTTGTTTAAGAGATTAAATAGAATAGAAAACATCTATAGAGTAGGTTGCGGGCTGACATGCTCGTGCAATCCTTGAACAATGGAACCCAATATACTCGAGAAAAAGGACTATCAAGCTAGCACGAGCTGTTATGATCTGTGCAGTTGAGAACTACTTTTCTTGTGGTTCATATATAGTCATCTATTTTTTTTCAAGAAAATTAACTATGCATCAGAGTTTTGAGAACTACTTAAGAATTGAACCATATAAGCATAAGAGAGTTGATGTTTACAAATGGAATCAACTAAACGAGGATCAACAGCTTCCTAACAACAGATGGCTATTCTGATACATTAAAAAAAAAATGATAGTGACCTAGATAAGTGCAAGAGGTATTTTACTTTTTATTTTCACATTCTGCTGCACACTAGCCAAATCAGATATCCTAATTTTTTAGTTTGATTCCCCTTTGTATTAATAGTTAGAGTAAACATGCATGTCTCAAGATTTTAGGACAATATAAGGTTGTAGATTTTCTTATATTGCATTTGTTTATAATACATGTATATCTGGGTTTTGATTTTTTTTTTCTTCTGTATTAGGTATCTTATAACCCTATCATTATATGGATTGTACCTAATCATGGTTATAAATTTATTGTATTCATATAAATCAATATTTGTATAATAGTAGTTTGTTTAGGATGACTTTCTTTTATGATTTACCAGCACAAGAACTTCTACAATATGTGATGTTTATTGTATATGATGTTAACACTTATGTCTCTATATTTAGGTTTGTGGTTTATGTATGCCTGTTTTTCAATCTATAGTTTATCGCATGGACATCGCATGTAAGCTGCGTAAAGACATCCTCAATTATTAAGTATTATCTGATTGATTCTTGATAAAGTTTTATTCTACATATCAAATATTTAAATGATATAATTATAATATATAATATTATATATTTTGTATTCCTTTACACTTGCTGACTTTATTAGTTCTATACACACACAGTTTATTATCAAACTCCGATGTCTTTCAGTTATAATATTCTATGGTTATTATTGATGTATTTTTATATTGTAAGCATTCTCATACGTCTCATCATGTAAATGCCCATTTGGATCAGATGTAGATTTTTTTGAGCATTTTTATAGTGTGAACATTCAAATACAGCTCATTATCTTATACATGTTATGTTTTTGTTCTCATGCAGTTACAAATTTTAAAATAGTTGTTTTGAAGCATGTTTTATGATAATCTTAAAGCAATTACGATATTTTAGTCCATTTTGGATAATGATCTCTTTAAAGATGTATGAAAAGCAAAATAAAAATTTATGGATAATATTATGTATATTTGTATATATATAAATAGAAAGAGAGTAGCTTCTTTCTTAAATGTAGTAGTTCTCCGTCTTGCAACTAATTTGCATACTCCATAGTTATATGTTGAAAATGCACGTATATTATCAAATAAAGTATAAAAAATATTAGTTAATGTTGAGATGTATATATTCTCTTTAGTTTATTTACTACTGTGTATATTATTCTCATTATGGTTCATATTTGCAGTATCCCTAATGATAGTGTATATTTCCTAATATTCACATCATTGTACCGTTCTAGAATCATGATTCTAGACGGATGTCTCCATCAATTGACTTATATAAATACAATAAAGATGAGGATATAGAAGTAATGATAATTCTTGTTAGAGATACTTGTATATACTTAAAGATACTTCTATGTTAGTAAGTACACTTACATATAAATTAGGCATTGCCCTAATAAGAAAGCATTTCTTCTCCCCAAAAGGCCTATGTTCTTTCTTTCTCCCTCTCCCTTACTCTTTCCTAGGGTCTATTGGTGACATGGTATAAGAGCACTCGATCCGGCCCACCTCTGCATGCCGATAATCCTTTTCGAGTTGATAATGATGTTGAAAATAATTCCATGGTAGAGACCTCGGAGCGGAAGCAAAGAATAGGTCCAAAGACCGTAGGTGATGTACGTTACATATCAAAATTTTTATCGAAACAAACTAC
The DNA here is from genome assembly GCA_947650365.1 of Chamaelirium japonicum. NCBI lineage: Eukaryota > Viridiplantae > Streptophyta > Magnoliopsida > Liliales > Melanthiaceae > Chamaelirium > Chamaelirium japonicum. Next base: position 80,565,816 of record OX393554.1, read on the forward strand.
ATGTGCATGTATAAATTTAGTATGGTAATTACGCGATCCCCTAACATTGATCTAGCGAGAAGAATAATCTAGCATACATCATATTTTATCTCTACACTAGATCTACATGATAGAAGCCATACCTCCGTGTGGATTCTTTTACCGCGACAAATTTTTTCTTTGTCGATGGAGACAGTCTCAGATCTGCTCGATATAGCTTCGGTGCAATGACTATAACTTTTTACTTTGAACTCCGATTGGGCTAGAATTTGGACTGCAGGTAGAAGATTTTGAGACATAATTTTTACATATGGTTTCACGTCGTTTGGAGTTCTGTAGATCTCAAAATTATAGAAACATCACTAATATTATGTGTAAAATCTGAACAACAAAAGGTTGCACGAAGCGCCTTTGAGTTCACCCGATCTCGCACGATGTAGGCACCTCGTCGATGGATCTCTGAGTGCCTCTATTCAACGAGCCTTCTCCATCTTCGATTCATCACGCGGGGAAGAATAATCGTATCCGAACCCTCGCGCACACGTGTTAGAGACAAGAGAGGAGAAAAAGAGAAGAGGGGGGCGGCTAGGGCATCATCTCTTAGGGCCGACCCCCCTCTCATCATCCCTATACAAGGGCCAGCCCCTCATACCTTGCGTATAAGGGTTATAGGCCAGCCCCCTTGCCTTTCTCTCCATTGCGTAAACGAATAGGCCAACCCCCTATTGCCTTATGTAGTCGGCTCCCTTAAGTCAACCCCTTGAACTTAGCCCCCCTCCCCTTGAAGCTTGTTAACAACTCCCAAAAGATAGGGAGGAGCGGCCCATGCATGTCCCCGTATGCTAGGGGTGGCTAACCTAGTGCATGGTATTATTTTGGTTTTCCAAAATATGCCCATGCCTCCAGTTGGTTGCCTCTCTCGCTTGAGAACTCCATGACACTTACATGGGTTATGACTAGTGATTCTACTATTACTGGGGTGCCCTTAGTAAACACCTAGAATGCCCCTAGTAAAGTCAACTAGTTAACTCGCAATATGATCCAGTACATCGCACCCGTATAGTGAAGCCCACTAAGGTAGGGAGATGATTACGCGTGTCTCTGTACTACTTCAGGATTTCTCCTAGTATACACACATACCTATGTATATACCGTGCACTAGTATGATGCACACACAAAGCATAGGGTTATTAGAGTTGGACTAATTACTTTCTCTAACTGCGTCTTGTGAATCGAGAAGATGGTTCCAGGATCATACATTATGTGGATAAGGTGGAACCTTCAGGGACCAGGGTTCATGGCTTCCAACTTGGACTCGATCGACACACTACCTGAGTGTACCATCGATCCTATAAGTCCGAGTTAACCTGCATAGCCACCTAGCGTGCGACACAGGCTGAACTCCAATTCCCCTAGACTTACTATAGTCTCTCATATACCCCTGCTCCCCGCTTAGTATGGTAAACTCCCAGTCCCTTCACTTGGTGCCATGACGTGATTCGAGCGGTGGAAACTACCGTCAGACTCGAGTGCTTATATGACTCGGTTCCTTCCAGGTTGATCATATATATCATACATTCGATTACTCTGTCGAGTAATCGGATCCAGTCAACAGTCCAACCGATGATCACCTAGCAAGGGTTTAATACGACGTAGGTCAGACCAAGGAACGTACCTCCCGTAAGGGGTGTGGATAGCCTGCAGGAGTGGCACGTTGATGCAACACCAGCCGGGTAACCCAATATACTGTGGTTTTGGGTCATGTAACTGGACCCTCACATATTGATGCACTAAAGCACCACATAACTGGTTAGACCACTAGATATGGCTCTTAGGGTTTAAGATCATTTTACCCTAAGCAGAAACACGACTTAGTGCACCGGTGTCTGCTCATCGATCTGTGCATCGTGTTGGTTTCGTTCGGCCATAGACATTGTGCCTGGTAATGACCGTGGTGGAGACATCCATACTTTATTATTCCAACAGCTTATCCTAATAGAGTGACCAACCCTAATCAGAGTTGTGAACGTATTTAGGTTATATGGGACCAATCCATTGAGTCTCCCACTCAAGTGGATTATCATGTAGCCATGACTCTCTGTTCTATAATCAGAACACATACTAGGGTACGTACCAAGATGCAATCCTAAGCTATCAACTATTCATAGCTAAACTATAGGTTTTTACAAGCTGAAAACCTCACCAATTCCAACAATCTCCCACTAGGTCTAACGAGGAAAAACGGTGTTGAGCTCTATAGCTTATATATAGTGCCCAAAAGTCTTTACATGAATTCCCTAAAGGAATTGATAACATTATCTGCAGATGCTACCTCAGTACCGCTACTTGCATATCCTCCTAAAACTGTCAGATCAAGTGGAGTTTGTACTTGATGAGTTTTCCCTGTCGGTGGTCCCTAAGCTTCTTGGATCTTGCTTACCGCTCTTCTATTGTAACAACAAATAACTGAGCCTTTGGTATGCATCCCATGTTCTCCAAGAACATCCTAACCCATACCACCTAAAAAAAACTACCTTGTACGTAACAACGTGCTCAATCATTATGGTGGAGTTTGTGATGCTCTCTTGCTTCACACTCTACTAATTACCACTTCTAATCCTAAGGTAAAAACAATTTCTGAAGTCGATTCTCTAGAATGCATATCTAACCCAAAAGTCAGATCTTGTGCATCCAATCGATATCAAGACCTGTGAAGTGTAAGCTAACTCATAATCCTTACTTGACGAGAACTTATGAGTATACCCTTCACATCAGTCCAGTGATCTGGAACTAGGTTCGACTGAAACCAATCCATCATTCCCACTGCACAATAGATATCTAATCTCGAAAAATTAAATCTGGCTAGAGTCTTATCTTCATGTGTAGTTTGTGATAGTGAGAAAATCTTATTCTGGTGACCTCGTGTTACTTTGATTTCCAGAACATAACTCGCCTCACTAGGGTCTTTCACATCAAATTGTGATGATTACAAATCTTTATCGTAAACATCATTCCTACGTTATTTTCAATCAATAAAATATTATCAACATAAAGTACTAAGTATACCCTTGTAGTTCTATCATATTTTCTTGTACTCAATTGGTTTATCCTTATTCTGACCAAATCCGTGTGAGCGGATTCCCTGATCAAAATGGATATTCTTGTTCCTGGATGCTTGCATTAATCTATTAATGGATCTTTGAACTTGCACTCCAGATCTTCCTGACCTGTTGACATAAATTTTGGGGCTGCATCATACACATGGCCTTTTTCAAATTTTCGTTATAGCCACTAACAAGAAGGTTTTGAAATAGTCAATCCCGTCTCCCTTGGTAACTAATATAGCTACTTAAGTCTTATAAAGGTATCGGGTCCTCTTCTTATACACCCCCTATACCCAAAAGGGTGATAGTGTAATAAGAATCAAGACTGTTCTAAGGAACATTAATGCAAGCTTGCCATCATGGTCTTTTACCAGTCAGAGCTATCGAAAGCTCCCACTACTTTATCGTAACTCTAGGGATCATCCTCCTGAAACTCTAGATTAACTATCAAAGTTTCTCCAATGTTTCGTTCATGAGATCTGATGGTCCCACAACGACGAGGTGGTGGTGATACAAAAGTGAATCGTTTCTACAGTGTCTGATATACTAGTTTCTATATTATCTACTTCCACTATGCTTTTGGATACGTACTCTCTACCAGTACCCAGTAGTTCATGCAAAACTACCAAACCGTTAAACTTGTGGCCTATAATATAATCTTGATCTAGGTAGATAGTATTCATAGAAATGATTACCTTCCAACCTCAAGATCATAAAATGGTCCACCTTATGCCTCCTTAGGGTAACCTATAAATAGATATATCTGGAACTTTATCTCTATCACATCTCTTTTGTCCTTCTTCATAAGTGCAGGACAACCCTACATCTCGAGACACCACAGTGTCAGCTTTCACTTAGGCCATAGCTCTCTATAGGTTTAAGGCACTGATTTAGATAAGAGATAATTCCAGATACTTACTACTATTTTAAGATACGATCCCACCTAAAGGTGGGTGGTATACTTGGCAATATTCATCATACTACGGACCATGTCCAACAGGGTCCGGTTTCTTTCTCCCGGATATCTCATTCTGATGTGTTATCCTTGGAGCACTTAGCTGGGAGATAATCCTATGCTTTCTTAGGAACCTATGGAATCCGTCCGATAGGTACTCATTCCATCGATTAGATCAAAGAGCCTCCTACCGTTTGGACTTTCTTAGAACCACAGATGCCAAAATTAACTAATGCCAATACCATAGTGGCTCTTTTAGTTACTCTACCTTCCGGATAACACTCACTGGTCAAAAAGGATCTCTGAGAAATCTATGAACAGAAACTTGGCCTTCTTTAACCTTTGAATTTATCTGATACAAAATATCTAAACCGAAGGGGACACAAATGGGTTAACTTCTTCGAAGGATTTAGATGAATATAAAACAGATGATGCAGCTATAATGAGATATGTTTTTCAAATTAGGATTAAATACAAAGAGATCATTCTAAACTATTCCTCTAGCAATGAAGATATCCAATCAGTTTGAGAGACACACCAACAGTGCCGTCTAAAACTTAAAACTTTAATTAGTGAGGAGGAAACAAAACTAAGTCTATAAAGATCAAAATCTGTATTTTTAAAAAAACTAAGATAATCATGCCTAACAGTTTCCGCAGTGGCTTATGACATCAGTATGTATGTTAGGATTACTTCACTATAAAGTAGCCTTCTGTTTTTCTTAAATCCATATAGACCGAAAGTCTACATTCCAAGAAGCAGAAGAACTGCCACTAGATAGTGACTCAACCCTTAATCATCATGAGGCCACACACTATCTTCCAATATCCCCTCTACTCACCACATCGGAAATACTCCTGTCCTTGGCGTTACCAAACTTAGGAATCCACACCAGTCTCTACACTGATATAGTTTTAGTTTCTGATAAATTACTCTCTTATGCTCTTCTAAAAAAGACCTAGGTTAAGTACTAAAGGCTTTGCCTTTAATCTTGATCTCATCCTTTATCTCCTGGAAAGCTTCTTAGAAGTTCTGTATTTATCATCTCTAGCTTATTAAAGCTAAAGTCTCTAACAACACCTTCGAAGATCCCAGACAAGAATACAAGACAGACGTCTTCCACCACCTCGTCATCTGGTACCATGCCTTTGGAATCTAGTTTGATCTGGAACTCAAGTATGTGTTCCGGAATAAGCATATCCTCAGACTTCTCGGTACCAACGAGTATCTTGATGAAAAAACGATGAGTCTACTAACTTCGCCTTCCATAAATCTAATGCAAGTAAAACTTTATATCAGAAGACCTAATATATCTCCGACTTGTGCTTATAAGGAGTTATCCGCAAGTCTACTGGGACACATCACTTGCATATCTCCTCATACTCTCTCTAGCAGTCATATGCCTTAGTTAGTGGCCTAGTGACATCTAGACCTGTTAGTTATGGTATATGGATATTAAGATTGAAAACCAATGTACGTTTATAACCCTAAGCATAAGTTAAAGATAACGCTTCTGCTCTACGTAGTAAGAGACCCGATAACTAGTTCTTTTATGGGATAACGGACTGGGCAACTATATGGTTGAATGAAAGAATACAGAAAAACTTATTTTATAGATTTTGAAAACAAGCTAATTATATCCAAATACCAACGCTACTCTCACAGCGAAGACACCTCTATAGATTAATTAACCATGTATGTGAGATCTCAGAATCGGATACACCCGCCCTAGGGGGCGTCATGCAGTGTCATCCGCTCACACAGATCTTTCTTTGGCCCAATCCAAATCTGCCAACAAAGGGCTTTGATGGACCATGGTTGTCCTTTTAGCCAGTGCCACATGATCCCCTTGCGAAGTACCGGAAGCCTCATGTGCACTTCGGATGCTTACCCTTGTGCCTAGGTAATTACGACATGGGAATTCATATGGCCCCCACTAGGGTAGGATAAAAAGCCCTTCTCTCCTCACCCCATAATTACCATATCTCGAAGGAGCCGCTAAGTCATCTGGCATGGAAAAACATAACTCTCACCCTAGGGGGTGTCGAGCTACGTCTTTCCACCCAGACACAAAGCAGTTGGTTGTGGAGGCCAGAAGATCTCGATGAGTCCTCTTACATATCCCTTTTTAGAGTTGAGGGTATGCAAGTATGAGTGTATACTAAGGTCACGATAACCTATACACTAGACTCTGGTCATACCGTGCTCCCACTAGCGTTTCAAGCCTTTTGCGAAGCATTAATCGATCTTAGAATATCATAATCCCTGCTTTAAATGGATTTCTCCACTCAAGGGTCATATTACATATCCCAAAAACATCTATGTTCCGCAAACCTAACTATCATGCTAATGTTCTAGAAACTAGCCTAAGGTCAGACAGACAAGAAAGGTCTCCCACTACTATAACGCCTCGCTTATAAATTTGATGATTGATGTCATAGTAGAATTCCAACTCATTTTATGTTTTGATGCTGGCCAAATAGGCACACCCGACTAATCGGGTGATGACCTAATGGTGGTATAACCAAATATGAGGAATTCATACTATCATCAAGGATCAATTAAATAATAGGCATCACTAGTAGAATCATATCCTAATAAGGTCGCTTGGACCCAAAGGGGATAGGGTATCCCTCTAACATAAATAATCTAATTATCGTATCGGGGTTTTCAACATAAATATAAAGAACTATAGAAAGAAACAACCACACAACTGAATCAGGTTCGGGATTCGACCCTTGAACCTGACTAGCACAACACAGACTCTCTACCTTTTTCACTGGGTTCCTCGATCCAGTGCAAATCTCTGTATATGATCTCTGATACTTTTGTCCTTTGTCGTCATCGTGGATGCTTCAGCGGATCGCCATCGTTCTTCATGGTTCCGCTTGTTCTCTCGGTGGTGGATCTTCATAGCAAGTCCTTCTCTTCAATCTGTAACCAAAAAGGATCTAGTATGTTTCAAGCAATTGTTCACTCGTATATAATTTCATAGAAAGAAAAGAAAAACAAGCCAAGCAAAAAGCTTGGGAATCAAGGGTGATCCACTTTTACCTCTTGCCCGACTGCGACTCTAAAACTATCAATACACAGAAGATAAACATATCTAGACATATGCTAGTACGGGGTCCGACCTCCAGTAGCAAGCAATTATACATCCAGATTATTTTAGAAGCGACGCCCTGCAAGAATAATTCATAGAATATACAATATTGCAATATGCATGATCTACTCGTAGAACCTCGATGGTGGCACATACTATTTATATGCGCATATGATAGTTTCATAAAACCCATGAAATGCATACCACTAGCATGGCTCTGATACCAATTATTGGAAATAATTCCATGATAGAGACCCCGCAGTGGAAGCAAAGGATAGGTCCGATGACCGTAGGTGATGTGCGTTACATATCAAAATTTTCATCAAAACAAACTACATGTGCATGTATGAATTTAGTATGGTAATTACGTGAACCCCTAACGTTGATCTAGCGAGAAGAATAATCTGGCATGTATGCATAGTTTATCTCTACACTAGATCTACATGATAGAAGCCATACCTCCATTCGGATTCTTTCACCGCGATAAATTTCTTCTTTATCAATAGAGACGACCTCGGATCTGCTCAACATAGCTTTTGTGCAACAACTATAACTTTTTTCTTCGAACTCTGATTGGGCTGAAATTTGGATTGCAGCTAGAAAACTTTGAGACGCAAATTTTGTATATGTTTTATATAGTTTGAAGTTTTATAGCTTCCGGAATTATAGAAACATCACTGATATTCTATTGGATAGCAAAAGGTTGCGGGAAGCGCCTTCGAGTTCACCCGATCTCGCACGATGCACGACATCTCATCGATGGATCTCTGAGTGCCTCCATTCAATGAGTCTTCTCCATCATCGATTCATTACACGAGGAAGAAGAACCATATCCAAACCCTCGCGCACACGCGTTGGAGACAAGAGAGGAGACAAAGAGAAGAGGGGGGCGGCTAGGGCATCCTCTCTTAAGGCCCCCCCCTCTCATCATCCCTATATAGGGGCCAGTCCCTTATACCTTGCGTATGAGGATTGTAGGCCGGCCCCCCCTTGTCTCTCTCTCTCTATTACGTAAACGAATTGGCCGGACCCCTATTACCTTATGTGGCCGGCCCCCTTACGTCAACCCCTTGAACTTAGCCCCCCTCCCTTTGAAGCTTGTTAGCAACTCCTAGATACTAGGGAGGGGGTGGCCCATGTATGTCCCCATATGCTAGGGGCGGCCAACCTAGCGTATGGTGATATTTTAATTTCCCAAAATACCCCCATACCTTTAGTTGGTTTCCCCTCTCGCTTGAGAACTCATAACAGAGTCTATTAGTTGCGAAAGGTGATCCTGCCCTTCGCCCTGCAAAGCACTCGCCCACGTCCTAAGCAAGGACTTCACCCGACCAATGAGACCATCCACTGAACCAACTTTGGCATTGAAAACTCGATTGTTGTGTTCTGTCTAAATACTCTAGCAAACCGCAACCACCAGAAGATCCCACAAGGGTCGAATATCCTTAGTGATCCGTTTCCTATGCCATTTGGTCCACAATGATTTGAGAGTCATCGGACGCCCACCAATCGCGAGAGAAGTCCATAGCCTGCACTAAACCAAGATAGTAAAGGGAAATTCAGAAACAAATGGTTAGATGTTTCCGTCGGATGGCCACAAAGGGGGAGTGAGACATCAGGCACATTCGGGTGTCTACTCTTTTGAAGGTTCTTATGGGTAAAGACTCTATTGTGCATAAAACTGTAGAAGGAATTAACTGTGAAATGGCTCGTGCGTGTCCACCGACATCTAGCAGTGTCCGGCTTGTCATTCACCGAGATGAAGTTGAGAATTCTCATCAAATCTTCCAGCTGATTCAAAAGAGACAAAGGAATTAATGTCAGATAGGAATCGAGGTCTTCAACATGTGGTCCCATTCTCGTTGTAGCACTGAGAGGTTATTGAAGCTACCGTGCTAGGGAGAAAAGTTCGGGAAAAAGTTTGCGAAGAGGAAGGTCCCCCGCCCATCTGTCTTCCCAAAATTGGATCTGTTTACCATTGCCCAACAAAAGGTTGTTGCCACACTTGTAAACCTGACCCACTTTCAAGATACCACACCAAAAGTGCGAGAGTTTCCATGATCTCCTACTCCGCACTTGAAGGGAAGAGAATCGTCTAAAGTACCGGGCGCTGATAATCTTGCTCCAATTATTATCTTGATCATTTTGAAGTCTCCACCACCATTTATCTAGTAGGGATTTGTTCTGATATCTGAGGTTAATGACTCCAAGACCGCCTTGCTCCTTAGATTTGCAGACCGACCCCCAATTCATCAGGTGATACAAGCCAGCGTTACCGTCTGCTCCTTTCCAGAGAAGGAGCTCCGGACCGTGTCTATGTGCTTGATAACCCACGAGGGGAGGTAAAAGAAAGGCAAGTAGTACGTTGGAATGGCCAACAGAATCGCATTGATAAGAGTCAGGCGACCTCCCATCGACAGGTGTTTCCCTTTCCAGCTTTCCAATCTCGATTCTACTTTCTCCACCACTTTAAACCAATCTGATCGTCATAGCTACTTGTCATGGACCGGTAGGCCAAGGTACTTCAGTGGGAGGCTGTCAGCTTAACAGTTCAAAATCCCTGCCATAAGAGTTCTCCGACTAGGTTCTCGCCCCAAGTAGAAGGTCGAAGACTTAGAGAAATTAATTTTTAGTCTAGTCGTAAGCTCGACTGAATAGAGAATGATCTTCGGAATTGTAATCTGAGTTCGACTAGCCTTGCAGAAGAGTAATGTATCGTCTGCAAAATGAAGATTGGTCACAGCCCAAGAGGGCCCTCCCACTCCCCTAATAAACGATCAACTAACAACACGTTGAACAATGGCATCAAAGACGTCAACCACTAGAATGAATAGGAAAGGGGAAAGAGGGCAGCCCTGCTTCAGTCCCCTTCCTGGTTTGAAGGTGCGGGAGGTGACACCATTCACTGAGCAGGAGATGGTTGTAGACAATAAGCAAACCCAAATCCAATTAAGTCATTGTGGGGAGAAGCCTCTAGCCTTAAGAGTTTCAGAGAGAAATCCCCAATCGAGACGATCAAAGGCCTTCCCAAAATCGAGTTTTAGGAGGATCTCTTTCACGGACTCTATACTGTCGAGGATCAATCGACCTTAATGAAAGCTGATTGGTTCCGGCTGATGAGACCATTGATGATGGCGGAGAGGCGATAAGCTAAAACTTTGGTTATAATCATATAGTGATAGTTCGAAAGGCTGATCAGTCGGTAATCGGAGATGAGCTCCTCCCCTTTCTTCTTCGGAATAAGAACAATCCACGAATGATTAATGCAGGTAATGTTGATCTTGTTGTCAAAGAAATCCTGGAAAAATCGGCTGAGATCGGTCTTCACTGTGTCCCAAAAGGTCTGGTAGAAAAGCATGGGAAACCCTTCTGGACCAGGTGCCCCATCTCTATTCCGACCAAAAACCGTCTCTTTGAATTCAGAAACAGAGAATTCTTTGTCAAGCGGGTGATCTGTTGCCAAGGATAGAAGACCTAGCTTGTCTCATGCTATAGGCAGTCCCTGATTGGTGTCTCACTGATAAAACTATTTGAAGTGCTGCCCCACACCTTCAACTATGTCCTGTGGTTGGGTCCAACAGAAGTCCTGTGGTTTGGCTCTAAGTTTTTTGGACCCCACTTAATATTTGATGGTTCCAGGTTGAGACTCAGGTAGATTCGACCGATCCCGAGGATCGTACTCATATGTTTCAATACACACACACACACACACGATCTTATTTATTTAGACCAACTATTAACTCGAGAACCGACTCGAACTTAGGTGGGATGGATTTGTTTGGGTCTATGACCTAGTCTGGTTGGTTCAGGTTTCAATATGGTAGAACCGAACTAGTTTGTTTCGGTTCCAGATTGGGTCAAACCCGGCCAAATCAACCCGCTCCGAGTTGCACCCCTACTTCCAGCTGCCAACACAACCATGTTCTTTTGCTTCTCATTTTTACCCTGTGCAGCTGTGCTCATGACATGTGCCCTTGCACTTCAAGGTCAGCTTGTGTGACTTCTATCGCCATAATCCTAATTATTGCCTGCATCGATTCATGCACATAATTTGTTTCGGTCCTATCGCGAGGCCTCTATTATATAGATTGCCGGTAGGTACCATGGTTAATGAACTTTGTGCTTTTCAGATATATTTTATGTTGGGTTTGCCCAATGAAGCTCCAACTCGAAGCCCATGCCCGAGATCTGAGGGCTCAACTGGGTTCGCCCGAGGACCAGACTTTGGGTGCCCGGACGTCCAGTTTGTTACAACTCAACAGGGAGGGGCTCCAGACTTCGCCCGAGCGTCAGTTTTGGGCAATAGGATTTCCATGAGTGGTTTTGGGTTGTTGGGGCCATAGGTTTAAGTTGTTTGGCTTGATTTTTGACTAGTTTTTGGTCTCCCATGTGTATGCGCTTGGGAGCAAGGCCGAGTCTAGGGTTAGATTGGAACTCGTGTGGGAATTATGACGGTGCTCTAGATTGTTTATGGAGAAGGGGGTTCACGGTGAGAAGAAAGGATCTGAGGAGGGACCCCGACCCCCCCCCCCCCCCCCAAGCATGGTGGCATGGTGGAGTAGGTTTTATAAGGTAGAGGGTTTGAGAGAGATAAGAGAAGGACATAGAGAGAAGGGAAGGCCAGTCTAGGGTTTGCCGCAAGGAGAGAGGAGAAAGAAAGAGAGAAGGAGAAGAGAAAGAGTAAGAAAGAAGAAGGATGAAGGTACGGTGTGCGGATCATCATCCTGGTTCTTCGGCATGTCTTACTCGGCTTCTACTTTGGATGCTTTCATTTCTTGATGTATGCTATGGTATATCTTTGTATATGTTCTCTACTTCATGGGTGTTTTTGTGCGAGTGATTAATGGGAGGGTTTGCAAGGTTTGACAAGAGGAGACCTCTTTGCATGTATTTATCTTGATTGTGATAAACGTGACAAGCGGTGACCTATTTTGCATGTATCACCAACAATATTTTCTCTGTAATTCATTCTATTGTGCGGTGCATCGAAATCTCTGGTTCTGAAGAGCTTCGATCCTCGATCCGTAGTGCAACACTTTTGGTTACACTCGGCGGATCGCCATGGTGTGTGTGCAACGATGGGGTCCGGGCTTGGTATCTACCCAACATAGTGAGTATCGGGGACACGGATCCCAACAATCAGTATCATAGCTCAGGTTCGATGTGGAACATCTGATACCACACTGTGGTATCAGAGCCTGGTTCAATGCGAGGATTCAAGATGGGTGGAGCAAGGGTGGATGGTGAGAACCGTGAAATTCTGTGGTACGAACTTTGGATTCTGGAAGATGCAGATGGAGGGATTTCTATTTGCATATGGGTGGAAAGGTGGACAAGCCAGAGCAGATGTCCGCGAAGGATTGGGTGATTCTCGACAGCACAAATGTTGATTCGTCTCTCTAACCTCAAAGGTATCCAAGGAGAAGTCCACTGTGGGCTTGAAGCCTAAACATGTGAGTGCAGGAGGAAAGTGGAGCAAGTTTCGAAAAGGGTTCCAAGTCGACCGAAAGTAATTGGAGATGCTTAGGGCGAAGGATTTGCGAATCTAGTTAGAATAATCGGGTTCTGATAATGGATATTTGGATAGTAGAGCCATGTGGGTTCACACAGAACATGGTTCTGCAACCATGTAGGGTGTGGGGGTGGTAGATGGTGAGTAGTGATGGCTTCAGGATGCAGACCTGGGGAGCCAGAAATAATCACTTGAGGAAGTCGAGTGGTCCAACTCATGGTGTCCGTCATGTTTTGCGTTTCAAGCCAATCTAAATCCTTCTTTTCGGATTAGATCATCTCGAGTAAGGGAACACAGGTTTAGTTGGAACCCTAAAAGTTTCAAATGCTACTTTTTCAGTCTTGGAGGGAGTCTACAGTGGAAACTTGTACAAGATAGTGGTTTGGGTAGCTCGAAGAGCATTGAGTTCGGTGAAGAACAATTCTTCAAGTAGAGCAAGTCCGTGCGTGTGGAAGACGAAGAAGAAGTGAGTTATGATTTAAGTCCAAAAGCGAATTGGACTTGGTCGATCATTGGCCCTGCCTGGGGGGTCCACGAAGACTACCGCGGGACCCACTAGCCCTGCCTGGGGGGTCTCCGAAGACTACCGCGGGACCCACCATCCCTGCCTGGGGGGTCCACGAAGACTACCGCGGGACCCACCAGCTCTGCCTGGGGGGTCCACGAAGACTACTGCGGGACCCACCAGCCCTGCCTAGTGGGTCCACGGAGACCACCGCGGGACCCACCAGCCCCGCCTGGCGAGTCCACAGAAACTACAGCGGGACCCACCAGCCCTGCCTGGGGAATCCCCGGATACAAAGGCAAAAACCGCCATTTGCCCCGGATTTCCACCCATAATTCTTCTATAAATAGCAGACCCTTCCAAATGTAAAGAGGATATGAAATCTGATTCCTGAAACCAGAGACCAGAATCCAAAAACCCAGAGCTCTGATTTCGATATTCCATTCCTTCAATCTTCTTTTCGAAGAGATCAGTGACACTCGGCCTGTCGAGGTCATCTCGAGTGAAGTGTTAGTGAATTCGGGTTGCTCCCTATAGCACGGAGACGTAGGCTTTGGCTGAACTCTGAGATCACACCTTGTGTCAACCTTCTCTCTGTTTGCATATCGAAGGTCTTAACTCAAAGTCACCAAGGTATCGATCTTCGGGCCTACCTTCTACTCAACTTCGATTGACTGGTGGAGTGGAGTCTTCGGATCGGCACAAAGATTTTTCCCCCACACTCATGGTGTCCGTCATGTTTTGCGTTTCAAGCCAATCTAAATCATTCTTTCCAGATTAGATCATCTCGAGTAAGGGAACACAAGTTTAGTTGGAACCCTAGCTAAAAGTTTCAAATGCTACTTTTTCAGTCTTGGAGGGAGTCTACAGTGGAAACTTGTACAAGATAGTGGCTTGGGTAGCTCGAAGAGCACTGAGTTCGGTGAAGAACAATTCTTCAAGTAGAGCAAGTCCGTGCGTGTGGAAGACGAAGAAGAAGTGAGTTATGATTTAAGTCCAAAAGCAAATTGGACTTGGTCGATCATTGGCTCTAAATGATCGGGCACCAAGTGCGGGTGCAAAGGTGGCAACAAGGAAGGCAACGAATTATCACAAGCTCTTAGTAGCGATGATGCAATGGCGACGACAATAGTGACGACGATGACAATAGTATGACGATGGCATGGTAGAATTTTTGAAGGTGTTGGGCTTCAAAGAGACAATATAGAGATTGTTGGGTTTGGCCCAATGAAGCCCGCACTCGAAGCCCAGACCTAAAGACTTAAGACCTGAGGACCCGGACAGGGTTAGCCCGGATGCCAGATTGTGGGCATCCTGGCGCCCAGTTCGGCAGAACTCAATGGGGAGCGGCTCCAAACTTCGCCCGGGTGCCAATTTTGGGTGCCCGGGCGGCTTGATTTCCAACAGCGGGTTTGGGTTGTTGGGGCTGTGGCCCGTAGGATCATGTTGTTTGGCCTGGTTTTTGACTAATTTTTGGTCTCCCATGTGTAAGCACTTGCTCTCCTATTTAAGGGGAGCAAGGGTGGCTCTAGGGTTAGATTGAAACTCGTGTGGGAATAGTCCACGATGGCTACGACGATGCTCTTTATCGTCTACTGAGAAGGGGGGCACGACGCTCCCCCCCCCCCCCCCCCCCCCCCCCCCCCCCCTTTGAGCTCTTGGAGACTCAAGGTGATGGTGACACGGTGGAGTGGTTCTTTGTAAGGTAGAGTGTTTGAGGGAGAGAATGGAAGGACGGGGAGAAAAGGGAAGCCCAGTCTAGGTTTTGCTATAAAGAGAGGTGAGAGAAGAGAAAGGAAGAGAGAATGAGAAGAGAAGGAGGAGGAAGAACGAAGAACAAGGATGAGGATACGATGTGCGTATCATCATTCGGGTTCTTTGGCTCGTATACCTCTGCTTCTACTTCGGGCACTTTCATCTCTTGGTGTATGATTCAGTATATCTCAGTATCTAATGTGCGAGTGTTCTCTACTTCATGGGTGTTTCTGTGAGAGGGATCAACGTGAGGGTTTGCAAGGTCTGACATGCAATGGCCTATTTGCATGCATTTCTCTTGATCGTGATAATCCAATATTTAATTGTCGGTGATACTCTATAGTTCGTCCTATTGTGTGTTGCTTCGTATTCTCTGTGCCGGTTGTTAGGTGTGATCTCCGTGGGCTCCTATTCTTCGATCCGTAGCACGACTCTTTCGGTTACACTAAGTGGATTGCCTCGGTGTGTGCACGACAATAGGATCCGGACTTGGTATCCACCCAACATAGTGGGTATTGGGGACTCGGATCCCAATGCTTTGATGGTCACTGGACATAAGGCTTGACTATTTGCTATCAGCTTTATACCCAAAGATTGTGGTAACGATTTTGAGGAAGCTTATGCCATCATGCACTTTTGTACAGATATGACCGAATGATTTTCTTCATGATGATACCTCCATAGAGTTTTACATGCAAGATGGCATGTAAGCAGAAGCAATGAAGTTAATATAGGCCACCTATATCAGTCGAATTGATGACTTCGTTTTGCAGTTCAGATTGCTAAAACAATCTGGCTTTCTTGAGCAGCGGAACATATGTTGATTATGTTAGCAGCAGATGGTTTCTTCAAGAAAGGGTATGAGCGACATTTTGTCCATTGATTTTTTTTTTTGGTGAAAAACATTACACTATAAAGGCCACACTGGTACAAAAGATCACTACAATATCATTGTCTACATTCGCGCATGACCCTGGTAGCCCTCATATCGTGCCCTGCTATCAATAGTAATGGTCCGGAAAAATTCTCGTACCAAACTTGTGATTGTCTGAAGATTCTGCCTCTCGTGGCTAGTCAGTCCGCCACCGCGTTACCTTCTCAGAATATGTGAGAAATACGAACATGTCTCCGGAGCTGTATTAAGGCGCGATAGTCTTCTAAGATTGGATCAAGAGGCTCATTTGAGAGTAGAAGTTGGATTTTGGATAGCGAGTCATCTTCGATCCATAGGGACGCCAATGGAAAACTTCTGAGAACCTCTTGCAATCCCGCCCATAATCCCCAGCCTTCGACCACCTGCACAGAAGACAAAGACAACGAGATAGCACACATACACAAAATATTACCTTGAGAGTTTCTGAAAACAAACCCGGCGTCCGCCCGATGGGAGTGGCATTCAAGAACGCCATCGAAGTTTAGCTTGATTTCGGAAGGCTCAGGCGGCATCCATCTCACAATGACGTTAATACAGATTGCTATTGAGATCCCTAACATGGCGTGGCGATTCCCCCTTGTGTGCAACCCAACGTACACAGTCGGAACCTACAAAGGATACGAGGAGCTGTTGGGGCAGAAATATATCGAGGAGGCCAGGGGCGGTTTGTGCTCGCTTTTGATAGTAAGCAGCTCCTGAACGAGGACCTCACCTTGCACGAGTGCGGCATCAAGCACTTGGATTCCATACAGCTCTTGGAGGATGAATACATCCCTATTGAAATCGCTTGCACCCGTGTTTGTATGAAGTGCTTCGAGACGATTCGGAGGCTGAAGGAGCATGCACATTTGCAAGATGACTGGCATTCCACCGTCACAGCAGGACATGATCATGAGGGATGATTTCTTTGGGTGGTGCCTGGAAGTTGATGACGAGGGAAGTAGGCGCTTGGTGGATTACGATGAGCCTGATGATATGCAATAGCATGCATGAAGATATAGTTAATAAGTGACTCAAAAATATTAGAAGATCACAACTACAAAAAAAAATTAAGGGATTATTAGTCTAAGGCGGCTCTAACTAATCCTGTAGTTTGAGAAACCCCTCTTAACTGTTTTGTAGTGCATTAAGTCCCTCCCTCGCTCATTTTTTTAAAATGACCATATTGCCCCTCTAACCACCCCTCATGTAGAACTCGATCTTTAGTTATTTTTAAAATGCGTTGTATAGTGAAAGCCCCAATAACATACCCAAAATATTGTAGCAGCTACAGTGATACCACTGCAACAGTAATACTTTGGAGTATAAAGTTCGGGTGCCACAATGAAATCACTATAGCTGCTATAGTGATTTTATTGTAGCACTCGAATTTATACTTTATATTATATACAACCAAAATTTTACTCTATAGCAGCTACAGTGATTTTACTGTAGCAATAATATTTTTGGAGTATAAATTTGATCGCACCAACGAAATCACTGTAGCGGCCACAATGATTTCACCGTAGTGACCAAATTTATATTCCTCCACATAAAATCAAATTTATTCTCCAGTATCCGGAACTAATATCACTGTAGCTAAGATTCTGGAGTATAAACTCAGGGTTAGCGGAGTATATATTTGATTGCTACAATGATTTCACTGTAGCAACCGAATTTATACACCAAAATATTACTATTACAGTGAAATCACTGTAGCAACTACGAAGTATAAATTGGTCTATCAAGGTATAAATTCAGTTAATACATAAGGGTATTTTAGTCATTTGATAGGGATTGATCAGGTCAACAGGGGTTTAATGTACATGCATCATTTCAGGCTGAGTCTTAGCTCAAACCAAACTATTGTCGGGGCTAGTGCTTTAAAGCATAATCTATAAAGGGCTTATTGCCACTCCCCCAAAAATTAAACAATAAAAATTGTGAGGCAACAACATTTGTGCAAGCCCATATCTTTAATAGGAATTCGAATCCTTTCTTCCCCACTGAACTTTTCTTTGACAGTTCAACCTCGGAAGTCACTTTAGCCATTTCGTTCATCAAATTCATTCCTCCCTTTAATCTTTTTTTTCTTCCTCCCTTTAATCTTTAGATATACAACACTGATCACCTCTTTTTGATGTAGATTGTTTGATTTATATTATGTTTGATGGAGTCTCTCTTTTCTTTATCTTTTACAGGCTTTACATATTTACTAAAGGCTAAATTTTTGGATGGTTACTAAAGAGACAGTTGATCTAGAATTTGGTATAAACCAATTAAGTCTGTCTAGGTTCCAATTAACTACTAACAGAGAATTTAGTGATAGTAAGGGGCCTTCACTCGGTTTAAACAACACAGATTACAAGCGAACTTGACCAAACTTTGCTATTGTCGATCTATGATCACAACTTTTGGACTTTTGATCGATTTTTGGGTTTTTTGGCCAGGATATTAAAATATTAAGGATATCAATAATCATATCTGCGAAAGAAAGGAAACAACACACTAGTAGTATCAAGACAATGGATAAAGTCTATGGTGTGTGAGGGAGGATGATGCAACATTATCTCCCTCTCCAATTACTAGCTCAAGATGAAAAGACGGGGGGGGGGGGGGGGGGGGTAATTCAACAGAAGCCTGACTGTCTGGTTGGACATGATTATCTAAAGAATGAATCATATCTACATCAACATACTCATGGTCATGAGTACTAGGGGTGGTAGGTTGAGTGTTGTTGGGTTTAGGAATGGGATCAAGGCTAACAGTGCTACTAGAGCTTTGATAAGATGCCATATAGAAGTAACAAATGTAATAGCTACTAACTATTTAGAGCAATGGAACAAAAGTTCAAAGTTCAAACAAATGAAGTTAAAACAAAAATTACAGAACAAATGTAGCAAAATGTCGCTAACCAGAGTAGTGAAAATAACTAATTTAATTAACTAATGGCTCTCATACTTGCATTTTAGACAGTGGGTATGAGTTCGAGATCGCTGCAATCCCCTGTAGAGCCTGCACCAACTAACGGCTCAGCCTTAGCTATTCAGGCCCAATTAATCAGCCCGGCGGCCCTTGGCAGTGGTACAGAACAATGGATTATGGGTGCAGGTGTCGATTGTCGAGTCGCTGACTACACCCAACGAGGTTGCCAAATTGGAATGTTTAGTAGTTTGTAGGATATTGGGAATTTAGGATGCAACGAATCCTGAAAGCCGTAGGGCACTCGAACAGGGAGAGCAATCAATGGCATGTAAGATTGCAATCACACACACACACACACACACACAGAGAGAGAGAGAGAGAGAGAGAGAGAGAGAGAG
The DNA here is from genome assembly GCA_947650365.1 of Chamaelirium japonicum. Lineage (NCBI taxonomy): Eukaryota > Viridiplantae > Streptophyta > Magnoliopsida > Liliales > Melanthiaceae > Chamaelirium > Chamaelirium japonicum. The sequence continues at coordinate 80,584,965 of OX393554.1, forward strand.
AGAGAGAGAGAGAGAGAGAGAGAGAGAGAGAGAGAGAGAGAGAGAGAGAGAGAGAGAGAGGGGTGGGAGGGGATTGGTTTTGAGTACCTAGGAATAGTATAAGGGGTGGGTGGGGATGTGTTTTAATTTTATTTTATCTATTTCTTTTATGTATGAGAGAGAGAGAGAGAGAGAGAGAGAGAGAGAGAGAGAGAGAGAGAGAGAGAGAGGGAGGGAGGGGGTACCCAGAGAGAGAGAGAGGGGGAGGGGGTACCCGGGTAGAGCAGAACTGCTACAGAAGGGGTAGGTGGGTGGGGTTGATGGGGGAGAGAGAGGGAGAGTATGTGGCTCTTTTTAAGAAAAAAATATTTTTTATAATTTTTATTCCAAAAAATCTTTTCATTTCTCACCAACAAAAAAAACTATCATGATTTGTTATTTCTTTGACTATTCCGATGTGTTTGCACTCACCTTAACTCAGTCATTCGATCATGATTGTCACTTTCTCTCTTATGATAAATCTGAATCGCCACTTATCTCCCCAAACTATCCCCCATCTTTCCCCTGTTATAAATTTTATTCAAAACAAGTGGAACAAAAGACTTCTTTGGCCTAAATATTACAAAATGTTATTGCATGCCTATGGTATTTTAGAATTTAAAGTATTGTGTTTCCAACTGATATGCAATCTGAGGCCTTGGTCAAGGGTTCTAATAACTTATACATCATATTTTCTTTCAGTGGAAGTTGTCCGTCATAAAAGATGGCATGATCAATTCACAGCCATTACCACATATCACAAAGCTTCAGATCTTATCGGTGCATTCCATACTATACCGATCCACCACATGCACAAGCACAATCACACACAACCAAGAGGCATCCAAGTTACAAAGGTTCAACCCAAAATGGGCTACATCCTCTCTGCGGTAGCCACCTCCTCTTGGAATCCACTATGAAGCGATAAACATGATTACATCCGACAACACTTCATGCCCTCTAACAAATCCTCATAATATCTCTCCACGATAAAGAATAACTGTGCACATCAACGGAGACCCAATTGTCTCCAACTTGTGTGAAAGGTCCTTCGAGAAACTACCACTAGAGAAGAACATAACTAAATATATTACATGATAGATGCAGAATAAAACCCTACCTCTTTATCCTCTCTTTCTCCCATAAATCTGACACATCTTACTACACGGAACACATATGGCAATATCCAAAAAGATAACTCTCACGGGGTCTATGAAAGCATGATCTAGATCCTTAATAATCACGATCTATCAGATCAAATCATCATCGTAGCACCATAGATTTTTCAACGACCTTGCGCTCCTCCTCTCGGACTCGCTCCATTATGGTGTCAGTCTCTGCAACATTGCCTCTCCCTCAATGGCTTCGCCAGCATGCCCTAAGGCATCCTCCTCCCAAAGGGGGGGCCTTCTCTATGGTTCCCTTATAGTGGAATTTCCTCCAAGATTGTCCAGCAAGCATCCACGATCCAGTGCTCCAATATGCCGTCATGGCATCATCGACACTGCTCGTCGGCTCTCCAAGCGCCTGGGGGGTAGGAGCAGTGCTCACTCCTCCGCTCGGGTTGATCTCCTCCTCAAGAAGCGTCACTAAGAGTCTCCCTCGAAGAAACAATGTTTCCTCTCCTTTTAAAACCCTCGATCCCCTCTTATATATGGGGGACTTGATTTACATTAGATCCCCCAAGAATTCCCCATCCAACAGCTGCAACAAATCCAAAATTGTTAAGAAAACAACCCAAAACGTGTTGGGAAACACCCAACCCGTGCAAGTTGTACACCAAACGCTCAGGCGAAATTGGTTGCGGAGGTTCGGGTGCCCGGGTGAATTAGACTACAATAGGGCTGATTTTCGGATTGATCGGATCAAAATAGGGGTGTTAAAAAAAATTTCAAAAATTTTCGGAATTCCAAATAATGTTCCGATTCCGAAATTTCAAACGCTGCACCAAAACATCGCAATAACGATGATCTTGGAATTCCAAATGGTGTTTAAATTCCGATTCAAAATTTTCGGAATTATTGAAAATTTCAGAATTTTTCAGAAAGTTAAAATTTGGATTTTTTTTGGAAAATTTCAGAATTCTCCAATTTTGGAAGAATTTTGGAAATTTTCAATTTTGGTAGAATTTTGAAATGTTTGGAATTGCACATCACATAGTGCATCGGATGTGTCCGGGTTGGGTCGGGTCGAGCAAAGGGTGGAGACAGAAGAGTAGGATTTGGTTGGGATTTAGGGCTTTTAAGTTTTATATTCGGTGCATCGTGGGCTATTGCCTGTTGATGTTGGGTTGGACCTGTTTTAAGTAAAAAATAAAATACGGTGCCCTGCCCTTGAGTGAGGCCCAAAGCAATGTCTTTGATGGCTTTGCCCAAGGGCCGACAATTCACAACACATGCTGCTTCGGATGGATCTAGGACGGGTTGAGTCGGAATAAAATATCATATTTTTTTGGATTTTCTCAGATCAATTGTTTTCGGAATTTTAGGAATACTCAACACCCTTCCAATTCCGATTTGATTTCTTTTTGGAAATCAAAAGTTTGAAATTCGGATTTAATTATATGGTGCCAAAATCGGAAATTTTCAAATAGGTTTCAGATGGAGTTAGGATTTTAGTTCAAACTTGCAACCCTACGCTGCAGTAAGGGGGGAGTTATGTTAGGTTCAGTGCCCGGGCACCCACAGTCGGGTGCCTAGGCAAAGTCTGGCTGAAGGGCATGGGTAACCCTGTTATCAAACCATACTTGAACAATCTCGTTCTTGGCGAGATATCTCCAACAAGACGTCTATTCGTCGTCTCCAATGCACTTAGTGCTAAACGGCACCCTGTTGGTGTCACAAACCTACATCATGATGACGCTCCAAACAGCACCCTAACAGTACCCAAACAACCCCTGCTGATCAGTGTCCCAGATACACGTCATGAAAATAAGCTAGCCAAACAACAACCTGAAGGTGCCCAAATGACCCCCTCATCGATGTCCCAAACACGTGTCCTAAATACATGTCAAAGCACCATGCTGGTGCCTGCATCTAAACTTGTGGCCTACACCTATGACCGGTGTATGTACCCAACTAAATGCCAATGGCCGATCATCAAGTCCGATGATCATCGCCTCCGCCCAACCTCCAGTGGAAACGATGCCTAGAGTCTCCGACGTACACACGAGCTCCACTTCAATATATGTTGCTCCACCACCAATGGATAAGACGTCTGGAGTTTCCTCTGATGTCCCAACAAGATCCACCTTACCGATGGACTTGGCTAGTTGAAAATCCTCCTGGATCTACTCCCCCTCTAGGTCGCAAACATACGGATTTTCTCCAAGTTGGATTCCGAGCCAACTAGCTCTCCTCCAAATAGGATTCCGAGCCAATCCATAATGCACGACAGTGCTGTGACGGGCCTCTCTCTCTCGCCTTAGTGGTGACCGGTGAGTCTTCTAGTTTGTGGAGTTATTAAAAATCGGGGTATTTCTCTCGCTCTCTGGGTGAGTTTCGAACCTGAGTCTAGCTATCTTGTGTCGGCGCACTACAGGTCATGTACTAACCACTATGGTTCTTGCAAAAAAAAATTCTCAAAAGAAGTAGTGTTGATTAATTTATTGAATTGTTTAAGGGTTTGTTTTATGACATTGCATTGTTCGGGTGGTCTAGTCTTGCCAGAGTGGCTCACGCCTTCAAATATTCGAGCTTGGTCTAGAGGATTAATGGGTTAACTTTCTGGACCTAGAATTGTAAAATCCGATTCGAAATCGATCATCCTATTGCGGCATATTTAGTATCAAGTCGGCTTACTGGTCCTCCTTTGCCTTCAGCTGGGCGGCTAGCTTCCTCTTCTAGCTCTCAAATTGACTTCAATTGGAAGAAATTTTGGAGTATTAATTAAAAGCTATCTTTCGAAAGCGAGGATGTTTATTTGGAGGACCATCAGGGGCTGCATTCCCATGCACCCTATAGAAATTGACCGCTTGGATTCCCTACCTTGACAAAACCTGTACCCTATGCTCTAGTGCGGAAGAATCGATTGTCCATATCATCTTCTTGTATCCATTCGCCAGGGCAATGTGGTTTGGTTCAAACCTTCACATTAGCACGGAGGACAGCAAACATTATTAATGTTATATGTAACGTTCATAATATTATATGCATAAAGAACTTTATTATAAAAAAAAAATGTATAGAGGGCAGCCGAAGAACGTAGACCTAGTGGATTGAATGGCTCCTACACCTGGAGGAAACCTAGGGGTCCTCTTTTAATTATGCTCCCTCATAATGTACGTGGAACATTTGGAAGGCCCGAAACATATAGATTTTTGATAGAGAGAGGCACAATACGGGTTCCACCATGCTGGTCTCTAACGCCCTCTTCCTTGATATCCATTCGGCTCGCCTCCAAGGATTGGAGCTACACCCCTCTAATTGGTTGCTTTGAATACGTCAATGGCAGCCACTGGAGCTATCATCAGGGATAGTTCGGGCTCTCACGCCTATTTGGAAAGGCCCGTTTTTGGGACATGTGAAGCCATCGAAATCGAGGCTAGAGCCATTCTACAAGGATTGCAAGCTCTGAAAAGAGTCGATGCTTCCTCTGTCATAGTGGAGGGGGACAATCAAGTCCTTCTCCACCTCCTGTCAGATTGATATCCCTCTCCATCATGGTGGATACATAGTATTGTATTTGACTGCAGAATGCTTTCTTGAGGGTTTGCCTAGTGTAGATTTTCCCAATGCGAGGAGGAATCAGAATAACTGTGTTGATGCCTTGGGGCGAAATTCTCGCTTCAGCTTGGGAACACCTTTTCGTCCATCACTGCTAGCTCCTCTCAATGTCGTTCCCATTGTCATGGCCGCGAAGGACTCTATCAATAACTATAATAATGCTTCCTAGTTGAGTTCTGGGGCGCACCGTGAATAGAACCTCCGTAGTTCATGCAAAAAAAAAAGAAAAGAAAGATCAGCTAGTCCTTTGCGATCAATGTTTTACATGCATGAATCGAGGTATAACCCTTATCTCCAAACCTTATAGCGGCCCATTGGGGTCGGGTGCGATGAATGGTTGGGATCGTGCCATGTCATGTTGGACGACGAAGTTAGGCGTGATTTGGCATTGTACAGGTAATGGATGTTTCTATTTTTGGTTGATGCAAGCCACACCTATTGCACCAAACAATAACAAAGAAACAAGACCAAGAATTGCCGGACAGGCCAATTGCCGCGCGATGCGGAACTCTTTAACAGTTCAACCTATTTAAGTGCCCTCCTTGGAACAATTAGGGGGGGAGGCAAGAAGGAAGAAAGATGGGTTCACCTCATGGGGGGATAATGTCTTTGATTGGGCTGCTTCTGTTGTCGTTGTTGGGAGTAGGGGGAACAGTGAGCTCTGCTCAGAGGGGCACCTATCGTTGCAGCCCTTACCATTACAGCAACACGGAAGCCTTCAAAGGTGTGTGGATTAAGAGCGTTCTGGCCAATCTGTTGTATGTAACGCCGACGATCGGCGGTCGTGACTTCTCGACTCGTGATAACTACATCTGGCCGGGTATGTACGGGCACGCCAACTGCTCCGTCGAGATCACCCAGGAATCCTGCTCGTCATGCCTCCACGATGCTGAAGGGATGATACCTACTTACTGTGGCAGCAACTGCTTGGGCGCTACAATTACACTCCCAGACTGCATGTTGGAATATGAGACCTATAAGATATGAGAGAGAGAGAGAGAGAGAGAGAGAGATTTTCTTGTGTGCTTTTAGTATTTGATGATGTGTTTGCTTGAGTGCTTTTGGGTTTGTTTTGTTCTGTTACAAAGAGAGGGAGAGAGAGAATAGGATTGGGGATAAAATCTCCTTGTATTATCTCATTGATCACAATTTCATTACATAAGACTACCTCTCTTTATATAGAGAGAGTACGCACACCATTATGTTACCACAACCGAGGTGGGACTAATAGAATACTAATACACTACATCTAATACCCCCCGTCAAACTGATGTAAGGTATAAACCGACATCAGTTTGCTTAATAAAAGGAAGGAGAAAGAAAGGAAAAAAAAAAATTTACATCAAATAACCATTTTTTATGCTGACAAGTAAAGATAGTGCCAGGGCGACCAGCAAGCAAGTCATCCTGGAAACCCGATTGACCTGCAAGCAGGACAACCGGGGGAACCCAACCAACCTGTAAGCAGGTCAACCGGGGGAATTGGCAATGATCACTAAGGATCGGAGCGAAGGAAGCCGAAAGGTGATGGAAGCCGGCAAAAACGGAGGCCGAAAGGAGAGAGAGCGGCTAAGAAAAGATGTGAATGCGTAAGACCTCATAAGAGGCAAGCACCCGGCCGAAGCAAGTACTTGACACCTCTGAGAAAATCTCCTTGTATTATCTCAGATCTTCAATCATCACAGACAAAGAAGAAGGAGAAGATGAAGAGTCATAGCTCTGATAGGGTCACAAGACCAAGAAAAGGAAGAGGATCCGAAAGCCGGCGCAAGAATGACCAGAACGAGAGTGGATCCAAAAGCCGGCACAAGACAAGTGTGACCGGAACAAGAGAGGATCCAAAAGCCGACACAAAATAAGTGTAACCGGAACTAGAGAGGATCAAAAGGCCGGCACAAGACAAGTGTGACCGGAACGAGAAAAGATCCAAAAGCCGGCACAAAACAAGTGTGACCGGAACTAAAGAGGATCTAAAAGCCGGCACAAGACAAGTGTGACCGAAACGAGAAAGGATCCAAAAGCCGGCACAAAAATAACTGTGACCGGAACCAAAGAGGATCTAAAAGCCTGCACAAGACAAGTGTGATCGGAACTAAAGAGGATCTAAAAGCCGGCACAAGACAAGTGTGACCGGAACGAGAAAGGATCCAAAAGCCGGCACAAAACAAGTGTGACCGAAACTAGAGAGGATCTAAAAGGTGCAAGGCGGATCGGTAGGGCGCAGAGCGCAAAAATACCAAGGCGCAAGGGCACAGAGCGAGGCGATGGGACAGGCGAATCGACAAAGCGCAAGGGCATAGGGTGCAAGGCGGGCTGACAAAGCTCAAGGTGCAGCGGACGGCAGGCGCGGGACGCCAAGGCGGCCGGATCAAACGGCTTAGGGCTCCGGCAGCCAGCAAGACCGATGAGCGTGGGCCACAGAGAGAGCGCAACAGATCATAGCACAAGGCAAAAATACGAAGAGCCGGCCAGGTACGGAAAGGTCGGATCGGGTGGAGAGATGCTATGAGCACAGGATCCGGGCGGCGCAAAGGGCCAGGTGAAAGAGGGTCGGATCGGGTGCAGAGGGCCGTGTCGGATTGGGTGCAGCAAGTCGCAAAGCACAACCGTCTGATGCAGGATGGATGGCTGTGATCATTTATATAGAGAGGTGTAGAGCACGATCGCGGTGCAATAAAAGGCTCAAAGGGGATCACCGGGTCGGATTTGGTGTAGAACCGTCCGATACAAATCGGATGGATCGGATAAGTTATAGAGAAAGTTAAGGAATAAAAGAGAGACGAGAGGAGATAAGGCAAGAGAGAGAGAGTCTGGCTGTGATTCAGAGAGAGAGACGAGAGGAGATAAGGAAAGAGAGAGAAAGAAGGAGAGAAAGGAGGGGGGTCAGATCGGAGAGAGAGAAGTCCGGGAGAGAGCGAGAGAGTCGGAGACGGTCCCCGATGGGAGGAAAACCTCTAACAAAACCCTAATCAGAGATGGAACACCTCTCCGACGCGTCAGCTGGCAATGAGCGGCGGCGGAGCCACCGCCTCTTCAACCCCTACGAGGCCCTCCAGAGTCCGCACGCCAAGCCCATCCACCAGCTCATCTACGACCTCCCCACCTCCCCTGAGTTCCTCTTCCACGAGGAGGCCGCCGTCAAGAGCCGCTCCTGGGACCATAACCTGGGATTCTATGCCGGCGTTGGCTATCTCTTCGGCGCCTCCTTCGGAGCCGCCAGGGGATCGGTCGCCGGCCTGAAGGCCACCGAGCCCGGCGATTCCCTCAAGGCCCGCCTAGACCAGGTCCTGAACTCGTCCGGCCAGGCCGAGCGGAGGATGGGCAACTCGCTGGTGGCGTCCACGGTAAGCTCGATCGGCGCTCCGCCTTTCTCGACTCCGATGGCGGGGAGGACGAGCTGGAGAGAGTAGAGAGGATGCAGAAGCTCCTCGATCTCCTGATGCGGAGAAGGTCGTACGCGGATGGGATGGGGGTGGGCCTGGTCCTCGAGGCCATGAAGTGCGTCGTCATCGAGATCTTCGACGTCTACAGCGCCATCTGCAGTGGGATCGCCGACTTCCTCATGGGTATCATCCGGTCGTCGCCGTCCGCCAGAAGGATCCGGCTAGGGAGGAGGCCGGCGGGGCTGGATCTGCCCCCCCCCCCCCCCCCCCCCCCGTGCCACGGTTGCCAGAGAGAAGGCGGAGGGCGCAGGGCCGGGACCGGACGGCTGCAGCGACGGTGGCTCGGCAGCAACGCAAGGGGAGCTCGACGGCGGGCTGCTACTGCATGGAGTAGGCCTCGACGTGGCCGGCGAGCGCGAGGGCGAGACCGGCGGTGCTGTGGGCTCGCGAGATCAGAAAAAAAAAAAAAATTGTTACGAAGAGAGAGACAGGAAAAAAGAATTTTTATTTTTCCCGGCCTCCTCGATGTCGTCGACGACGACCGAGGATGCCGGAGAGGAGAGCGTCGAACCCTAGGCCAAGAGGGTTGGCTCTGATACCATGTTACAAAGAGAGGGAGAGAGAGAATAGGATTGGGGAGAAAATCTCCTTGTATCATCTCATTGATCACAATTTCATTACATAAGACTACCTCTCTTTATATAGAGAGAGTACGCACACCATTATGTTACGACAACCGAGGTGGGACTAATAGAATACTAACACACTACATCTAATATGTTCGTTCAAGTTTTGCTAGTGCATTGATATTTGATTCTCTCTCTCTCTCTCTTTATATTATATCCAGCAACGACAGTGATATACTATATTTGTGGGTAGAATATATATACTTCATGATAATACGATATTATCTTGTTTGTTTAGTACTTTAATTTAAAGTAAATATTACAAATATTTTAAGTTTTATAAATAACCTCCTCATATATCTTGGTTTTTGCCAAAAAAAAAAAAAGACATGCAAAACTCTATAGTTAATTTTTTTAGAATAAATTACACATAGACGCCTGTAGTTTGATTGATTATCACTTACATCCCCTCTGTAGGGGGTGCAAGTAATGTACTTTTCAAACTATAGGTAAGGGGGGGGGGGGGGGGGGGTTAAGTTTTTTATCAATTTATTTTTGGACTACTTGGTTTTTGTGCACATCGTTGTCGTTGGTGTCCATGCAGATTATCGTCGTTCTTTCTTCTTGTCGTCATATCGTCACCATGTCTCCACCATTCTCTCCCGATGACGGTGGTGTGCACGAGCACTTATTACAAGGAAGGGTAAATTGATCAAAAGTTGTATATATATTACTTTTGCAAAAATCCATATATGTGAAGAGGTTATTTATTAAACTTGAAAAGTACATGAGTTATTTATAATATCATTATTTGTTAAGGGGGTGTATGCAAAAATCACTTTATAAAATCGTACCAAGGAATAAACATTTGATCACAAACTAGACATTTGACCATATGCTCCTCTCTAGGTTGGTTGGTCTAGGCATCAAGTAACAAACATTGGTCCGTTTTTTTAACAAAATGAAGGAAGGTGGGAGCCTGGTCCCCTTCCCTGACTTCTTGAGTATCGACACTCACAAGGCCAGCCTATCTCGAGTCCTGGCTTTGGAGCGCGTCCGACCACCCAGCCGAGACACACCCCCTTGCCCGACTATGCCTCCCCGTTAGGGGTGTCAACGGTCGGGTCGTGCCAAGTTCGTGTCGTGTCTAGTTTCGGGTCATATCCAAAACCCCTAGACCTGGACCCGACCCGTTTAACTAATCCTAAACCCGTACTCTACCCGCTAATAAAGTGGTAGATCCAAAAAACCCGGTAAGACCCGTTTACCACACGGGTCTATTCAGTTGACCCGATCCGACCCAATCCGACTTGACCCGACCTTACCCGCTGGTACTATATATTACAGTATCGGACTGTAGGTAGACCCAACACAACCTGTTGAATTTTAAATAGGTTTTCCCGGGTCTACCTTGTCCAGACCCTAAGCCCGGACCCGACCCATTTATTAAACGGGTCTATTGTGTCGACCCGTTTACGACCGGAACCCATTTAGCCCTGACCCAGACCCAGACCCGCTAACTTCATGTCGGGTCGTGTCGGGTCTGCCGTGTTGAGTCCGAAATTGCCAGCCCTACTCTCCGTCATCCACCATACCCTCACTCCCCGAGTGACTGTCATCAGTATTGAGCATCCTCAACTCAGCCTCATCCTCCACTCACCTGAGCATTGTGGTTATGCTATCCACCGCCATTGTGTGACTTGTTTCCATCGACAACAACTCCTCCCCACTACTGTTGGGTGTGTGTTTGAAAACCACACAAAACCCAAAGTGCTTAGTCCCATATCGGTAAGGGAAGGAATCCCCTACCAACTTAAAAGGGATTGCCCATTTCCTCCCACTAGTCATCACACTAGAGGAGGGCCTCCACTAGCTCACACATGCGCGCGCGTGCGTGCCGAGCCGGGCTTGGACATGGGCTGGGCGGCGCGTGTGTGTGCGCCCGCGGACCCGGACACGATAGCACCTCCGAAATGGGCTGGTCCGCACCTGCCCTATTTTTATTTTTTGCTTTTAAGTCCTCCACCATTTATTATTTTCTATTTGGGACACTAGCCGTTACTCGAGAAGCGCTGCATGCTAGCCGTTACGGACAGGCTCTCTGCGAGCTATAACGTGCGGGGTCAATGGGCTTAATCGCAGCCCATGAACCGCTCCCCTCTTTCAGCCCTCTATTAACTGCTCGAGGCCTATATAAGGCCCAGTGTAGCCATAGAGAAGGTACAGTCCGAATATTTTTGCCTCTCCCTCTCCCATTCTCTCGTGTTGTGGTGTTGCACCTTTGCTCCGAGAAGACTCCCTCTTTCGGATCAAAGCTCTACTGTGGTGCCGCCTCCCTGCTTCGAGAAGTTCTTCGTTGAGTCGCTGGGTTCCTGAAAGTACATCGAGGTTCGCAAAGCCTTCTTGGAGTCGTGCCGACGAGAAGGAGGTCGCCCGACAGGGGTCATCGTATCTCCGAGAACCATTGCCACGAGACCCGCACGAGGGGGGCAATAAGTTTCTTGGGACAGCGCCTAGCGTGCTTCGACAATCAGGCTAGAGTTTCTAACTCTAATTTATTGCTATTAGTAGATCTATTGAAAAACGATTTGCATCTAATTCTAAACACTAAATAATTAAAGATAATTTAGATAGTCTATTTCTCTCTTTTAGAAAAGTTCGGCAAGGTGAATGACGGTTCCATAGAACCCGCTCTGCCTTGGCAAACAATTTCTAAAAAGAAATTTGTGATGTGCCTTTGTTTGCAAATATTATAATTGCTAAACAATCAATCGTTTAATATTAAGAATTTGATTAATTTCGAAGTTTACTAGTTTAGGACGATTATTTTCCAACACTCCTCCCCACTACCGCTGCCCTGCACATCTGAGAATCCTGGTGGGACCTCCGATGTATCTGGCCCTACATCAACTAGTCCATGGGCCACACCTGGACCGCTCTTATCCCCCATCACTGACAGTCACCCCATCCTACGTGGCTAGACCTTCACATGCTTCCTCCCTCGTGTCCCAATCAGAGCCTGCAGACTGAGCCATACGTACCCCCTTCCTCGCCACGGATGACATGCCGAGCGGGTCCCTCGCTGATCCAACCCTACAGATCAGAGGCCTCACCATTGCCTGGTTACCAGCTCCCCATTGCTCATCATCATGAGCCCTTGGGAACTTGCCACTCCGCACGTCCAAATGCATGGGATTTGAGCATTGTCCCTACTCTGGTATTTAATGCAGAGGTGAGAACCGTGACCCACTAGGCGCCCCGGATCTTGAAGTCTGTGCCTTGGTGTGAGTTCTGGCCATCCGATTTCGAGGCGATGTCGCCATTGCCGATCTCATCCCCTCGGGCCCAGGGTCACCACCACCCGACGGCCGCCTCGGCCAACCTCATGCCATCTTCAGCTACCCGCCTGGTTACCTCTCCACTCGCTGCCCTCTGCCGATCGACGCACATACCGCATCCCATCTCCTCCAGCCATTTCTCCCTGGTTATGGTTGCCATCCCCGAAGCCATCCTACCGACTTCCTCGTCGCGCCACCACCATCGAGGGGCCAAACGCTAACCCCGCCCCCTCTCCCAGCATGATTACCCGTATCGCAAAGTCCCCTTGCACTGGGCGAACCCTTTCCCTCTCCTTCTCCTCCATCCGAACATCTCATGCCCGAGGCTTAGTCAGGGACTCCTAACAACACCTCTGGCCATCGAGCATTGATGTAGAAGATGACCAACCCGTCCACAGGAGAAACACACTCGTGATAGGTTCTTGTAAACAAACGGTTGGTAGACGTAATACCTTGATCGCCGGTACTCACATTTGTTCCCGGTGGTAATATCTTTGTAAGATCAACCTCTACACAGACCCTCACGTACAAACCCCACGATCCCTAGAGAGGCTTCGGATCCACCCTGATCGGCCTCCCCGCCGCTGAAGCAATGTCACACACCAAGTTGTCATCAAAACAATCCACCATTAGTCCGGGCAGGTGGATCTAGACCGGAGCATGCTCAACCTTCTCTTGTGTTGGCTGGAAAAAAGGAGTCCCTCGAAAATCCATGGACTCCCCTCTCACACATCAAGTAGATCTTCCTCTAATTCGAGCCGAAAGTAGAAGAATCATCTCGGGAAGTCCAGGACATGCACCTTCCCCGCACAAGGCCATCAATGTGGTATTGCAACTGAGGGTAGTGAACCCATGTGCACCGTGCTTTCTTTGTTGTGGCTGGATTTGAATATCAACTCGGTGGAGTTTTGCCCCTGAGTGTTTTCTGGCTTTATTGCGAGTCGCTCGGAGCTAGTGTACTCGGAAGACTCGGTTGAGCTCGAGGCGTGCAACAAACCATATAATGATAGTGTCATCTCTTGCAAAGTGATGAAGTTAGCCTCGGAGAATGGTGATGATGGTTCCTTTGCTGGAATGAAAGGTGATCATCCTGGCTTGCGAAGCCATTGAGGTGCGAGCCATACGACTGACGCAGCTTGAGCAGGCAACGAAACGTGTGGTATTAAGCTTGATCTGAAGTTGATATGAATTTTCCGTCTTGATGCTGGTGCTTCTTTGTCTTTGTGCATCGTCTGGCCGGAGGATGGACTGGTTTTTCAGGTGGAGGGGTCTTGTCCCTTGCTACCACTTTGTCTTTTTGTACTCATGGAGCTTTTGTTGCAGGCGCTTCTGCAACAAGGTCTTTGGCTTGGTGGAACCTGACGTTAGCAAGGTGTGCTTCGGCCTCGTTGAACGACTTGTCGTTGGCAGCAATGCTTCTCTCCATGCTTTCGATATTTGAGCCATTTTCTTCATCGTCTTTCCGGAGCACTTGGTGAACTTTCCTCATGCAGCCGGAGACCTTGAGGTTTTGGTCAACTTTAAGGAAGCGATTGGGAAAGAACTCCTGGAGTGTTGCTAGCTCTAGGCATGTTTGCTGGAGATGATTTTCCGGACTTACTGGAGGTACTTGGGACGTCTTTCTTTCTGGAGCTTCATTCTTTTCCTTGAAAGTCTTTCTTTCGGGGAGTTTTTTTGTCGCCCGATCTTTCTCGTTGTTGGCCAGACATGCTATCGTGTAGCTTGATAGTCGTGGCCTTCTCCTTCGAGGCGCCATAGCCCATGCATTTTTATTAGTAAGATCTTCTTCGCCAGGGTAAAGAATTGGTGCTGTAACCAAAGGCTCTTCTTCGATTGGAAGGACTTGCTCTTTTGGAGGCTCTACCAACTCATCTTCTGATCCCCAGTCGGTTGGCTTGATTTCATTCATTGGGATTGAGAGAGGCTTGGAGTAGAAGACATAGAAGTCAAACTTACCTGATGGCTGGCCTAACAGGCTGACTTTAGGGTCTCTTTGCTCGTCTCTTGCTTTGAGCACATACTAGGATGTAGCTTTGTTTGGAAGAGAGAGCGTTTGCACAAGAGACGGTTGCCCCCCAAGGCAGTGAGGAGTTGGCCCTGGGCACTGAAGGAGCATGTCGTCATCGTCTTCTTGGAGCTGGTTTCGCCATTGATTTTTGACAGACGATGCCCAGCCTTGCTGAAGTGCATTGTGGGAGCAATCAGCGCTGGCAAGAAGGAGTCGAAGGTGATTGACGTCATATTTGACTCGACGATGTCACCAGAGTCGATCTCGATCATCCCTTACTTGGCGAGTGCCATGATCTTATCTTTGAAGACAAAGCACTTCGTGATGAGATGACTACCATCTGGTGGTACTTGCAGAAGAGCGGATCGTTGACTTGATGTGCTTGTTCTGGTCTTTTTGATAGCGGAAGCTCGATCATCTTCACTCGCATCAACTGATTGAACATGGAGGAAACTTCTGAGTCTGGGCAGGGATACTCCTTAGCTTCAAGCTCCTCGAGAGTCATCCTTGGTGGCCGTTGAGGCTGAGGAGGTGGTATGGCGGCCCCTTTGTCTTTGTTCGGCTTGCCACCAATCTTGAATGGTTTGGAAGTCGAAGAGAGGTTGGTGACGTTGACTTGCTTTGATGCTGCCGGTTCATCCTCTTTTTCTACCTTCAGGAAGTCTGGCCATTGAGTCCCTGCGATTTGCTAAGCTGCGCTCCATGTCGTGAGCCCGAGTCGCCAGTTCTTCGAAGGACCGAGGCTTGATCCCTTTGAGGATGTAGAGCAAGCTCCAGTGCATGCCTTGGGTGCACAACTTGATGGCCAAGTCTTCAGACAAGCGATCTTGCGAGTTTAGCGCAAGGTTCCTCCAACGATCGATGTAGTCGATCACCGACTCATCCTTCCTTTGCTTGGTGGCAGTAAGCTCGGTCATGCTGACGATGCGCTGAGTGCTGTAGAAGCGGTTGAGAAACTCTCTCTCCATTTAATCCCAGTTATCGATGAATCCTAGAGGAAGATCAACATACAAGTCGAAAGCATTACCTTTGAGGGTGCGAACGAACTGTTTCACCATCTCGTCGCCGTATATGCTGGCGTTGTTGCAAGTTTCGGCGAAGTGAGCAATGTGTTACCTTGGATTGCCCTTCCCGTCGAGGTGCTAGAACTTTGGCGGCTGGAACACGGTGGGGAGGCACAGCTGCTGGATCCTCACGGTGTAAGGCTTCGAATATGCCGCCATAATTGGAGAGAGGCTACAACCGTGGGAACGCATCATATCGGCCACCAATGCTTGTATTTGTTGGGCATTCATTGTTGCTGTCGCCGGAGGTTGTGTGGCCACCGAGACTAGTACTGGAGAGACGACTTCCGCTGGGATGGGAGCCAAGGAGAGCGCAGGAGTAGTCGCTAGAATCGTCAGAACAACCTCTGCAGGAGCAGGAGTTGAAGATGGAGCTGCAGCAGCTACTGGAGAAGCAGGAGGTTGACTGAATATTGTAGCATTCCTTGCACTTAGCCTTTGAAGCAAGGTGTTGATGTGACGGTCCTTCTCCTTCATTAGTCAAGTAATTTGTGCCATGTGTTCACCCATTTGCATGACTTGAAGCTGAAAAGCGGACGAAGGATGATGACGCAGGACATCTCAATGTTGCATACCTGCATCCTCGTCGTCATTGTCGGAGACGTAGTTACGTCGACTTGCTTCTGCTTGATGATGGACATTTGCCCCCTGCAAAGGAGGTGCAAACTCTGCTGGAGAACCCGAACAACCTCGGAGTTGGGGCTGGTCCTCCCTAAATTTTTGGACAGAGGCTCCAAGATCAAGGCTCGTTTCTTCATACAACAAGGCCTCCTCGGCACTTTGACGAGCGTCTTTGGCAGCGGTTTCTGGTGTGAAGACGTCCGCAGGAGTTCGAGTACGTCAAGTGTAGACGCGCACTACCGGGGGAACATCATCCTCCGGGTTTTCAGGATCGCCATGTTGGAGCAGTGGAGACTCGGCGATAGGCGAAAGGCTTGTTGGAGTAAACGTATCATCGTTCGTCCCGGCCATGGCGAACTTGAAGCAACTCCTTCAAATGTACGGATAAAAGGAAAGGAGGTCCCACCGGGAGTGCCAGAAATATGTATGCGCAGAAAAAAATTTGGGTCGTCTTTATTGTAAACATACGAAGATTACAGGTGCAGGGACCCGGGGGCTCAGGGGAGTGCGGCGAATATTTGATCAGGAGATTATGGGAGAGATTCTCTGGAGTGTCCCTTTGATCCGCGTCTCCACGTGGTATTCGTGCGAGAGCTCTGAAAGGGTTGCCCATGACAAAGGTCTTTACAGGGTGAGGGTTTCTTGAGAGGCTAAGGAGTATCTACCGTTGCTTTTGTCCCTTCTATACTTCGTGCTTTCTCGCCTAGGGAGTTTTTGGCTTCGTTCCTCGATCTTCGTGTCTTCCTTGATCCTTGCTAGACCTCGGCGTCCTTGATCGTCGGTTCACAGCGTCGATTGTGCTTTTGGCGTCGGATTTTTGCTTTGGGTGTTTGACTCTGGCTTTGCTTTGGTGTAGCTCTCGTGTCAGCGCAGCTTTGGCATTTAGCACTTGAACGTAGAAGACGTAGAAACTTGTGGTGCTTTCATTCTTCCGGACTTCGCGTCGTATCGGCTAGAAGTTTGTTGCTTTGGCATAGCTCCTTCGTAGTTGCTTGACTTCAGTACGTGCATGGCTTTAGCGCGGGCGTAACTTTGGCTTTGATCTGGCTTTAGCTTTTGGCTTCTTGCGTCTGGTTCTGGCTTAGCTTTAGCTTTAACTTTAGCTTCTTGCGTCTGGCTCCGGCGTTGCTTTGGCATAGCTCTGGCATCGGCATAGCTTTGGCGTATAGCTCTTGAACGTAGAAGGCGTAGAGGCTTGCTGTGCTTTCGTTCTTTCAGACTTCGCATTGTATCGGCTAGAAGTGTGTTGCTTTGCTCGTGATCCTTCGTAGTTGCTTGGATTCAGCACGTGCATGGCTTTAGCATGGGCGTAGCTCTTGCTTTGCTTGGCTTTGGTTTTGGGCTTTAGCTTTTGGCTTTGGCTCGATCTTGACCTCAAACAACGATGACAATATCTTCGAATCTTTTTTATCCTTCTGGCTTTATTTTGGCGGCGACGGTTATGCCATCGGCTTTGACTTCTCTTCTTCTCCGGGTTATTTTGGCATGATCGGAGTTGAAGGCTTTTTTTGGAGATGGCGGGTGTAGCACCGATCTCTGTGTAACGATTAAAGCGTCGGCTTGACTTCTCTTCTTCTCCGGGCTTCTTTGGCATGATCAGAGTTGAAGGCTTCTTTTGAAGACGGCCGAGACAGCACCGATCTCTGTGTGACGGTTGTAGCATCGACTTTTATTGATGAAGACGGTAGTGGTAGCACCGGTATTCGTACGATGATTGTAGCATCGATTTTTATTGATGAAGACGGTGGAGGTAGCACCGGTCTTCGTGTGATGATTGTAGCGTCGGCTTTTGTTGATGAAGACGGCGGGGGTAGCATCGGTCTTTGTGTGACGGTTGTAGCGTCGGCTTTTGTTGATGAAGGCGACGGGGGTAGCACCGGTCTTCGTGCAACGGTTGTAGCGTCGATTTTTATTGATGAAGACGGCATGGGTAGCACCGGCTTCAGGCCTTCTTCTCCAAACTTTCTTCTTCGTGCGAGGAGTCGACGCCTTTGTTAAAGACGACGAGGTGTTGTCGACTTCGATCTTCTTTTCCGGCCTTTGCTTATGGCGTCTTCGGAGTTGATGAAGATCGTTGGAGACGTCGGGGTGATGACAACTCCAGGCCTTCTTCTCCAAGCTTCTTCTTCGTGCGAGGAGTCAAAGGTTTGATCTTCGAGTGCAAGGTCTTCACATAAGGACTTGATGGGCTAAGTGTTTTCATAGGACGTGCTTACCATGTCTCGTGAAGCCTTCGATCTTCAAGCGTTGGAGCTCCTTTTTGCAGAGGTTTTTTTCTCTTCAGAATTTGACCCTTGATGCCTTCCCCCACCCCTTCTATTTATAGGCAAATGGGGGAGGTTGGAGGAGATATGGCTGCAATCTTTAAGTTGTATCCAATATCTCCTCCCATAACCATCAAGATATTGTTCTCTTATTTGGGGGGAACAACCTTGATCCCTTCCTTTTTGGTGGGAATGGCTATGGACAAGATGTGACTTGATCTTTGAAGATAAGTTATCATCTTTGTATCTTCCGATTGCATAGTGACACGACGTCATCTTGTCCGTCGGATCGAGGGATCGTCGCGGATCTACGGTTGTGTAGATGTCCACGTCACCTCCCCATGCATCGAGGCAGTTATGATTTTTTTTTTCTTTTCTTTTCTTTTTTTTTTCCACTTCCCCTTTATGGTCGGCCACACCTCCCCATGGGGAGGGGGCACGGTTTTTAAAAAAAGAGGGGGCAGTGGTCCCCTTTTTTATGTTCGAGTTGCGGGTACGGTGGGGCCCATTTGCGTTGAGTCAGGTCCGTTCGCATGCGGGCCGTT
This sequence comes from Chamaelirium japonicum, assembly GCA_947650365.1. Classification (NCBI taxonomy): domain Eukaryota; kingdom Viridiplantae; phylum Streptophyta; class Magnoliopsida; order Liliales; family Melanthiaceae; genus Chamaelirium; species Chamaelirium japonicum. The sequence goes on from OX393554.1 coordinate 80,603,556, forward strand.
GTGTGCGGGTCGAGTTCGTATGCGGGCCGTTGTTTGCGGGTTGAGTTCGCATGCGGGTCATTGTGTGCGGGCCGAGTTCGCATGCGGGCCGTTGTATGTGGGCCAAATTCGCATGCAGGCCGTTGTGTACGGGTCGAGTTCGTATGCGGGCCGTTGTGTGCGGGCCAAGTTCGCATGCGGGCTGTTGTGCGCGGGCCATGTTAGTATGTGGGCCGTTGTATGCGGGCCATGTTTGCACATGCGGGTCGGGTTCAACTCATGGGCCGTTGTGTGCGGGCCATTTTCGTGTGTGCGGGTCGGGTTCGACCCATGGGCTAATTTCGGTGCCCACAATATATATATATATATATATATATATATATATATATATATATATATATATATATATATATATATATATATATATATATATATATATATATATATATATATATATATATATATATATATATATATATATATATATATATATATATATATATATATATATATAAAGAGAGAGAGAGAGAGAAATGCTATAATACGGCATGCGGTATGTGCGGCACTGCACCGCAGTCGTCTGATGCACCCGCTACGTGCGGTGCATCAGATGGTTACGGTGCGGTGCTGTACTTACCACTTGCTACATTATAGCATGCCCTATATATATATATATATATATATATATATATATATATATATATATATATATATATATATATATATATATATGGGGACGGGGAGACTGGACCTCAGGTGCAGCGTTCATGCTGCACCCGGCTCGGCATGGATGCCACGTGTGTGCGCTGCCGGCACAGAAAAACCCACTGCCGATCGGATGCTTCAGCGGGCGAAGTTATGGCCGTCCGATCGTGTGGAATCGATAGCGGATCGGATGCAAAACCGGCCTGCGCCCTCGACCGTCTGATCCCCTGCGAACCCCGATCCGAAATCACTCCGATCGCGTGATCCCGTGCATCCATCCGTTCATTCGATTCCCATCCGTTGGATCGATGGGAATCGAACGGACCAAAAAAATTTCGTTGTTACTGTAGCGGCTACAGTAATAGTGAAAATCGTTTTGGACCATTCGATTCCGATTGATCCAATGGATGGGAATCGAATTAACACAGAATTGGTCCGGGTGATTCCCATTCGTTGGATCGATGGGAATCGAACGGACCAAAGCGATTTTCGTTGTTACTGTAGCCGCTACAGTAATAGCGAAAAAATTTTGGTCCGTTCGATTCTCATCCATCCAACGGATGGGAATCGAACGAACGGATGGATGCACGGGATCAC